>VWZE01013833.1:717743-764599 GCA_013396675.1 Eubucco bourcierii | reverse complement strand
TGGGCCCACCTCTCCAGCCTGTCCTGGTCCCTCTGGATGGCATCCCTTACCTCTAGCAAGTTGAATGTATATTATAAAGGTTCACCTTGAGTACTGTGTAAACAGGGCATTTCAGTATGAAGGATAAGAGGAACCCATTCTTCCCTTCTTCATTCAGTGGAGAAATCCAAGAACAAGATTGGACTGAAATTTATTGTAAATGTAATTTTGTTTTTTATCATTTATGCTCAGAAAAAGAAAAGAAGAAATCTCGCTTTAACCATGTGGAAGTGGTATGCTCCATCCCTTCTCGCTCTCTGCTCCAGCCAAGCTACTACCATAGCTTTGGGATGACAGAAAATTACATTATCTTCGTTGAGCAGCCATTCAGGCTGGATATTGTCAAAATGGCAACTGCTTATATCCGAGGTGTGAACTGGGCTTCCTGCCTTTCCTATCATAAGGAAGATAAGGTATTTTCCTAATGCTGAAAGACAGAGTCAGCCAGGGCAGTGACCATTTCCACACTCTTCTGATTTTCATCTGGTTCATGAATTTCAGTAGTTCTTTTCATTTTAAATCCTTGGGTTTTTTGTGTTGCACATCTCTTTTATAAGTTGTGGTTTTTGGACACTAGCACCCATCACTAGCAATTGTGCTGTCTGATGCTGAAGTGCTTGAGCAAGAGGGTAGTTTGGCCTTGCTGGAAATGCTGTGTGCTAGCAGAGATATTCAAACCCACACTACAGACACATGCAGTTAGTTGCTCATGCTCTAAACAAAATGCTGTGATTATTGAGATCCATCAGATAAAAGAGCCAGACTGGTGGAAAAGCCTGCATCCAGCAAAAGGACAGTCTTTTTACTGTGGCAACTGAGGAAGAATGTCCCTTTGCTCTTGTCAGACCCCATCTGGACTACTGTGTGCAGTTCTGGAACCCTCAGCACAGGAAAGACATGGAAGTGTTGGAGTGGGTCCAGAGGAGGGCCACAAGGATGATCAGAGGGCTGGAGCAGATCTGCTATGAGGACAGGTTGAGAGAGTTTGGCCTCTGCAGCCTGAAGAGAAGACTTCGAGGGGACCTGATAGTAGCCTTCCAGTATCTGAAGGGGGCCTACAGGAAGGCTGGGGAGGGACTATTTACAGGGTCTTGTATGACAGGACAAGAAGCAATGGGCTTAAACTGGCAGAGGGAAGATTTAGACTGGATGTCAGGAGGAAGTTCTTTCCAGTGAGGGTGGTGAGACACTGGCACAGGTTGCCCAGGGAGGTTGTGGCTGCTCCCTCCCTGAAGGTGTTCAAGACCAGGTTGGATGAGGCCTTGAGTGAGCTGTACTAGTGGGAGGTGTCCCTGCCTATGGCAGGGGGTTGGAACTAGATGATCTTTGAGGTCCCTTTCAACCTTACCATTCTATGATTCTATGGTGCTATGATTCTATGAAAAATCTCTTTTCTGGGGACCTTATTTCCATGTGCTGTGGCCATTGATAAGTGGGGCATGGTGGGATAGAGGGCAGCAGCACAGGGCACTACAGAGGCTTTAAAGCATTTCCACAATCATTTAACTCCTGTGTATTTTGGTCTTCAAGTTAGAGCCTCTTGTCTCCTAGCAGCAGATCCTGAGTTGTTAATATACTTCAGTAGAGACAATACATTAGAATGTTGATGGCTACCATGAATATTTACTGAGCATTAATAGTTTTAAATACTGTTTCCTATCTTTCAGACATGGTTTCATTTTGTAGACAGGAAGACTAAAAAAGAAATATCCACCAAGTTCTGTACTGATGCTATGGTGCTTTTTCACCACATCAATGCTTATGAAGAAGATGGCCACATTGTTTTTGATCTCATTGCCTATACAGACAACAGCTTATATGAAATGTTCTATCTAAAAAAGCTGCACAAATACCTTGAAGAGTGCAATCAGCTTTCCTCTGTACCAACCTGCAAACGATTCATTGTTCCTCTGCAGCATGACAAGGTAAAAAGAAAATGACTTTTTAATCTCTGCTTTGATCAGTAATTTCAAATACAACGGTGTGAATAATGGGTGAATTATTACTTGCCAGCCCCTGTGTGCAGGTTTCTAATTCTTTGTGTATAAAGTAAGCAGAAAATGTGCAGGACTTCTGCTTTGTGTGTGTATGGCAAGAAATGGCAATGAGCAGCTGGAGTGTTACATGGATCTAGGTTCTGATACCATCCATGAGGAGAACAAGGCTATGGAGCACACATCATTTCTTCACCAGTAAAATGCTGTCAGGTAGAAGCAGATCTATCAACCTGCCTGTTGACTGGAAGGGCCTGCATGAGGTTTTGCACAATGTTTCTTCCACTTTACTGGAAGGCTATATATAATATAAGCACACTCCCAGCTGTTGCAATAGTTTTATTAAACTTAGGTTTCATTTAAGTGTGAGATTTATCAGGAACAAGAAAGATTTTATCTTCCAGTTTAATTGAAAACACCATTCTAAATAATTGTTTGCTGGGAAGATTTTATAGTGCCCAGCAACTTGAGCCAAGTTTCTGCCTGATACATCCAGAATGGATAATGCTTTTTCTTTCAACATCCTAAGATCTTGCTGCTTTGTTCATGTCTTAAAACCAGCTATGCAGCGGTGACAAAGGGTGTGTTGGATCACACCAGCTATCCAAACTACCCTGCACTCTGAAGAATTCTGCAATCAGGAGTTTAAACCCATTACCTCTTATCCTGCTTGTCTTTACATGCCCTTATAAAAGATCCCTCAGTAGCTTTCTTGTAGGCTTGCTTTAGGTACTGGAAGGCTGATACAAGGTCTTCCTGGCTCCAGGCTGAACAACCCAAACTCTTTCATCCTGTCTTTATAAGAGAGGTGCTCCTGCCCTCTGATGATCTTTGTGGCCTTCCTCTGGACTCTGTCCAACAGATCCATGTCTTTCTTATGCTGGGTCCCCAGAGCTCTGCATGGAGTTTCATGAGAGCAGGGAGAATGAGCTCCCCTGAGCTGCTGGTCTGTCCTCCGAGTATAACGAGATTTCCAATGAAAGGGTCAGAATCTAATGTTACAAGATAAATGCCTTAAGAAGGAACTCTGTGAAGATGGATTGCTTCATCCCAAAATTGCTTATATTAATATCAAGCTTGATGAAAGCTCTAAATTAGAAGCATATTCTTAGAGACACATGACTTTTCCAGCACAATTTTCTTTCAGGATGCCGAAGTAGGTTCCAATTTAGTCACACTTCCATCAACTGCAACTGCAGTCAAAGAGAAAGATGGCAGCATCTATTGCCAACCTGAAATACTGTGTGAAGGTGAGAAATACCAATTGTACAAATCTCAGATGTGTTCTTTTCCACACACATTCTAGTAATGCCTAATAGCTGTTCATTTATGTAAGATCTTTATAAAACTAAGAAAAATTAAACTTCTAATATGATTAGTGTAGATATTGGCAGCATCTTTCCCTTCTTTACTTCCCTCCTTTGAGTCTGTCCAGTCATAAAGGCCCCTGAACCTCTCAGATTACATTTACCTGTAAGTGTCTGAAACTACACCAGTTTATATTAACAAAGGATCCCAAATCTGATCTTACAGCTGCTACAACAGTTTGCAAATCTGCCTGTTATAAGCACAGTTTTAGTGTTACAAATGGTGACTTCAGTTATTGCTGTATTTTTAAAAAAAGATGATTCTTGAAAGAGGATTTTTAAACTGGTTTTAGGGGATAATAACAGGAATATATAAAAGACAAAAAATTTACTTAAGTGAAAAGGATTTCTTAGAATGAGAACCTCCAGTTCTGTCTCACAGGTTCACATCTTGTTTATTTATGAAGGAAAAAAAAAAAGAAAGAAACCAAAAAAAACCTCATAAGTTCCAGTATAATGAATGCCTAAGAATGAAAAATACCAATTTTGAACTGATAACCCTGGCCTAATTATGTTACTATCCATCTTCAGCTTTTTAGAAATTCAGACAGAAAAACTATGCAACAGTTTTATATATTGTCAAGGTTTTTGCACAGGGCAAAGCTTCCTGAAGGCTGGCATATGTAAAAGTACATTTGAATTGTTTTTCTTCTCTTGTTCCTAACCCTTGAACTTTATTTTCCTCAGGGATAGAACTGCCTCGCATCAACTATGACTACAATGGCAAAAATTACAAGTATGTCTTTGCAACAAAAGTCCAGTGGAACCCAGTTCCTGCAGAGGTATCATGAGCATTTACAAAAGCAGAAACTCCACTTATAGAACACACATCAAACTGAAGCAGTTCTAAGTAGACTGTGCTTTACTAGTTTGGAACAAATCCATAACTTAAATCTTCATTCACGCATGTAAATTCAAAGTGTGTGGTCCTTAAGCCAGGAACAGAGCTTTTTTTTCATTTCAGCATCAAGTTAAAGCTTCTAAATGATGACTGTGCAGTTGGGTATAGTGTTCCTAACTTCAGCACCTGAAGGCAGGGAGATGAGACATGGTCTCTTACTTGTATGATTTCCAAACTGTGGCAACAATATAGCTTCCTTTCACTAGCTGAAAATGTACAACGTTGTTATCAGCTGTTAAAAACATGTAGCTCCATAGGCAGCAGAACAAATGCTTTCACAGGATCACAGGATGTTAGGGTTTGGAAGGGACCTCTGGAGATCTTTGAGTCCAAGCCCCCTGCCAAAGTGTAATCCAACATAGGTCACACAGGAATGCATCCGGACAGGGCTTGAAAGTCTCCAGAGAAAGAGACTCCACAACCTCTCTGGGGAGCCTGTTCTGTGACCCTTTACTGCCAAGGTGGAACTTCCTGTGCTTTCACACAGATGTGATTTGAGATTGGGTTCTCCAGTATTCGGTAGTGCTTGTGTTGCTGTCAAAGCTTTTCCCATTGATAAGTCACTCACAGAGTCACAGTATCAGAGAACAACTGAGGTGGAAGAGACTTTTGTGATCAAATATACATTCACTCACATGCAAAGAAACATGAAATGCCTAAATCCTTACAAGGGTGAGCTGATGTTGTACCATTCCCCTCATAAAGTATTAATAAACTCAGGCTTCTTTATCCAGCTTTATATTTCCACCAAGTCTCTTGGATACAGTAGTTAATGACTTTTGGACTTGATGATCTTTGAGGTCTCTTCCAACCCCGGTGATACTGTGATACTGTAATGAGACCCTCACTTTTCTGCTAAGTTGGGCTGAACTTCTCTAAGCTAAAAGCTACAAAGGAGAGAGTAGAAGAAAAAAACCCAAACTACTAGGCAGATATATCTGAAGTATTTTTGCCCTTTAGAAAACTTAATTAAAAACCCAAGTTATTGCAACTGCATCTAATCATTTAAAAATATTAAAGCAGCATCTGTTTTTTTCAGAAAGATTTATCTTTTGCTAGCTAATTGTGTACTTGAGGGAGGCAAATGCTTCCTTTGTGTATGCAGAGTGCAAGCTTTTCAGGAGACATCCAGGAGTACAAAGAGATGAAAGTGAAAAAAAAAAAGTATGAATAGGTGAAGCTAAGAGTATTGTACAGAGTATTATACACCCTCTGTATTACTCTTGTTCTGGGACTATAAGGCAGCACAAATGGAGTTCACTGCTGGTTCTTGTATGTAGTTACCACAACTGATTACAAAATACAGCTGAGTTCTGTATGATGCAAGAAAATTTATTGCAGCACATCTGACAGTAGCTCAAACAAATCTGCAAGTTTGTGATTTCCAGGGTAGATAGGCCCTGCATGACTTAAATATAATGAAACATGCTGTTAAAAATTGGTGGGTTTTTTTTTCACATCAGTGCTCTTTAATGAATGCAAGCACAACAACAACTCTATACAATCCTTAGGGAAAGACTGTCAGCAAAATTGCTGTTATCTTGGGGAGAAGTGAGAATTCTTCCAAATTCTTCCTCTGGTCACTTGAATAGTTTCTTCTTTCTGTAAAGGTATTTTTTGACTAATGACTAAATGAGAAAGAAGATAACTGCATATGGCAAGGTTAGAGAAAAAGCCTTTAATGGAATTGAACTGCTAGTGCTGTGCATCCCCACTGGCAATTGGTTTGGTCAGGCTCTTGACCTATTAATGAGATGAAAATCTGTACGCTGTTCCTCCAGTAAATACCAGTATCTGTGAAGAATTCTTGCCCCATTGGTTTAATATTTACACATTACTATTGGCAGCCTTTGTTTGGGCCTATATGTACCCTACTCAACAACAGAAGGCCTTGAAAAGTATTGAGGTCACAATGAAAGGAAAAGCATTCACAGGATTAGAAAATGCAATGTTTAAATCCTGTTTCCTGCTCTAGTACAGAATTGCAGTGATTTGGACCCAGTCACTTATATGTTCTGCCCTTGGCCTCTTGCCCTGCATAGTGAGGGCAGTATTTTTAGAGAAGGTTCTCTCATGACCTGATAGTATTTGTAAAATATTTATAGTCCATAAAGGAAAGATGCAACTGAAATCTGGTTAAATACAATTAAAAGGACATTTTGTGTTCTGTGACTCCAAAGTTTAACATTCCCCAGGTGCTTCCTTCCCCTGATGATGTGTCCCTTGTTGCTCCATAACTCTGATCACCCCCCCATGCCAGCAGTCCGCTCATGTTGTACCTTGGGAACAAACACTGTCTGGGTCACTGACATTGACTTTTTCTTTCCTGGTCTCAACAATTTAGATTGTAAAATTTAATATGCAGACAAAGGAAGCGCTCCAGTGGGGAGAGGAGCACTGCTGGCCATCTGAGCCTGTTTTCGTTCCCAGCCCTGATGCAAAAGAAGAAGATGATGGTAAAATAATAACCTTCTGAAAGTTGGGGTTACTTTGAGTCTTGTGTTAAATCATTTCATGATTTCTAGTCAAGAAAACTGGGTTGATGCTTCAACTGTGAGATTAAAATTAGCACCATTTTACTTCTGCAGATGGAGAACCCAAAGCAAAAATAGACCAAAATTAGCTTGAGCAATGTCACGAGGTAGCCATAAACAATAAAGGTTAGGACTTCCCAGGCAGCCTCTTGGAGCTGGATTTATCAATGGTTTGGAGGAGCAGAAGCTGTAGGAAGTCAGTGTTGTTACAGATGGAGATAAGGACATGAAGTGGCGCTGCAAGTGTCCCCATAATCTTGGTGCAGTTCTGTTCTCAGAACAGACTCTGACTCCTTGCAAAGGCAAATGGCAAAAACTGAAAGGATGAGTCCCAAAACTGTCAGGCACACAATTCAGTGTTGGGTGCCCTTTTTCCTTCCCTAACAACTGCAGTCAGACCACAAAAAAACACAGAAGAGGAGCGTTAATTAGTTTATTAGCACTTGATCTAGTAAGCACTTTCAGTTTGTGTCCCAAAATTCTTAGGAAACAAGTTTTCTAAGGAAACACTTAGAAAAGAAAGTGTTACCTTTTCTGCTTGCTTCAAGTAGTATGTGTTTCTGATTCTTCATTTGTACATCACAGGTGTTATTCTAAGCTGTGTTGTGATGACTGATCCAAAGAAAGCTCCCTTCCTGCTTGTCTTGGATGCTAAAACGTTCAAAGAATTGGGCCGAGCCATAGTAAACATAGAAATGCATCTGGACCTGCATGGAATGTTTATACCAGAGAAAGATTTGAAGACTGAGGCTGAGTAAAATGCTGTTTAATCCTATTACACAGACTGAGACACCCTTATGCTGGATGTGGGATAGTATCATTCAGGAACAACCTTACTTTATGGCACAAAATGACTAAACAGAATCTCTTCAGTGACTGTATAGAATCTCTTATGAGATAGCAATAATTTTTATTAAAAACAATGATATGCACAAC
The DNA here is from genome assembly GCA_013396675.1 of Eubucco bourcierii. Classification (NCBI taxonomy): domain Eukaryota; kingdom Metazoa; phylum Chordata; class Aves; order Piciformes; family Ramphastidae; genus Eubucco; species Eubucco bourcierii. The sequence goes on along the minus strand of VWZE01013833.1, from coordinate 756,828 downwards.
TGATACACAGCTATTTCAGAAGAAGAGTGGTCAGTATTAAGGGCTAATGCTGTATACAACTCATGGGGCAGGGAAGAGGAGACCAAGGCAACAAGAAGTGGTTTAATTGCATAGGATATAGCTTTCTGGGCAAATGAAGTACTGTATTTATAGGGTGGTGCATGGTATGAGTCACATGTGTCTGCAGGTCATGGACTGTTTCAAGACTGCAACTCATGGTGCAAAGTTGTCTGCTGCCAGAAAACCTCACGGTAATCTGCTGTGATACCAATAATTCATGGTAATGCATTTTCTTGGTGCTTAATTTTTTAAAGTCCACCATAACCAAAGTATTACATTGAGGTGCTACAACTTTCTAATTTAGAACCTAAAGAAACCTGCTTTGTTCCTAATTTTGTGGTGCACTTTTCCCTTTTCACAAAACCAAGTAACTTGAAATAGAGTATATTTGAACTAGATGATCCTTGAGGTCCCTTTCAACCTTACCATTCTATGATTCTATATTGATTTGTGTAGCATTCAGTTATACTTTAGTGCTGTTCTATCTTAAGCACTCTGTATTTAAACAGATTTTCCTTGTGGAGAATATCTGAGACATTTCATGTAACAAGTTGATTACATTGTGTAAAAGATAAGCAGAAGTGTAGTGTTTATTAATAATGCTACTAGTCTCTGTTAATAAGAGTAGGTATCTGGATGAGAGCAGTATATTTCTAGCAGAACTCACATGTTCAACTGTTTAGGCCTAATTTAGGCCTCATCTGAACCACACTAGCTGAAACTGCAGGCTCTTGTTGCTATAGCTGAGCATTTGTTTTACTGCCTGCTTAAGAGAATCCATGTTCTGACATGGGTTTAACATTGCCTGTAGCAGATGCTTCCCTATGAAAGGACACAGCTTTCATTGAGAGTCACAATTCAAGAGCACATTTCAAGTGCAAATGCCAACGATCCTGTGACTGAGTTTGTTACAGGAATGCCATTTCCTGATCCCCGGAGTGTGTTTCTCTTTTCTGGTTTGGGGCTCTGATTTTTCTTTAATTAAGAGCCTTTTTCTTACCCCTTTGAATTGGATTTTCCTGTTGTAGATCACTTTACTCTTGGAGCCATCTTTACTAGTGGAGAAAACTCCATCTCCATCTATTTTAGGCGTTCATCTGTTCTGTACATACCACCAGACCACTCAGGTATCTCTCACCCTTTTATATACACACTTTCACAGTGTCTCTGCTGCTCACTGTGTTTTGCAGGTAGGAAACAGGACAAAATCACTGTCATTTACTATCTCCTCATCAAAGGAGACACAGGGCTTTGGTGACTGGTTCACGATTACGTAAGATGTTTACAGCAGAGCAGGAATTGAACCAACATCGTCCACAGTTCTGTTTGCTCTGTGACATCTCCGTCTTCCTCTCTGCTTAAGCCTTTGCAGTTTGTAAGCATATACAGACTAGTTTAGGCTAGTTTTAGTGTAAAATGCTCAGATTTAGATTAAAATAAGCAGATTTGGACATCCAAATGTTTATATATTCCCTAGAATAGAAATAAACATTTCAGTAAGGTGTGTCTGCAGAAATAATCATCTTTAGTGCTTTCAAGGCCCGTGACCGCTACTGTTTTAGAGAACTTTATCTTCTAAAGAAAACAATGAATTCAACATTTTTGTAAGGAATATGAAACCAGTACTGGAGTGGAATACTTAACTTCTGATGTCAACAAAGCACACCGAGTGTGAGGTAGTTTCTTTTCATCTGAAAAAGTTTAGATTCAACAATGTTCCACAACTATCTCTGGAATTACAAGGCAGCAATGAATCAAAAGTCTAACCATTGTTACAGATCTCCTTTTCAGAGCTCATCTCCAGCATTTCTTCCGTGGAATTCAAAGTGTTTTCGCATGATCCTGAGTTTGGATACAAGAGTTGACTTCTGAGGAGCTGATTGGTATTGGCAGAGATGACGTGATAGGGAAATATTAATAATGAAAACAAACCAGAAATGTTATCTACAGTCCGAGAAATCAAATGTGTTGTTTATGTTCATGTATACTGCGGAAAATAAATGACACAAACCTGTCTTGGATATGATTCTTTAAACAAAGTTTGCTGTATTGCCTCGGTCAGTGTTACACAGGATTTGATTAGCATCAGGTCTGTAGTCAGCCTGAAGAGAAAAACAGTGATGTAAGTCTGGATTTGCCACTCCCAGTATCCTCCCGTGGCAGAGACAATATGGATAAAACCACATGGCTAATCACAAATTTGTTCAAGAATGCTTTTAGCAGTTGCAATAGTAATCTGATGAAACATTTACCCCGAATATGGTAATATCCTGTATCATTTCTGGGCCGACAATAACAAGGGGGAGTGCACACGGGCTTTGCCAAGTGGCTGCGAGGCTTGTGGGTTTTTTGTTGTGGTAACATGGCACACGGTAATGAATCTGTCATTTGCTTTGCTTCCCTGACTTCCTTCGCTATGAACGAAATCCTGAGGGACAGAAAAGTTTGATTCTTCTTCTCCATCAGTTTAAGTCACATATTAACCCAGCAAAACGAGTGGAGTTGTTGTAGTGGCGTATAAATTAATCTTGATTTAGTGTCTGCAAATAAAAACAGCAGAGAGAAAGAGCTCTGTGAAAGGAAAAAAAACAGAGTTGAGCAAGAGAACCAGGCCATGGGCACACATACATATAATTACTACAAAGATATTACAAATGGCTCTCTAATTGGTAGAGTCGGTTGGTTTTGGTTTAGGGTTTGTTTGGGTATTTTTTTTAATCAACAGGTTTCATTAAATGGAACAAATGACAAAGTACAACAATTAATTTGCTCTCTGGAAGCAGGTATTATCTGTTACACCTCGTCCCATTGCCCCACATACGCAGCAGGAGTAGGCAGAAATGCTGTTTACTTGCAATGAGGTAAAAACCAGAAATACAACTGTGTTTTCCTACATGACAATCTGTGCAGGATGCAGAGAAACAAACCAGTGCTTTTAAATAACCAGGCCACTCAATGACAGCTTGTGCAATAATTTAAAGCACCGTTCCCTTGGGTGTGCAATTAGCTAAGTATTAATAACAAGCAAAACACATCCTTCAGCTGCAGTCAAGATGTGGAGTGCTCTCTTCTTCCATTACCCTCAAAGAGAGCTGGGGACGAGTCCTCTGCATCTGCTGTGCTCTTCCTCATTCTGCTCTTGACATCCTGGATAATTATATCCAAGCCAGAAGAAGTGGCCTTCTAATATTTTTTAATGGGTGTGTTGTAACAGTAAGCGACGCAAGGTTGCCGGTGCTTCATGCACATTACTGTGTTTTGAGGGCTTCCATCATACCAGGATGTGAAGTGCATCCTCTCCCCCTAGAACTCTTGTTGAAAGCTGGACAACAAGCCTAGAGCCAGTACTCCTCTCTCTGACCCCTCTCCAGTCAGAAAGCACTTTACCAACGGTCGCCTGTGAACAATGGCTTAAATGGAGCCATTCACACTCTTCACAAGCGAGCTTGGTGCAGTGATTTCGCTGCTGGGGTCTCCACGTGCAGATGTCCCAGCTGAAATCTCCATCTGGAGGACAAAACTGCGTTGTGTGTAGCTTGGAAAGGACAACGTTGCCTTTGTAAAATCATTCATGTCGTTTTCCTGTGGGGACATTACCATATATCTTTGTTCTATTTATTTTTTAGCGGTAAAGTTATTTGGAGACACCATGAAACTGGACTGGGATGACTTACAAAATAAAACTGTAAATCGTCCACTTTCTGAAGGCAATGTAATGTTAAATACCACCCTTGACATCACCGATGGAAAGAAATGCAAACAACGAAACCATCACAGTTTTGCTGGATGATACCCTCTGAAAATCCTATTCTCCCAGGGAATAAACAGAGAGGGTGATGTGGTTTTGGCTGTTTCCCAGTCGAGAAAACCCAAATCCACCTTTTTTTTTTTTTTCCCCCGTCAGAGCCAAGGGGCCAGGGTGAGCTGCGGTGTTAGCCCCCTCCTTGACAACACCACCTGAGCTGTCAGTGAGGTGGATCACAGCTTTTACAGCACTTCCACTCCGCGCAGAGTTTTCGCCACTTAAAAGTCTGGGTGCTGTTACAGGCAGCAGCAGCTGCTGCTGGAATCAAGTCGTCTCTTCATGTGCAGTTAGGCAGGTTAAATACACGGCCTAAATCCTTGTGAATAGTCCTGAAGAAAACCTTTTTGCCTGGAAAAGGCTGATTGCCAGCCGGCAGATAAGAGAAGCGGCGCTATCGAAACGAGCCTCACTGTATTTAATTCCATTCCCGTACTTTTTCTCCTGCATTTTCACCGCCAGTTTCACCTAGCATTTTCACCGCCAGTTCATGTAAGGGAAGGGAAAAAAAAAAAAAAAAGTCTGGGTTTAGTCACACTTTAAAGCCAAAAGGGGACAAAAAAGAAGAGGTAATTTCGCAGGCGACGCCGGGCTCAGGGTGCCCCACTAGCAGCCACAGCGGGCACCCGCCCCACCCTGCCCTGCCGGGTGCCCGGCAGAAGGGCCGTACCGTGCCACTCCGCATCGTGCCGTGCCGGCTGACTCAGACAGCCCGCGGTGCCCGGAGGGCAACCCGGGCCAGGGCCGCCCCCGCTCCCGCCCCGCAGGCGGAGGCCGGCGTCCGGGCGGGGCGGCGCGGGGAGATGATGTCAGCGGCGGGCTGGCAGCCATGGTGTGAGGGCAGTGATTGAGGCGGCCGGCCCGGCGCGGCTCGGCGCGACCCGGCAGCATGTCGGGGCCGAGTGCCGTGTCGGACCCTCAGCACCCGGCGCGGCTGCTGCGGGCCCTCAGCTCCTTCCGCGAGGAGAGCCGCTTCTGCGACGCGCACCTGGTGCTGGAGGGGGAGGAGATCCCGGTGCAGAAGAACATACTGGCGGCCGCTAGCCCCTACATCAGGTACGGTCGGGACGGCGGTGCGGCCCGCGCCCTGGCGGAGAGGCCGCCGGGGCCGAGATCGGGCTACAGCCGCCACCCTAACCCCAACGGGCGGATGCTCGGCGGGGGGTGGCCGGGGGCGGCCGCTGCGGGCCGTTACGGTTACATAAGGAGCGGACTCGGGTGCTTGTAAGGACGAAAAAGTCAGAGGCGGCCGGCGGAGGGGGTCGGTCCGGGGCTGAGCGCCCCTGTCCTGCGCTCCAGGGGCCGGCCCCTGAGTTTACCTCAGCGTCCCGAGGGAAGCGGCGGCCCGGCGGACTCCTGCCTGCCCTCCCTCCGTCCGGAGCCGCAGAGCGCTGCCCCCGAGCCCGTCCGGAGGAGCAGCCGCGCTCTCCGCGTTAAACCGCTGCGTGTCCCAGGTTTCAAAGGCTGCTTAACCCACCGAGGAAACATTGTCCGAGCAAGCGAAGCGCTACCGAGTGCCGGGCGTAAACCAGAGACCCGGAACCCCCGAACTTGGAACGCTGGCGGGGCCCAGAGGCGCGTCCGTCCCAGGGGCAACGGCTGTGTCCGTGCCCTGTGCGGAGCTCTGGGAGCCGCGCAGCGCTGCAGCACAGCCTGCTGCTGCCTGGCTGCTGCTGGGCTTTCTCTCCGTCGGCTGCACCGAGTCAGCACTTCGGAATCATTTTTTTTTCCTCCTTAATGTCTTTTAGCAAGACGGAGCTCCAGGTGGTGGTTATGGATCCTGAAGTACATCGGCTTTCAAATTAAAAAAATGCCAGTTTGTCTCTCCATCTCTTGTTCCCTTGTGCTCGCACGGTATCTAAGAACAGAACTCGGAAATTGCCAGAGGTATCACAGCCTAGCCATGCCAGGAGAGCAGCCTGCTCTTGGCAGTGGGTGTCAGCAGCATGTGCAGTCACAACTAGGCAGCCTGACAGCGAGTGCCAGGGAGGACAGGCTCTCTTAGCACAGTCATGGTTTCTGAGATGGACCAGCAAAGAGTTTAGCCTGGGCTTCATTTTCGGGGAAACCTGCTCCTGCCTCAGCCATTAATGATGGTTTGAGCTTCACCATATCACATTCAGTGGTGACGAGTTGAGTGACATCAAGTAAAGAATATCTTCAGTAAGTCTGTAAACTACACTATCACCTAGAAAGGTTGGACCAGATGATCCTTGAGGTCCCTTCCAACCTAGCATTCTGTGAATATATCCACCATAAGATTTGTGCAGTGAGTATCTGTGTGTCAGGGAGGGTAAACAAAAGATGTAAGCAGTTGTTTCCAAGATGTTTTTGAGTCCTGTCATTTGCAGGTAACAAAGAATTCGTTCTACCTTAGCCTGTAAAGCAGGACACTCTCCAAACAAATGTAACCTGCCTCAAAGTCACGTTATCACCTGATTTTAGGCAATGTGGTAGTTTGGGGTGACCATTGTAGTACAAGATGTTCTCAGGTACAGGAATAAGTTAACAATAACTAGAATATGAAGTTGGTGATTAACTTTTGAATGGGTGTTGATGAATGACAGACTTAAAGAAACAGTTCCCTGTACTGGTTGATCTCACAGAGCTGAAATAAAATTCGCAGAGAAGGAAGATCAAGAGCCACAGAGCCTGTGTACTACTAATAATTCTTTTCACTGCTTGTCTTGAGAAGCAGCTTTGGAAGACTGTGGTAAAAGACAAATGAAAGACTTGAAACTGAAATGAGCCATTGATCCGATAGTCTTCAAAATGCCTGGGTGCTTTTTAGATGGTTAGTCATGATACTTAGATGACCATGACCATTATGGTTCAGAAGAGTGCTCTAGGTGGAAAGAGTTCATATTCTTGGGAAAAAAACTACTGCTCTACTGTAACAGCAAGATGAGTTTGCAGGAAATGTACAACTTTTCGCAGTGCAAACAACTGCTTAAATAAAAGATACTGCAAATCATTCTGTGGGGAAGCACAGTTTCACAAGGTTCCATCTCCCAAGTGTTGACTTCAAGGAATGTCCAGGGAAAACATGAGTTAAGCTTGTGTTAGGAGGACGAGTGCCAGACACAGCTACATGGGCAGCAAAACCTGTAGTCATTAGAGTTGTGGGTTTTTTTAAGTCAGAACTACTCAGGTTCAGATCCCATGAAGGAACTCATTAGCTATGTGTGAAAGTAGGTTAGGTGCATTAATGTATAAATACTATTAAGTTTGTTGGTTTGGAGTTTGTTTCTTTTTTGTTGTTTGTTTGGTTTATTTTTAGGCTTACTCATCTCTTCTCCATGGGCTTGCAAGATGTAAAGAGCCAAAGCTACATGTACCTACTTCTTGAATGGCACATTAAGAAACATTTTGTATTACCTACCTTTGCAGAGCCTACTTTTTTACCTGCTGCTTATCTCTGTTTTGTCACTCCAGTTTCTATCTCTTAGTCCAGCTGTCCTTCACTTTGGGTAGGATTTGTCAGGTGGGTTGTCAGTGTTAGAGCATCATGTCTCCAGCCAAAAGTAGTGTTTTGGTGACCATTCCTGGAGATAAATTTGTGTTCACAGGCTGTACCTAGTCTCTGGAAGCACAGTTTAATTTGGATGTTGGCTTTTCAAATGACTGGGTTAAATTTCTATATAAAGAGTTATTGCAGGAGACTCAAGAGTTTTATGTCCCTGTTTTTCAAGGGTAGATGATTCCAAAGCATGCTGTAGTACCAGAGGCTGTTACACTTTCCAGATGTCAGCTGATTTGGGACACTGTCGTTTGAAAAATTCCAATATAAAGCTCAGAACAATCCATTAACTGATTTCAAGAGTAAGACTTGGAAGAAAAACGAGTAGATGTGTGAAACTTGTGAGTGAAGCAGTGGAAGTGGGAGCTGGCGTGGTGTTTCTTGGTGTCTGGCTGTGTCATTGCATAGTGTGGCTGTGGGCAGGTTGGTGGGCGAGTTCAGAAGCTGTGTAGGGTTTGCATGAATGCTTAGTTTAGGGTGTGAGTAGGAAAATAAGTAGGCATGGACTTTCTGAGGGGGTGGTTGGGTGTGAGCAGAGTCTGTATGTGCTGAAGGATTTGTGCAGCCACAGAGAGAAGCGTTACCTGTTTTTTAGTTTTGCATGGAAGCAGTTTGGCTAACTAGTTATGAGTAGGGCACTTGTAAATTATAATGATGTGGCTTCCCTCCAGTTATTTGACAGCTGGATTATCCATGCTGCTCAAAAATGGCAGCTTCAATGGGGAGAGGTCAAAAGGCATGAAGGGGATGTAGAGATGCAGAGGAGTGTTACTGGTGTTGCAGGTCCCATCTGTCTTTCTTGTCTGGAGGCTGGCTTCTGCAAGTATAGGAGAAAAAGAAATGTTTGTTTCATTAAGGGATTTTCAGTCTGTGGGACCAGAAAGGCTTTTAATTTTTGTGGTAGTTTGATTCCTGAGGTCTTGCCTCAGCTGCTAAATGCCAAGTTTGTTCTGAGGGCAGAGAAGTCTGGGGCAGCCGTGTGACTTCCTATGAACTGCTTTATATGTACAGCTTTATCTAATGCCTCTGTGTTTCCCTGAAGCAAATCCTGTCATTTACAAAACACAGAAGTCTTTCTGCATATCTCTTAACATCTTGTGGTATGTTCCTGAGCCTGAGAAAAGGAGGATTCCTCAGGAAGAAACTGCCATAGGACAAAGCATGATTTGGCTCAGCGATGTTGCTGTGCATCCCAGAGAAGCTAAGTTTGACCCTAGTTATCTCTTGATTTTCCCCTCTGTAACGAATCAGCCTGCACTTCTGTTTAGCACTTCTTGTCCTGGCAGTTGCTCTGATGTAGATACAGTTCTATTCCCTGGGTTTGGTTTAGTTTACTTAGTTTGTGAGCCTGGTGTAAATTGTGGTGGCAGAAGAGTGCTTTTACCAGAACAAACCATGCTTGCACAAGTGAGTTAGGCTGAGTTGTAGCATTTATCCACAAACCTTTTATAGGATAGAGCTGGTCCAAGTATTCCTGGTATCCTCTGTGGTAGCAGCAGATGTTCTCATCCCAACAGATCTGTCACTGCCTGGCATGAGTCGTTCCTGGCTAGCTGAAACTTGCAGCTCCTAATATTTTGCTGGCTTGCTGTCTGCTTGCCTGTATGGCAGGGAGCATGTGGGAACTACCTTAACAAAGAGGGTATTTAAGCTCAGCTTCTCAGATGAACTTAAACGTTGTTACACAGGGATTGTGCTGCTGTATCAGAAGTTAGATCGAAGCATTTCTATTTTCTCAGCAAGTTTTGTCTTTGGTTTGCACACATCTGCCTGAGCAGATTACAGATGGATGGATGTATTCTATGCTGTTCCCCAAGGCTTTTCTAGCTTGGCAATGAAGCAGTAACCATATTTTAATTTTTCCAGCTGAGCACAATATAGCTAAACAAAAATGAAAATGTAAAGTGAAGCTCACATTAAGTCCCATTTACTTGTAAACAGCCATAGTTCTTGTGAATGGGGTTCAATCAGAGAGAACATGACAGCAATTGCATCTTCTCTCTTGGGCTGTTCGACCTTCCCACATTCCTAAAACACTGCAGGCTTTTAAAGACCCTTTCACAGCCACAGAACTGTAACTGCTCTAGCAATGTCAAAATAGACTTCCACGGAAATGTGGGGATGATCCCACGACAGACTTCCTGTCCTAGCCCCTGCAGGCTGGCGCTTGGAGCAGTTCGAGCTGTCATGAAGCCATGAGAGGCTGGGCTGCTGAGACGTTGTCCTTGTGTGAGTGTGTCTGTGAGCATCCCGAAGTGCTGGTGTAGAAGGTAGGGTGGGATATCTGTGCTGCACTGCACTGGAAACGGGGACTTGGCAGTTTTTGTTACACATTAGATAATAAATAATGTAGAGCCAAACAAAGTGGAAGCCAGTGTGTGCCTGTGTCTTCTGCTGTTGATTTCTTGATACCTCTTTGGGTTTTATTGACATTTACAAAGACCTTTTATAATGTTTTAAAACTTTTTTTTTTTCTGTTTGTGACTAGTCACCAATGTAAACCGGTGCTGAAGCTGGGAGATATTTATCAGAACCCTGTGTTCTCAAGTTCTGGTTTAGCCAAACTATGCTGTGCTTGTGCCAGGGTTTGTTCCCTCTGAACGGGGCGTGCAGGACAGTGTTCTGGTCACTGGTCTACAAAGAGATCAAGGAGGTCTCTAAACCCATGTCTTCCTGGATGTTTCATATGAGAAGTCCTTCTGTCAGCCTCCTGGGTATGTTAGAGGCTGCTCTGGCAGTAAGAAGTTGGGAACAAATGAGGCCAGATTTTCCTTCCAGACTTTTAAAGCAGGGTTGTTTTGGTTTTTTTTTTTAATTAGGCATAGTTTTGTGCTTTTAAAAAAAGGAATGTAAAATGTCACCTGTGATGTTTTAGTGCTAAATGAGTTGTGAAGTCTCTGTAACCTTGAGAAGCAATAAATCAAAATATTGCCTTCTCCAGATGCTCTCAGCCTGACATAACTCAGAAGTGCCCTCGATGTGTGTTGCGTTCAGATGAGTAGTTGAGGGGTAACAGTAACAAAGTACATTAAAAGCTTATGATTTTAAAAGGGACTTAAAAATCACTCTACCAGGTTTGAGTGAGGAGTTGTTAATTACATTCCTGCTCCAACAAGCCCCTAAAGATGGCCTGAAGGGAGGAAGCAATAGGGCTCTTACCCAGCTCAAAATAGTAAGAAAATAGAGTTGGGCTGCTCCTACATGTCAGGCCAAGGGAGGGCTGGAAACCAGAAGACCTTGTTTACTGGGGAGAACCCGAGATTAGGTGTGTTGTCCTCTCATCCTACCTGACGACACACAGTTCATCCCTGGGCCTGATGCAAGAGGCGAGCTGGGATGGAGGGAGGTGTGGCAGGATGGAGCTGCTTGGGATGTCTGGATAATTTATACTCTCTGGGTTGCCTTTGCACTTGTATTGATTGCCTTCTTTGGAAAAACTTTTATTGTCAGAAGAACTGTTTTTATTAAATTTTTTTGTAAGCTTTACAATGATTTTGTGGCTGGAAGAGGTCTGTTCTGAAGGTACTGGTATCTGGAGAAAGATTTGAAGTTGATGAGTCTAGACCTCATGTTTTAGTTTTTGTCATTCTTTTTCTTTGAACCTGTTTTGTTTGCATTGGTCTTGGCTGCAGTTACAACAGGAACTTCTTCCTCGTGTGGACTGACAAATGTGAAAAGTAACTGATGGCTTTGAAGAATTTGGCTCTTCTCTCTCTGTTGAGGCCTCTTACGTCATGGCTCACACACAGCTCTCTGTCCTGGTACTGAGTATTAGTGTAGCATTATCTGTACATAGGAGACTCCCCAGTTTTGTGTTTGTCTCTCATTCAGCAATGGCATAGAAGTATTTCCAAGAACTCAAACCAACCCCAGTCACTGTTATGGACAGCTCTGACATCACTTGTCAGGAAAACATGTTCTTAAACCATGCAGTTAGCGGCTGGTTTATGTCCTCAGGCACACTGCTCTACAGCTGACAGATACCTAAGCCACCCAGCATGGCTCATGTGATTGTTTATGGACACGGTTAGTACTCTGAATTGCAGACTCTTCCTTCTTGTGCTTGTGAAAACCATGCTCCTGGTTCCTTTCTTCCTTGGCTGTGTCATCACTTTCTGTCATGGTCTTGCAGATCGTTTTCCAGCTCCTGGCATGTCCAAAGTTCTGGTGCATCCCTGGGTTCCAAAGAAACACAGTCCTCTCTTCCAGCTGGCCCATAGTGCTACTCATGCGCTTGTAATTTTGTCCAGTCAACTTACCAGCAATGATAAAAAATTCTCTGACTCCCCCATGAGCTGTAAGGATAAGTGAGGTGTAAAAACCTGATTAAACCAAGTCTTCTCAGCAGACTCATTAGCACTTTACAAATTACAATCTTCTTAAACTGCAGGAATGCTTGGCATATTAGAGACACTACACAACATTGCATTTCTTAAATACGTTTAATGGGAAATGTAGCAGAATGGGGGTGGCACTGTACAATGCATTTTAACTAGTTTAATGGCAGAGTTAATTTACAAGGGGAAGTATTTTCAAGTAAGATACACTTCATTTCTTGCTTTAAAACTATTCAAAAAATGTCTTCCTTTATATTTCTATTTCCATACTGGTACCTAAAAGATGTAGCACTGCTGGTTAATAGAAAGCTAAATTTTCAACTGATGTGGGTTGGACATCTCATCAACTGTCTATTTAGTGAGTCAACTTGAGTGTCACATGTAACATATTTATGCCATTTGTGTGCTACATATTTAGTTACTGTAGAAGATGTTTTGATGAGTGTTCATGAATTAGATTTTCCCCACCTCTTAGAAAGAAAAAAAGTCAAATCACCTTTCTAGAAGTCCAGTGACGGGTGTTTCTAATACAGGAAGGCAGGCTTCATGTCAGAAGAGCTGGACAGCTGACTGCTAAATCAGGTCTGCTTGCCTATTCTTAATAGGTGATGCTGAACTCCACTTCATAGAATCATAGAATCGTAAGGTTGGAAGTGACCTCAAAGATCATCTAGTTTCAACCCCCTGCCACAAGCAGGAACACTTCCCACTAGTACAGGTCACTCAAGGTCTCCTCCAACCTGGCCTTGAACACCTCCTGGAAGGGAGCAGCCACAACCTCCCTGGGCAACCTGTGCCAGTGTTTCACCACCCTCACTGCAAAGAACTTCCTCCTAACACCTAGTTTAAATCTCCCCTCTGCCAGTTTAAACCCATTGCCCCTTGTCCTGTCATTACAAGACCTTGTCAATAGTTCACCCCCAGCCTTCCTGTAGGCCCCCTTCAGATACCGGAAGGCTACTATAAGGCCTCCTGGAAGCCTTCTCTTCTCCAGGCTGCAGATCCCCAACTCTCTCAGCCTGTCCTCATAGCAGAGCTGCTCCAGCCCTCTGAGCATCTTTGTCTGATTATGCTGCATCTGAGGTGCATGGGATGAACTGTCGGTACCCAGCAGCCAGCTCAGCTGCATTGCTTGCATTTGCCTTGTTTCTAAACTCATCTGGTGGTGCTGGTCGGTGGTTTTCCAAAACCAACCAAAAGTAATGAAGTGGCAGTTACTTAAGTGCTGCCAAGAAGCTCCATGGGTCCATTCTTGGGGACCGTGTTTGTCAAGTGTGTGTTCTGTCTACTTAAGGCTAACTCACATGTTTAGGCAAGACGTGCTGGTTGAAGGTAGATTTCCAATTCAGATTACAATCTAGCTCTGGATGAGCTCAGTGTACTCAGAGTAACTTCATATTTTCAGGGTAAACAAGCACTTAATAGAGCAAAGCCTATGAGCCCTGCATGTGTCCCCAGTGCTTCTTTCTGCTGAAAGAATTACTTTGTTCTCCTTCTGAGGGGAGGAGCTCTACATTTTTTTGCCTGGCTTCAACTTTCTAGCAGGTGAAAAATTAAAGTTATTCCTAATTGTTTGTATCTCGTAAACCAAGCAAAGCCACTTCTGCTGGATTTTGTGCTGAGCTGTTAGGTGAGCTGCTTTGCCTTGTGAGCTGAAGGTGCAGTTACAGATAATCTTAAGAGACACATACAAGAGGCATAGCCAAAATCGTCTGAGAGCTGGCAGCCTTTGCAGGGCGTGGTGAGGACTGTCTTTTATGTGTGGTGCTAAAGGCCAGGGTGCGACCTCAAAGAAAACCTTCTGATTTGGTTGTAAAATATCTTTTTGGAAGATGGCAGTGGGTGGAGTGAACTGCTGCATCATGTTCTTGTGTCTGATCTGTTTAATAATGTGATTATTAAGGTTTTTTTTAACGTGCAGAAAGACCATAGGAGAAAAGTGTTGCAAGGACAGAGGCAAAGCGATGAAAAAAAGTCACCATTAAAATGGTCAGGCTGAAGTAGAACTTAATTAGATTTGATGTGGAAAACTTGTACTTGAAAGACTCAAGCCTACATAGGAAGAGCAGCTCAGGAGGAGATGAAATTGACCTTATGTTTGCTTTGAAAGCAGAGTTTTAATATTTACTGTTTGCTGATGCAAAATCTCAGAGTACCTCATTGTCATTTATGGGACTGAGTCATCCTTGTGAGCAATGTTTCACATTTGGTGCGTGTCTTTGCTGGAAATGTTGGAGGTGTAACTCCATTTTTAAAATGCTAATGCTGCTGTCTGGAGAAAGCCAGGACAGTGGTGCAACTAGAGGATATATCATCAAAATTCAGTTTTGTTACTCTTCAGTTTGTAAGGATGGCTTTGCTACTCTATTGTGAAGGTTTGCTAGTGTGGCAGTATTGGCTAAGCTTGTGTAGACTGGCCCCTATGGTTAATCTGGAGCAAAACCATCCTTTTGGAAAGACAGCTCCTTTCAAGAAGATGAAGTGTTTCTCCCTCTTGTCTCCTGCAGTGTGGTTCCTGATACCCTGCTACAGCTGTGTAAGTAGGTCGGCAAGCCCTCTTGTTTGCAGCACAATGACATGAGAACAGGTAGAGGCTCTGTGTTGCATCAAACCCAAGGTGTCTGTCTCTTGTTTCCCAAAACAGTGTTTGTTATTTGCTGTAAAGATAATAAATCTGCTTGAGGTGGATGTGGTCTCCAGCATTCTCCTGTACAAAGGTGCAATCTTTGCAGGCAGATGCTTTCTTTTTCTGTTGGGGTACCAATAAACCAGCGCTGTAAGGATGAAAGCATTCCAAGAGTTGCACTGTTGTTCTCTGTTTAACTTATGTCACTATTGCAGAAACATCTTTTCACAACAGTTTACTAGTAAGGCTGAGGTTTTGAAGATCAAGCTCTCCCCACACAGTGGTATCAGACCCATGAAGGCAGTTATCAGTAATGGCTGAATTCTTTGGTTTGATTTTCATTTCATTTGTTGTCTTGTTTGGTTGGGTTTCTAAGAACTATGAATCCCCTACCTGTAAACTATCAACTGTAAGGAAAAACAAGTCTTCAAATACATGGTCCCTTCCTCAATGTCTTCTCATGCATCTTGACAGTCCCACAGCAATGCACTTAAAGGGACTTGGCTATAGGGTTGGAAGTGTGACTGTGTTTTGCTTTTGTATTGCTCTTAAAATGAGAGGTAAGTTGGAAGAAGCATTTTGATTTTAACAAGAACCGTGGACAATCTTGGGTTTACTGATTGGATTGGGTTGTGGGGAGATTTTTTGTTGTTGTGGGGGTTTTTTTTCCAATCTGCTTTATGCCATGAGATTCCCTAGCAGTTTCGACCCTGGTTCTTAAGCCCCTGGTTTCATTTTAGTGGTTTGCTTTGCTTATGTTGTTGTTTACATACACAGAAGAGGTACTGGAAATTTTCTTCCTCATTCTGCCTTATGTAGAGTCATCTGAGATGACTCATTAGGGTTGTATACCTTTAGTGATGTGGAAGAGCAGATTCTAAATTTGTCACACAAGCACACAACACCAAAACACAGAGTAAACCAAATTGTCCTTATGCCACTTGCTGAAAGTGTAGTTTGTGCCAAGCAGTTTTCCTAACCAGATAGAGGAGGCTGTAAATAGATGTTACACATTTGTAGAGCACTATGTTACAGAGAGCAATTTCACCTTAACAGTGATGATCTTCTTAAATTAAAGAATGAAAAACTTTTTTTTTTTTTTTAAGACATAATAGGGTCAAATTTAATGTACTTAGGGAAAATAGGACGAAGTTGCTTTGTTTTGTTTCCCCCAGCTCTGTGTGTGCCTCAGTTGTGCTCTGCTCCTAGCTAATGGCTTTTCTGTTTGGCTGGGGGAGTTTTATTTCCTTCTACATCTTGATGTTCTGGTCTTTCATCTGAATTGCAGAAGACTGAGGCAGACTTTTCTGCTGTGGTTTGGCAGCTTGGAGTGCTTTTAAAGTAATTAGAAATGTTACTTGGAGTAGAGAGCTCTCACATGCATATGTTAGAAGGAGCTGTGCTGCAGCTGGGAACGTGTCTGCACCTCGGGTTGCTATTGCCGCTTGCAGCTTTGTGCCCACAAATCACAGACTGAATAAATCACTGTGAAGAGGATGCTTGCTTTCCACTATACTCCTTCTTTCAATACTGACAGTCTGGAGATCCTGTGCTTAAACATAGCTGGAAACTTGTTTTGTAAAGTGAAAGAGCAGAGTTAGATGTTTCATATGTGATGTCCACTCTTTCTGAACTGGGAACTAACATGTTGTGAAACTTCCTTGGTCTCTTGCATGTGTTGTGACAAGGATACCCAGAGCTTGGTTTGCCAGCAAGGTGTGGGTGCAGGTAACAGCTGATGCTGGGTGATGCAAGAGGAGGCATGGCTCCTTACTCTTCACTTACATGCCTCCTACTTCTTTCTTCTTCAGCTTGCTTTCCACATTACACTCACAGTTTTCTGGCTTAAAATTTC
The DNA here is from genome assembly GCA_013396675.1 of Eubucco bourcierii. NCBI lineage: Eukaryota > Metazoa > Chordata > Aves > Piciformes > Ramphastidae > Eubucco > Eubucco bourcierii. The sequence continues at coordinate 740,628 of VWZE01013833.1, read as the reverse complement.
CAGCCTCAAACCTGTTTATAATATGTCCTTGGATAACTCTTTTCCTCCCTTCTTCCCAACAGCCGGTAACTGTCCTGTGGTGCTTGATGGGAGTGACAAGGATTACCTCCAGCTGCTATGTGCGAATGTTTCTCCTGTCATAGCTCAGAAATCTTGGTACCAACATTTAAAAATTCAGTACTTTATTAACTAATGAATAAAATTTGTGTGACAGATGGGTAACTGCTGCTTCTCAGGACAGGTGATAGGAGCAAAGCTTACTCTGAACTGGGATGCAATTGCATAAGGTGAATGTTCACCTGCCTGCAAGCATCTGTAACTTTGAAATCTATTGATTTGTTCTCAAGGTTATTTTTCTGCTTCAAGTTTGTGTTTTGGGCTTGCATCAGTGGCTGCTTTGTTTCCTTTCAGGTTAAAAAGTGTTGATGCCTGAAATAAAATACACAGTAATTAGAGCATCTAGGCTGATAAGACCCAAACTCTCTGAACAACACTTGTTACCAGGAGGAGTCAGTGTAAAGTCCATGCAATGAGGTGGTTTAGCTTGGGTGTGTACAGGTGATGCTAAGATGAAAGTTAGTGATAAATAACTCTAGTCCTTTCCCCAAATCTCCCCATTAGTGCTGGCATGCAACATGTTATGTGCCTTACATCTGTTTTTAAGCCATGCAGTGAGTTGACCTACCCAGGTTGTGTGTGGATACTGCCACGGATTTGACCTTACCAGCTACTCACAGGTCTGAGATCACATACCTTCTGACCGTCTCTTTTCTGGTGAGGGAAACCAGACTACAAACCTCAAAACATTTTATGTTAAATTAAATCACAGTTTCATTCCTCAAAACAAACTACAACTTTCATTACAACCCAGAAATCCCCAAACTTGAGTGTGGCAGCTTAATGAAAATTTGAGGTAGTTTGGATGGATGTGAAAATGCGGTATAGAAGCTTTGGCACTGTGTTAAAGCTGTAAACGTGTTACTCTCTGTGTGTGCTTTCATTCATCTGGAGCTTGTAGGCATGGAAAATACACATTCCAAATGGGAAAGGGTGACAGAAGTTGAGCTACATGTTGTACAGTATTGCTTGGGCTGTGCTCTTGGGGTAGGAGTTTCCAGCTGACGGATTGCAAATCAAGGTCTGCTGTTGCAGCGTGTGCGTTGTTAGGAGTCATGGACACCGTGTAGAGAGCAGGCTTCGTTTTCTCATCTCCTTCCAACTGTTAGGAAAGAAACTATTTCCTAATCCATATTATATTGTTTTTATTTGTATCATAACTTGGGCTAGGTGCTGTACACACACAGGGTGAAGCAGCCTAGCTTCAGACCTCATGCACATCAGGGCAGTGTTTTCTCCCGGTGTGTTCTGCTCTCTGACAGCAGAGAAAAGTAATACAAAAACAAGGCCACAAACACTCATAACCTCAGGACTAAAATTACCATCTTTAGGGTAGACTGTGACCAACTGGACACTTACAGCTTAGCAAAGCCACAGCTTTCCATGTTAGGACATGAATTCTGTCTAAGAATATACTTGCATATAAAAATGTTATTAAGACCTTCATTTTAATGTGCTGTGGTGTAGATCTCTCTCTCTCTATATATATATATATGCAGTGGTAGTGACACATTTTCTGGCCTTTATATAATGTGTTCTTTGCTGCCTAAAAAGTGGGGAGGAAACTGTTCAAAATAGTCTTTTATTAACTTTTGTGGCTGTTTTCACTGGACAAGTGGACACTACTGCCTTTAGAACACTTAACAGTGTGTCTTTCCTGGAAAAAAATGTTAGCATTAACAGATGATGGAAAGCAAAGCTGTCTGCTGAATTACTGTTATTATTATTTCCTCATCTTTTCCCCCAGTCCTTCTCCATTCTGTTCAAAGGCAGATCAAACTCTTCCTGGTATTTTTAAAGAAATTGCTCCTAAGTGAAGTGTCCACTGATGCAGATGAATATTTAAAGCTCGACTGAGCAACACATGGGCTGTTTCCTTCAGCTGTGAGCACACAGCCAGGCATAGCATTAGGCTGATAACATCATAAACTACACAAAATGGTAATGCAATCCAAATATTTGTGCTGCCAGTGTATATTCAGATCACATCTGCTCACCGTAATTATTTTTTTTTCTTGCTACAGTGTTTTTTCTTTTGTTTTGGGTCATTTTCCACCTTTATCAAAGCAAATCCTTGTGTTTCATCTGTCAGCAGAGCTGCTGTTCTGTTTGAAGTTTTGATGGAAGTTTTTGAATGCTTGTGATGAGTGAGCTGGGAAAAAAATTACTTTGACTCTTTGATACCTTGGGTAGTTTGCAAGGCTAAGGTATTTGTTCAGTTTGGAAATGTGATGAATGATATTAGCAACCATACATATACATCCTTTCTCATGCTAATTCCAGAGACAATTTCCACATCATACAGTAAGGCTTTAACATCTCTGTAGCTGAAGTGATCCACAGCTGCTCTTTGTTTCTTTAAATAAATGAGAGCAAGCAATGTCCAGGTGGTGATTTTTTTGTTTGTCTGTTCTTTTCTTCTCTCATAGAACAAAGCTGAATTACAATCCTCCAAAAGATGATGGTTCAACGTACAAGATTGAACTTGAAGGGATATCTGTTGATATCATGAAAGAGATCCTAGATTACATCTTCAGTGGGCAGGTATGGTATTAAAAAAACCCCCAAAACCCAAAACACCAAAACCTAGATGGAAATTCATCTGTTTGGCAAATAATCTGGGGTTTTAACACTGCTGACCTGAAAGATCTGTCAGGGTTTAAAGCTTTGTGATAAAGTGTCTGCAGAGAGATGTGTCACCCTGGGGCTGTACATGTGAAGCAGAGTCAGTAGGCTCTGCTCTTCTCACGCTATGGATGAGGACTCAAAAAGAGTCAATGTCAAATGCTTCTATTAACATTTGTGGCTACCTTCAGTAACTGCTTTAAAACATGCAGTCTTGGAAGGTGTAAGAGGGAACTGGTTTGATAGCAATAGAGATTGAGAACCCATCCCTGAACATTTCAGTAAGGAGGGATGCCTGCTACACTGTGCCTCAAACCCACCTTTCCAACTTGTTGCTGACACCTTGCCCCTCCAGGTCTTTGTGCTGCTGGCCTTAGCAGGAAAAGTCTCTGTGTCTGGTTTATTCAGAATCAGACTGAGCTTGCTGGATGAATTCTACTTTCAGGAGAAAAAGAAGAGGCAGATACGGCTTTAAATTATCTGAACATGCATTTAAAGAAGTTATTTATCACAGCAAAATTCTTTTTAGATTCCCAGATGAGATGAGCTGTTTTATGGTTACCTCAGATGCAAAATTCTGCTCGACACCTTCTGTCAAGCGGATGCCTTTCCAACTCTGTGTTAATTTATGAACATGTAGTAGTCATGTTATAGTTTGGTAACTTTTAGACTGGCATTAATACTCCATTTTTCAGCTACTGAGAGTGAGTGTAATGTCGTGAAACAAATGAGTGATAGTAGCTATAACTTCTAAATTAATTCTTGCAGATCAGGCTAAATGAAGAAACTATCCAAGATGTGGTACAAGCAGCTGATCTCCTGCTGCTTACAGACTTAAAAACTCTCTGCTGTGAGTTTTTAGAAGGTTGCATAGCTGCTGAGAACTGTATTGGTATTCGGGACTTTGCACTACACTATTGTTTGCATCATGTTCACTACCTTGCCTCAGAGTATCTGGAAACTCACTTTCGAGATGTCAGCAGCACAGAGGAATTCTTGGAACTGACTCCTCAAAAACTGAAAGAAGTGCTGTCGATGGAAAAGCTCAATGTTGGAAATGAAAAATATGTCTTCGAAGCGGTGATTAGGTGGATTTCTCATGATTCGGAGTCCAGAAAGGTCAGGACATCCAAATGTTTCTGTTTTTGAATGGGATCCAAATCACTGTGTTTGTTCTAATTGGTGGGAGCTTAAAACAGCTACGTTTCTTTCAGGGCTGGTCTTGCATTCATAGGATTAGTTGAGTTTTGTGTGAAATGCAGGCAGCAGGATTGCAGTAAAAGGGTGAAAGCTGTATTAATGTGTTATGGAATGGCTTAGGTTGGAAGGGATCTTAGAGATCATCTACTCCAACCTCCCTGCTGTGGGCAGGGATGCCTCTTAGCTAGACTTGGCTGCTCAAGGCCTCATCCATCCTGATCTTAAAACGCCCTCAGTGAGGAGACATCCACTCCCTGGGCAGTTTATTCCAGAGTCTCACCGCCCTTGTGCTGAAGAATTTCTTCTTCCCAAGATCCAGTCTGAACCTACTCTCCCTTAGCTCATCTACTCTCTTTATTTAATAGGCATTAAGGAAAGAATGTACCTTTTTGGCACTTGGTGATGCAATCTTCTTGTTGTAGGGAGAAAACAATTAGTGCATCTAGTGAAGCTGTGAAGACTTGGTGCATTTGCTTGGAAACATCGCGCTGTAGATCTTGTCACAGCTGCCAAATACCAACACTACTCTTTCTACACGTTTGATAAATCCAGAAGCATCTGGATGTACAAGTGCCCTACTGCTGTTGTGTCAAGTCTGGGGGATTTTCTGGCATTTCTCTCTCTCTGTAGGTTCACATGAAGGATGTCATGTCAGCAGTGTGGGTGTCGGGCTTAGACGCTGGGTATTTACGTGAGCAGATGATGAGCGAACCGCTGGTACGGGAGATTGTCAAAGAATGCAACAATATTCCCCTCACACCACCCCAGCAGGGAGAGGCAATGCTGGCCTCCTTCAAGCCCCGAGGCTACTCAGAGTGTATAGTGACTGTTGGTGGTGAAGAACGAGTGTAAGTATGAAGTGACATCACAGGTCATCACGGCTGATAAAAACACAAGTCTCAAAGCGTTGACGCACAGTGTGGAGAGAATGTGTGCACCCAGTGGGCTTGTTACTCTGTCAGTTGAATTTGTTTTTCAGCTGGTCAGACACACCTGAAATACCTGTCAGAGTGATTCAGCAATATTTTGTGACAGTTTCAACTTGTAGTAGATTGAGGGTGGGACATGTTGTTTGTTCACTAAGTGTTGGATGGTTGGTTTGCTTTTCTCCACCTTTACTCAAAATAGGTTCAGAACATAAGAGAAACAGTTTCCTAGTGATCTGAAAAACATTTATAATTAAGCTTAAAAATAATATAAACTGTCTTGTTTGTAGCTGCTCTAATTCCAAAAAAGGTCACCGTTGGTGCATCTAAAATCCAGGTGAAAATTGCTGTTGCACACAAAAATATTTTTGGTTTTTTTGAGTACTGCCTGCAGCAGAGGCGTGGGGGTTGTCCTAGTTAAATAAATGTAACACTTAGATGTTTCCTCTTTATAGAAGTGAATAAAATACTCAGATAACATTTTTCAAATCAGCTTGTGGATTGCTTTACTCAGTCATTACTAACACTTCCTGTCAGTTCTTTTTGATTGGTTCAAAGTTCCTTCTTCAAAAATACACAGCACAAATGGAGTGCATCTGCCCCTTATGGCTCCAGCCTATACGCAACTCAGTCCGCACACGTTTGGTTTGGGGGTCTTCTCCTGACCAGGGAAATAACCAGGCCTTATGTGAATATGTGTTAAAACCTGAACAAGGAAGCTTTGCACATAAGTTGTTGGCAGTGAACTCGTAAAACTCTTGTCTTGTCTTTCTGTTTTCGGTTGTTCCTTCCCCACCCTGTGTTCAGATCACGGAAACCAACCTCAGTGATGCGGTGTATGTGTCCTCTTTATGATCCCAATAGACAGCTCTGGATTGAACTTGCTCCTATGAGTATTCCAAGGATCAATCATGGAGTATTGTCAGCAGGTAAAGGGGAACTTTTTATTTATAAAGTCAATATTATAAAAAACTTAACCAGTGCCTCAAAACCTGAGATACAGCTTGTAGTGATTTTTTTTCCTTTGAGATTGATAGCACTGGGCTTATTTCTTGCTTCCCCTTTGTCTGCCCAAAACATTACTTGATTCTGTGAAAATCCCTGTCATCTGAGTGTCTTAAAGTCACTATTCCTGCAACTTTTTGTGGGAATCTGCTACATCTGTCTCTCCAGGAGTATTTCATGTTTTAAGTAAATTCTGATTGCTGCATCACTGAATATGTTGAAAAGTATCTGCAAGGGTAGATTTTATTCCAGATAGAAGAATGTGCTTTACCTTCTCTCGGCCAGAGTTTGACCCGTGGCTGGTCTGAATCTGTTAGCAGATTCCAGGATACAGCTCACCAGTCAAACTATCTTGCTCAGCATACAGGTCTGAATCCTCTTTTTAAGATCATGTTAACGTTTTTGTTTTACAGAAGGATTTTTATTTGTGCTTGGTGGTCAAGATGAAAACAAGGGAACACTAAACTCTGGAGAGAAATACGATCCAGATACCAATTCATGGAGTTCCTTACCACCAATGAATGAGGCAAGATCACTATCTGATGGGCTTTAACTTCTCACTGTGGCAAAATACTACTTTTCTTCTGCAAAATTTTATTCTGGACCTTCAGTCACTTGCATCTTAAACATTTAAATCAAGCTAGATTGACTTCTTTTTGTGTGCTGTTGTTAACACTTATGGTCTGATACTGACTGCTGGAGCTGGAAAAAACAGCCAGGGAAGAGCTAGTTGTAAAGATGAGCTACAGAGTTTCAGGAATCTCATAATAAATCACATAACATAATTAATATTTACTTTGTAAATGGACAAAGGGATTGGACCGTGCAGAAAAGTTGACCATGGCCAACACACAGAGCTTGGCTGCCACAGACATACCTAGGTTTGCTTCACCTTAAATCTTTCCTTCCTCGTGTTTGCATTCCGTCAAAAAGTAACAGTTTGTTTGTAAACATACATGTTTAATACACCTGTGTGACCTTCTGAAATCAGCACAGGCTGTTTGTGAAAAAAATGTCAATTGCCACAGGATGTTCCTCATTACCTTGTCTGGTTGGCAAAGGCCTGTAGCTTTGGCCCTGTTTGTAGTTATGATGCATTAATTTTCCTGCTTGCTATGAGTAAGACTTGATGATACATTATGTTTTTTACTGCCTGTGAGGCAGAGAGTAGCTGTGCTCCTACACACACAAAATAAAAGAGCTGCCTTTTTGCAGGGAATAGGCTGGGTTTTGTGCTGTGGAACCTTAAAAGCAGAAGCTTCATCATGGAGACCACTGCTGTGCAAGCTGAAATATGGCCAAGCTCTCTTCTTAGATTTCTGTATGGTCTCTTTGGCTTTTCCTGCCTTTAAAAAAAATATTAATACCCTTTGTTTTGTTTAGTTTGACTAAATTCATCATTTCATTCTAGAGTTTAGGACTCCCTCATGTAAAAACCCAAACCAAACCCAGGCACAGTACCAAAAGCACCTTTCAGACAGATGTACTGAAAAAAAAAGATTGTGTTGGTTTATTCACAGTTATATTTTAGTGGTGACTTTATTGATGTTCCTTAGGCACGACACAACTTTGGTGTGGTAGAGATTGATGGAATTCTGTATATTCTGGGAGGTGAGGATGGTGAAAGGGAACTCATCTCTATGGAGAGCTATGATATTTATAGCCGGACCTGGACCAAGCAGCCCGACTTGACCATGGTTAGAAAGGTAAGAACTATCTCATGTGTTAGCACATTACTTACTGTAAATAACTAATGCCATACATAGTCTCAGAATTAGCTGAGTTAGAGCAGCTTCTTTATATACCATCACAAAACTGTGACTGGGACTTGTTGAGCACATCATTGCTTGACAGGGGTACAGACAAGCCAAATACATCCATATGTGTATAGTTAGGTTTAAGCTCTTGATACTCTGCATTCCTGTGTTATTTTAGATGTGCTTTTTCTTTTTCCACAAGATTGGCTGCTATGCAGCTATGAAGAAGAAAATCTATGCAATGGGAGGAGGCTCCTATGGAAAGCTCTTTGAGTCTGTTGAGTGTTATGACCCAAGGACTCAGCAGTGGACAGCAATCTGTCCTCTGAAAGAGAGAAGGTGAGTGAAAATGGGAGGAGCCAGGTTGCTGTGCACAGCCTTTGTTAGCACTTTGTCCTTTCCTGGTGAATCCCTGAAGATGGCTGTCAGAGGCCCTATGACTTTGACCTTATCTTTCTGAGTCACGGTGGCCTGAAGCCGCCATAATCATCCAAGCAATGACTGAATTTTGTAGGAATACACTCCCAGTGTTACAATTAATACTGCAAATTGTAGTTCAATTGGAACTTCAGATTTTGACCAGAGATAAATACTTTGTTGTTTTGTTCTTTTATCTAGTCTGAATTAGGTGCTAGAATTCATGTTCATGACTCATCTTGCCTGGTTGAACATAAATGGGGGGGGTGTGTATATTGAAAAACAAAAAGTGTATGAAAATGGAGAGTTCAGAAGGCTGTATGAAATGGTTTTCATATATTGCTTGCTTTTTCTTTCTGTTTTTTCTTTTTTTTTCTTTTTTACTTGGATTCTCAGGTTTGGGGCAGTGGCCTGTGGAGTTGCCTCTGAGCTTTATGTGTTTGGTGGGGTGAGGAGTCGGGATGACAGTCAAGCCAGCGAGATGGTGACGTGCAAATCTGAATTCTATCACGATGAGTTTAAAAGGTAACTATCTGCAGCTGTAAACACAACAGATGCACCTTACACCCTCGCTGGCTGCTCTCTCCTGCTTGCTCCAGCACTTCAGAGCATAGCAGATCTGTGCTGCGCGTCTCTGATGCTCATTCAATCTTTTACAATCACGCACAGAAACATTCAGGTTCAAGTCCAACCAATAACTCTACAGTGAGGCTGTTTCAGAGCTCCGTTAGCTGGCAAGTGACTTGTCAGATTCCATTGAGACACCAAGCCTAAAGTCCGTGTCAGTCTTGGGTACCCCTGAACAGGAGCAACACCTTGATCACACAGGTGGTTTGCCTGGCACTTAACCTGCATCCTGCAGTTTCCCCAAGGGCAGGATACTGCTGCCCCCCACTCCTACTCATGCCCTAGACTCCTCATGAGTGCTCGTGGAGGAGTTTATGTAAGAGGGATACTTAGAATGGTAAGGTTGGAAGGGACCTCAAGGATCATCTAGTTCCAACTCCCTGCCAAAGGCAGGGACACCTCCCACTAGTACAGCTCACTCAAGGCCTCCTCCAACCTGGCTTTGAACACCTCCAGAGAGGGAGCATCCACAACCTCCCTGGGCAACCTGTTCCAGTGCCTCACCACCCTCACTGTAAAGAACTTCCTCCTAACATCCAGTCTAAATCTTCCCTCTGCCAGTTTAAACCCATTGCCCCTTGTCCTGTCATTGCAAGACCTTGTCAATAGTCCCTCCCCAGCCTTCTCCAGGATCCAGTCGTATCTCCAAGGATTTTCATCTTAAGGAATTCCTAATCTAGAGTTAAGAAAATCTCTGCATTTTTCTTCCAAGCATTTCTAGATGATTGCCTTTTGAACCCATGTTGGCTTAATCTTTTGAGGTCCCTTCCAGCCCCTGACATTCTATGATTCTATACTTTTACCACAGGAAAGTCACTTTGGCTGCTATACAATCCACAGACACCCTGACAACCTCTGCATGGCTAATCTCCTTTTGTTTGTTTTGAATCTGCTTCTGATGACTTCATTTATTATCTCTTGGCTCCCATGTTGTAATCCACTTCACTACATACAGTAACTATTCAAAATATTACCTTAGACAGAATTTTGTGTCTAGTCACTTTGCTCTCTGGTCATAACTGACAGGATTTGGTTCCTCCTTGTTTTAGTTTTTTTGTTTTGTTTTGTTTTGTTTTTTCCACCTTACATGTGACTATAAATTGAATTATTCTCTCTTTTTATAAACTAAATTGAAAAGAAGACTTCGTGGTCAGATGTTTCAGAGTTTGTTGACAGTGGAGGAGATGAATCTGGCTGTAATACAAGATGAAGACAGTGACCTATATAAAAGCACACAAAAATAGCATAGTAGATGGAAGCTCATTACAAAATTTTCTTGGAAGACAAGGATATGAAGAGATTTTAATTTCTGTATGAAGAGGTCTTCTGTGTTCAAAGTGATGTCTAAATTAGCCATAATCAGATGAAGCTGGAGGAAAAACATTCTTTAAAGTGGTTATAGGAAGCAGATCAGAAAGGCAATTGCTGCTGATGCTCTCTAGGGTTTTTTAATCCTGTGGGGGTGTGGGGAAGTGCTAAAAGCTGATTAACTTTTTGCAATAGGTCTTTGAAAGGGAAAGAATTGTGGAAAGAAGTGCCCCCCTGTTTCCTACTTGCTATTTTTAGTTGATTTGCCTGAATATATTTCCAGGCTGATTCTGTTCTTCAAAGAGTGGTGAGTAATAATAGCTCATGACTGTAAACCTGTTTGACTGGTTGATTCAGATGGAGCTGTAATGAAGCAGCTCCAGCCTGGGTGCTGCAGGTGAGTCCTTGGTGCCACCTGCTGACTGCAGCACAAACACCTGCCCGGCGCTGTTCCCAGTGTGTTGTTTTGCGTCCTTGCTTGGTGGCATCTCAGAGGTGTTAGTTACAGAACTGAAGTAAAATTGTAACAACGTCCATTTGTTTTAGGTCTTGTTATAGCACCCTGTATGTTGTGTGTGTGTGTGTGTGTAGCACAGAGGAAGCTGAGGCAGCAGCAAGTAACCTGGGCCGAAGTTGCTGGAGGAAGGCTGCTGAGATGTTCAGACTTTGGCTTTTTGCTCTGCCTCCGTGTGCAGAATTGAGCTTAGCAATGAAACTCAGCATAAATCTGTGCTCACGCTGCAGGTGGTTCACAGAGGGTGTGTTCTGCTTTGGAAATGGAGAGCCGGGACAGTGGCCACTGTCCTGGCTGGGGTTTGTGCTCTCTGCTTTGGGAGGCAGAAGGGGTGCTGTGGCCAGAAGAGGGTGCAGTGTGACTGCGTTAGGTCGTAGCCCAGCCTGTGGGGGGGGGTCACAGTTACCCTGGAGTGGTGTGCAGGGTGGAGGCCTTTCAGAATGGCTGTGGCAGTGCTGAGACACCTGGGCAGCCGTACCTGCATGAAAAAGGGACAAAAGGGCCACAGAAAGGCTTCCCTTCCAAATGCAGTTAGCAAAAATTTCTGTCTACCAGATAAGGAGCAGAAAAAAACACTGAACTTTGTCACTTGGCACTCTTTGAAGTAGGATTGAATCTGGAAGGTTACTATAATTTCACTGTGATGGTGTTTCACAAAAATCAAATGAATACCAAATGAAGGCAGATTGACTTTCTGGAAAACATGAGGGCATTATTTCTTCTGCTGATTCAGAAATAGCAGAAACCAAATCTAAATCACTTTAGTTTAAGTGAAAAATGAAAGCTAAACTATCCTTAAATCTGTGAAAATGTTATGCTAAATAGTAGTGTATGGTTTTGATTAGTTGCTCACAGCAACTGAAGCTGTTTATCATGTGCTTTACTCTTGAGTAATGATACACAGCAGAGCTTAAGTGGTGCTATAGATTTTACCACAGGTGGATAGTACAGTTAGTGTGATGTGTACAGAGACTGATTTCTTCATCTTAAACCTTATGCAGTTTCAACAGGGTGATTAATGTGTAGTTGAAAAGTGCATTCATTTCCTCAGAAATAGTTTCTGAAACAAATAAAGGTGATTGGAGCTGCTGGTTTGAAGTGGACTAGAGTCAATGTGAAGGATCCAAGTACCTTCAGACTGCACAGTGCATGATCTTTTTGTAGTTACAATGAAGGAATAGTACTGAAACTGTCAGAGCTGAATCACATTGACAGTGTGTGTGTGGTTTAGTGACAGGAATCTGGAAGTGGTGGGTTAAGATAGATTTGTGGAAAGGAGGAGTATGTTAGCAAGATCATTTAGCAGCAGTGGGTCAAAGGCGCAGTGTATAAATGGCAGCAGTCTCAACCCAAAATTCAGTGTCTTTCTAACAGTTACATTTTGGTATTGCATACTTCTTAATGAGCTGCAGACTTTCCCAGCTGTTCTTAAGTAAGTGCAGAACTTTTTGAGTGGAAAGAATTTTTTTGTACTGTGAGTTCAGCCAGCAGACGTTGTTGGTTTACTGCGACATGCAGCAAGGCACTTGTGTGTGATCTGCATCCGTTTTCATACCTGCCTCACCTCTCACCACCTGAAAATACAGGATCTGGCACTGTCCTAAGCATCCAGTGTCTGTGAGGATCTGGTTTTACTTAGTGTGTAAGTCTAAGTATGCACTTACATCAGTATATAAACATACTAATTCATATAAACCAGCATAATTCTTCAATTGGATCAAAGGACTGAAGCTTAACTTGTTACTTTGACAGTAACTTACCACAGAATAACTCACAGTGTACAGTCTTTTGAAACAATTTTGTACAGTCTTTCGCAATTGTTGTTCTTAACCATGACACAGACTCCTCTGTAGACTGAGGGGTCCTGAGATCTTCACGCTAGCACCAGAATAAACAATGAGACTCCTGTTAAACTAGACTGTGTAAACAAGTACTAAGATAAATCAAGTAGGGCCATGAAAATGATCAGAGGGCTGCAGAACCTCTCCTCCGAGGGCAGGCTGAGGGAGCTAGAGTTGTTTAGCCTGGAGAAGAGAGGGCTCTGGGAGATCTAATAGCAACTTTCCAGTACCTGAAGGGGGCCTACAAAAAGACTGCAGAGGAACTGCTTAGAAAGGCCTGCACCGATAGGAGGAGAGGCGATGGTTTGAAATTAGAGAAGAGCAGATTTTAGGCTGGCTGTTAGGAGGAAGTTCTTTACGGTGAGGGTAGTGGAACACTTTTACAGGTTGCCCAGGAAGACAGTTGAGGCTGCATCCCTGGAGATACTCAGAGTCAGTCTTGACAGGGCTCTGGACAGTCTGAACTACTGGAGGATGCTCACTGCAGGGGAGTTGGAGTAGATGACCAATAACTTCAGTTATTTCCTCCTTGAAAATGAACCGGTTACCATCCTGCTTGTTAATCACAACAGTCTGGATGGATTATTTCATTTATATCACTTTAAAACTGGGAAAAAAAGTATCAGGAGCCCTTCTCCTTTTCTTGAGTGGAAGCATATTTCAGTTTCAGAGCAGTCACTGCTGTCTGTGGTTACGAAGGTCCATGCCTTCCCCTGCCTGCTCTTGCGTTCGCCGTGAGTGGAGCCGTCTCAGGGAAGTACGCAAGAGTTATGTTCCAAGGAGTGTTTTCAAATTCCTGAAGATTTTTGGTCGTGGTGTTTTTTCCATACTGTTCAAACAGCAGGCACAACCCACGTTAAGCTGGAGCTTAGTCAAACTCTGATGAAACGTGACCCCTTGCCCTTCCTGTCTTTGTTCCTTCCTAGTTCTAACTGCTAAAGCTGCTGCAAGCGTTCCTGAAAAGTTGTGTCTGTTTTTTAGAGTATAAACGTTGAGAAAGGTTGAGAACAAATTTTTTCACAAACAGCTACAGATACTTTTAATATTGTCCTTCCTTGATGTGCAGTAGGAAAATGTTTGGGTCCCATGCTGCTGTTTTTTAAACCCTGGAACCTTGACTATCTGGTGCAGACAAATCACTGAGGCTCTCATGTTTTGCAAGCTTAAACTTGATCCGTAGCTAGACTAAACTCATCTAATTTTTGTTTTTCACTTCTTCAATATAGTTCTATATTTACTATTTTAAAAAACCCAACACACAACCAAAAGACACACATGAAAATAAGAAAAACCAAAACAAGAACAAACAAAAGAGGTGGGAGAAGAAAGGAGCTACAGTCTTCCTCCTGCATTTCTCTGCTGCTTACTTAGTTTTCATCGTTCTAGGTAACTTGGTGCTAAAAGCAAGAGAAACACTGACCATGCCCACTTCCCACAGTAAAGCCAGGAAGCTAATGAAATATGGTGGAAGATGTTTTGCTCTGTTTCTGAATCAGTATGGAGGACTTCTCCTTTTCTGTTCTTAGTTAATCTGTCATGCTTTGTGGCAGCTGCAAACCATTCCCTTGCTGTCTGCAGAATCTTAGTCCTTCAGCTTATCGCACAGATGCAATAATAGACAGCTAATCCTTTTACTTGGCCTTTAAAAATTGGTCTCAACCAAGATATGTAGCAGCCTGTCCTTCAGTGCCAGAGGAGAGGCTTACTGTGAATGATGCAGAATTTTCAGAGGTCAGCAGTATCTGAGGATGTTTCCTTTTTCCCTCAAATTATCCAGGTGTGGCCATGAAAAAAACATGGAATGCTTTTCAAAGGTTTTCAAGCTTCCCTGTTCTCTGTAAATAATATAATTAAAGATCTAGGAGTGATCACCTAAACCAGCATTGATTTGTAGGTCTATAAATAGTAACCATGAGAGCTCCTGAAAAGGTGCAGTAGCATTTTGTGGAACTTTGTTTCAGAACCACAAAGAGGATGGTGACAGCACTGGATGAATAGGACATCGTTATAAGCCACTGCAGGTGATGAGTGCATACTTACCTGGCTTCCAAACTGCTTTTCACTTGGTAGAAACATCAGGCTGATACAGTGTTGAAATGAGAATATGCTTAACGTGAACATAGGAGACTTGTAAGAGTATAGTAGGAGCTATAAAGTATTTGAGAAGAGCCTGATAGGTGATGGGGAAGGTCTGTTTCAGTTCCAGGTAATGGACATCTCTTTTCTTTCCCAACATCCCTTACTATTTTTATTTCTCTGTCCCTTGGTTAGAGCTGAGCATTGTCAAGTGTTGCATTCTTACTGGGCTGAGGGTTTCTTCTTGTTGATCAAGTGCAACTTAAAGAACTTAGGGAATGATTACATGGGGGAAGGCACTGCTTAGTAACAAGGCATTGCTAACTATTAAGCTTATATTATTTACTGATTTTAAGACAAAGCTGCCTAAAATTTTCTCTGTAGGGAAAATTTATTGTCATAACTGTTGTAGAAGAGGCTCTCTTGGATGTCTGCTCTTTCTTCCAGAGGGTCACAGTGGGTGGCTGCAAGAAGAATTTATTCCAGGCAAATTACACAGATGAGTGGAGCAGTTCTGAAATGAAGTAACTTCAGGATAAAGTCTCCCAAGCTTCCCAAATAGCAGCAGCAATTGTTTTTCCTGGTTAGGAAAAGCCAAGGCCGTCCTGAACTAGACAATTATTCCAGCAAGTGTTGTGTAACAACTTAACTTGTACATTCTGCTTTTGACTTAGAGATGGCAGAGAACCTGGAATTCTTTCAGTTGCATCCTCACTTCTTTTATTATGCTTTTTTACAGGTGGATTTATCTAAATGACCAGAACCTATGTATCCCAACTAGTTCTTCCTTTGTGTATGGAGCTGTGCCCATTGGAGCCAGTATATATGTGATTGGAGATCTTGATACAGGTCAGAGTTAGAATTAATAACTTCCTGTTGCTTTACTTCTTCCACACTTTTAAATGTGCACCACTAATAGGACAAGATTTTTTTGCAGAAGAAAAGGCTGGGAGTGTTTTGTTCCATTAATGTTGCCTTCAGGGTAGTTGTGCTGGGCATACACACCTGTACAGGCTGCTTTTGTCCATTGGAGCTCTTCAGCAACATTCAGGGCTACAAGCCTTTGGTCAAGTTAACAGTTTGAAGATCAGAAAAGATAAAACTAAGAAGAGACAAAACTAAGAGCATATTACTGCATTTGTCTAAATCGGAGCAAAAGTGTTAGTGCCTGAGGTTGTTTCTCCAATCTTTGCAGTGGTAAGCAGGTGGTGCTGCACCTTGGGAGCATCATCCAGTGGTTCATACGGATAGGAGAGAGGCTCTTGGCTGTAAATCCCAACTGGATAAATGTGTGCTAATGAGCATACTCAGTACTCAGCTTTCAGCATCTGGCCAGATGCTGTAAAAAAACATTTGGGAGGCAACGTGCTCTCACGGCCATCTGTGCATATGTGAGAGTGCAACAGGCCTTCCTACAAAAGATACAAAAGAGCCAAGCTCCAGATGTGGTGGGCTTAGGTGGATAAGAAGTGTGATGGGGGGGTAGGTTTGACAATAATCTCAACCTTCTATCCAGAAGTGGATTTGTGCTTTTGTGCATGCTCTCGTCCGGTTGCCTTGAAGAGGTGCAACACGGTGAGAGCTACAGCGTGCTTTTAAGTATTCTAATAATTATTTTTTGTGTGTGCATGTGTGAATTCAGGTACAAATTATGACTATGTTAGAGAATTTAAGAGAAGCACGGGGACCTGGCAACGCACTAAACCTCTCTTCCCCTCGGACCTGCGCCGCACCGGCTGCGCAGCTTTGCGGATCGCAAACTGCAAACTCTTCCGACTGCAGCTTCAGCAAGGACTGTTCCGCATCCGCGTCCCTTCTCCGTGAGCCCGAGCCGGCAGTGGAGGAGACTGGAAGAGTTCTGCTCAGTCCACCTTAATATAGCTCTATATAAAGGAAAAGCTGAGAAATTACAGCTGAAACTTACACTGTATGCTGTGCTTTGGTATGGTAACTGTTTTTGTTTTAAATGCTTAAAAAAGCTTGAGTCTCAGTTCTTGTTTCGGGAACAAATAACTTAAGTATACATTAAAAAGAAAGAGAGGGGGCAAAATAAAAGGGGGGGATCAAGGAAACACCTTCAGTTGTAACCATTGGAGTTTAAACCATGTTGTTGAAGGAGTTTTTTGGTGTCTGGTGGGAATTGGTATTCCTTTGATGAAGGTTATTGAAAAGCAACAAAACGAAACAAACAACAACAACAAAAAGTTGTTTCCCCTGAGGGGAACTGCTGAGAATAAAAGTGCTGTCCTGGACTGGATAGCTGTAACACACAGAAGCTATATGATAACCAACCTCCCTGGTATACTGCAAAGACTATTGCTTGACCGTCGTGCCGTAGGAGATGTTGGTGGTTGCACCTTTGATTTCTTCTAGTCCTTCCTCAAAAGTTAAGGTCTGTGCCTAAAAAATGGTGGAGGTGTGTACATAGGGTTTTTTTTTTTTCTTTTCGTTCATTTGTGAGGTTTTCATTCCTACAGATATTTTTAATATATTTGAAATGGACTAATCTGAAATGGATACAGTATACTGCAGAGAAGTAAACTGTTATTTCTATGCTGTTGTTGGAATAGCCTGGTGGAGAAGCTGGGGAGGGGGCCAGGGCATGCGTTTCAGGTGGGCTTGGGTGGCCCTCTCCTTGGAGTCCGCATAGGAGCGGCGTTTGGAATGGTTTGCGGTGATCGGGTAAAAGGCAACAGATCTTGATAAAGTCAAGAAAATAGGTTGCCTTCCTTTTTACTTAAAACTAAGGATGGTTTTTAAGACTGAGGATTTTAGACAGGAGCGCTTTGTCTCCGCTAGAACAAAGGCGGAACGTAACAAGGCTATATTTATTTTGCGGAGAACAGGGATTTGGGGCTAAGAAAAGTTGTACAGTGACCTTAAATTGGCATCAGAAGTTGGTTTGCTAAATGATTTCCATGCTAAGGTACAGTCTTGTTTACTGCTGTCTGACTTGGAGAGCTGGGTTTGACGGTGTGGTGATAGTGAAGAGTTTAGTATCTTGCATTTTGTTTCTGACCAAGTCTTGTTCACCTCGATAGCGATATTTAATTGACTTGTGTTCGTAGTCGGGATCAGCTGGTAGAACACTTTTACCTCAATTCTTTGGTTTAGTTACTGTTGTGATGGGTGGGACATAACCTGTATTTATTTAAAAGGTATAAAATAAGAGAGGTGGAAATAGAAATAAAACCTCCTGCCCCTCAGAAAAAGAGAGTTTGTATAACCAGTATTATAACTACAAACAAGAACTTTCCCCTCTGCAACTTCGTGGACCTCAGAGAAGCCAATCTCTGCCCTCGGTTCTGTTAGTGTAAACCTTTGTTGAGTCATCTTTAGATGTGCTGAAGTGCAGTCCCAGACTGGTGCAAGATAGTCATATTTCACTAAATATTCTTCGAAGAGCCATTCTGAAGCTGACTTCTGTTCAGTCCTTCCTTAGCACTGATGCGTGGTTGGATATTCCGAGCGAAGGAGAGAGCTGGGGGGTGGAAAGAGGGCAGCAGCCAACCATTGACCGTTATTTATTTTTTTTTGTTTGTTTTATACAGTGCTGAAGTGGTGCAAAACTTGAACTATAGACATCAATTTTCTGACCTATATTAGTTGGCATATAGAAAAACTTTATATATTTATGCAGTGCAGTAAACTTGGTGTGTGTATATATTTATATATGTCTTTAGATTTTAAATTTATATATGATGCTTTACTACAGAAATGTGAACCACTCTTTTCCATCCTTGGCTGTCTTGTGAAATAAATCAAGTGCTGTTAGTTTATCTGTAAAACTTCCTTTTTAATTTTTTTTTTGTTTTTTAAGATCTTAACATTGTTCCAAATTATTTTATTTTTTTTCTCAGACAAAGTGCCAAGATCCCACATTCAAAAGTGATGAATGTTCCTGAGTATCTCTTTCACTTTTGAGCTCAGTTTTTCTAAGTGGCTTAGAGAACTTTCAAAAATGTTACTCAGACTATTGCAGGCTGCTATCTCTTGAGCCCCCCTGTAGCTTCCCAGAACACTCGAGGGCATTCAGGATCCAGAATACCTAAGTAATAAATGCACAGAGTAAATCCAAATTGTATGTATTCTAGCAGTGTTTTGCAGTTCAAGTTGCTGAATCAAATGTTTACATTTAAGGTAGGACTAGCAGTAGGTTCGCTTAGGTGTTTTGTTTTAATAAATAAATCTGGTAAGTGGAGCATATTGTGAATGCACTCAGTGTGGTATTTGACCAAGGAGCTGAAGCCTCTTCACCTGAAGCTTAATTTCTTAGCACATCTACTCCTGTCACTTGCTGTGGTTGGTGGCCAGGGACCGCAGGTGCTTCCTCAAGGGGAAGTTGTAAGCACTCTCGAGATCTCAAACTGACTTCCTTGGCCTTGCTTGCAAGGGATGGGGATCATTGTGCTTCTGCACTGTCTGTAGAGCCAATCCAGGAGATGCTCTGGCCTCCATATATGTATAGGAGGGAAGGGATTCATCTTCTGGGATCTTAACTTGTGTCTGTCTGTCTGTCCAGTTCTGATCTGCAAGCCTTGTGATGAGTGCATCTCTTGGAATGTGCAATAACCAGGCTGTATTGCCTCCCAGAGCAAGGCTTTGAAGCCAAGGCTCTCCTTCCTCCAGGGAGAGTCTCTCTGTACAAGCAATAGTGTGTGAGAGAGGGATAGCTGACCTCTGATTGTTCTGGGGTAAGAGGTAGTTGACTTCAGTAGGGGAGGGAGGGAGGGAGGCTTTGATACTAGAGCTGATGAGTGGAGGGAGGTCACCAGTTCCCTGAGCATGTTGAACTTACAAACAGCTATAGATGGAACAGAGTTCTCTGGTACATGCACCACCCAGCTGCCTCTGCCTTTCTGGCAGCTGCATACCCCTGCACGTGATGGGTGAACCACATGGGAAGTGACCCATGAATTTTCTGTTCACAATCCAGGGGGTTTAGGTGGTTTAGCAGTTTAGAAGCTGTTTAAGTTGCCCTTGCTTGGCACAATAGCCTTAATTCCTTCCAAATGGTGAATCAGACCTCAGACTCAGCCAGTTCCCTCACACAGGTGACTTACCAAACCGGGTGCCTCCCTGGGGCTGTGAGTTCATCACTGCAGCCAAGTGCCGGTGTTTTGAGACCAACGTCTGTATTGCTGAAGGGCACTGCTGACTTGATGCCCACCACACCCCTGACTGGGGCTGGGTGCTGGGGTGCAGGCTGCATCTTGAGCCAAGCTCAGCACAATCCCAGATGAGGACTGGCTGGGTCACCTTGCAGGCTTCAGTGACTTGGCTTGGACCTTTGTGTTCTTTCCTTCTCCCTGCTGTAGAACTGGACAAACTTCAGCCATTGTAATAAAAAAACCCACCAAGTACGGGGGTAGGGATTGTGGAAGATGGGAATAGTGGTGGCTTTTTTTCTCCCCTCCACCTCTTACTACAGTTCCTCCCCAAAAAGTCTCCCCTTCCTTTCTCCATGTGCCACAGGTAATTTTTGGACAAACTCTGAAATTCCTAATTTAAGGGTAAAATCAATATTAGTGAGAGTACAAGTAGGGAAAAAAGAAGTAATGCCATAAGTACTCAACAGCATCCTCTGTGCTTCTTTTGCATGTGTAGTCTTGTGACTGCTGTGCACAGCAGGAGTAGTGATTAAAGAAGCAAAGTGTAAAGTGCTGTTGCTCTCATAAAATAAATCTCTTGGGTTTCTTAGGGAGGCACACACATGGTCTGATCTCTGTTCCTTACCTGGCCTTGTGAGATGTTTGTGTTCCTGAAAAGTCAGTGTTGGGTCCCAAATCCTCCTCCTTCCTGGTTTTACAGCCCGAAAACAAGGCTTTCTAAAGAGCCTTCTGTTTTGTTTTGCACAGCAAAGTCTGTCTGTCCTCAAATATTTAATCAGCTATTCCTGAAGTTGTAGTTATTGCGAAGATGCTGCATCCACGCAGCTGTTCTGAGTCAAGTGTCTTTCTGTAGCTTTGAGGGTACCTCCTCTTCAAATTAATGTGAAATTACAGAGAAGGATAGCAGTGAATCTGACAACAGAGATGAATTTACAGAACCAGCTCACCAGTGGCTGTGGGCAGGCTGTATCCTTTTTGCTTCTGACTGCACAAAACTTGCAGGTCACACAGCCTGCCTCCCGAGGCAGAGATTTTGCTGAAAAGAGGAGGTTTTCCTTCACAGCTACTGAAACACCTGGCTTGCTTTACAACCTCCCCTTCCAGAGAACACCAGGCAGCTTAATTTCTGGTTTGCAATATTTCTTGTGCCTGTATGACTTGGTAAGTGCACAAGTACAGAAGCGAGGGGTTTGGGGAGCCTTTTTCCCTGCTAGAACTGCACTTGGTTCCATAAATACTGTGGCCGTACAGCCTGCATTGGGTTTGCTAAAGCTGCCATCAAACTGCAGGATGCAATAACAAATGCAAGTTGCTAAAGTGCCAAACTTTTGGTTTCCTCTGTATATAACAAGAATTCAATGGTTTTGTTAAAACACAGAGCTGCTTAAAATTCACTGTGTTAAAAAAAAAAAACAAAACCAACAAAAACCAAAACAAACCCCAACAACAAACAAACAGTGGTTCTTTTCTAAAATGAGTGCTGTTTCAAACACTGAAAATCTGCTTTGCTTTTTGTTTGTAAATACTGCTCTGCAGGTTTGTGTGGCTCTTCACAGCTGCCTTCAGACATCACTCCACGTGATACCCACAGGCACTTTATTAGAGCACTAGTGCCATGCGAGCATATAACAAATGGCAGCTGACAGCAGGTTTTAGTATTTAGAAGTGGAATTTGTTTGAGTTAATCTCACCTGCAGAAAGGGAGCTGTGTCTCAGGAAGTATGACTGCACCCTGGGGACACAGCCACACTGAGACTCTTAACAAAGGTGTCACTCACAGCCATGCTTTCCAAGGAGTTGGATGTAATTTGGGGTATCTCTCTCTAAGGTTAGCATCAAGGTTTTGGGGCTTGTGTTCTCTTCACTCTTTGGAGTAACTTGAAGAGCTTGTTAGAGTGGGTGGAAGGGTGCTAATTATATAGAAGTTTGTTTTGCACTTAGAAACTACTATTTCCATCTTAAATTGCAGTATTTCCTTCTGCCATTGAGGAGGGAGCCCAAGCCTGTGTTTCAGCCATCGCTGCTGTGGCCTTTTGACATTTGCCGTTTTCTGTTGGTCTTCCTTGTTTGTTACTGGAATCAAGAGCTGCGTCAGTCAGGTCTGTGTTTCCCCACCACACTACTTGTGGAAGGAGAGTAAGGAGATCTGAGTCATCACTTAAGGTTGGGAAGGTGAGCCAGTAAAAACTGGCTTGGAGATACTGCTGTAAAGCCAGTAAGATCTGGGTGAGGCCTGCTGCTCATTTTCTTTGGGGGTCACATCTGTGTGCTCTAAGTTTGTTGGCAGGTTGGGCACCTGCTCTTCAGCATCACTATGGGGTTTGGGTGGTTTTTCTTCTGGGAATTTCCTTACTGTAGGAAGGGCTGCAGCCGGGCTTTAAGGTGACATCTCTGATCCAGCCATGTCCTGTGTGTCTCTCTAACTGCTGTTGTACTCCAGCAGTCAGTTACCTCCAATTTTTGATTAATGATCTGAAAGGCCAGGTTGGAGGAGGCCTTGAGTGAGCTGTGCTAGTGGGAGGTGTCCCTGCCTATGGCAGGGGGTTGGAACTAGATGATTCTCAAGGTCCCTTCCAACCTTACCATTCTATGAAAGAAGAGAATAAAACCATGGCAAGTGCCTATCTAGATAAACCCCTGCTAAAAAAAGGATCAAGGGTAATGGGAGAATAAACTATAACTGCTTATGTTTTACATTTGTTGGTGATACAGAATGAAAGATTTTATTTTTTTTAATGACTTTTTCTAGGTAGCTGGTTATTAGTGTTAAAAAATAATTAAACCACATGCAGGATTTGTTTGGGCTAGTATTTGAAGGCTGTTTATCTGTCAAAATGTCTTGAAGAGTGTGAGCTGGAGGATTGGAGCTTTGCAATAGGAAAGGCTAAATCTTGTTGCCCAGTGTTTTAGCAGGCTTTCATGTGAATAGTGGACACCTGCCAGAGCAGCTCAGTAGATGAACATGCTCAATGCCACTGCTTACCTATGCCCTTGAATTTTCACAATGAAATGAAACTGTTCTGAGCCTTTGTACAAGCTGATGGATCTGATTACCGTAATGGGACAGAAGCAAGCAGTCCCAGAGTAAGTAACATTTGTTTTGTTGGTAAAACATAAAAGTGTAAATTTATGCTTTCTTTAAATGCTAGGTGCATTTGAATCACCTCCTGACGCCCTTGGGGTTTTTTATTTGCTTTTTCTCCTTCCTTTCTTCTCAGCTAATTCAGAGGCATCCTCTTTTTTTTTTTTTTTTTTGTCAAAGGGCATGTTTCTTCCATCTGAAGTTCTAAACCAGGTCAGAGCCTGAAAGATGCCATTTAAGCAGGCTGTACAGTGGGCTGCTTTTTACAAAGATGAAGTC
>VWZE01013833.1:656941-711487 GCA_013396675.1 Eubucco bourcierii | reverse complement strand
GGTGTGTTTGGGTGGGGGGGGGGGAAATTTAATTTTTTTTTTTATTATTATTATTTGTACGTCAAAGTGGCCTTTATAGGAAAAGCACATAAAATATTTAGATTACAAATTGTTTAAACTGTGTAGTTTTAGGGGGGATTTTTTGTATCGACAGGGTTTCTATGCATTTTTCAAACTGTACTTGCTGGTTTGTGTTGGAATTATTGGAGATATTTTTAAAGCCGTGCGTTACCGCATTTGCCATGGTCAAACCCCTTTGCTATCTTTCCTTTTGAATACTGCAAAGGTTTTAAGTAACCCTGTAAATTAATTTCCCCCCCCCCAACTCTTTGCATTAAGTCAATATAATGAGTTCTAGCATGGGTATGTAGCTTTAAGGGAATAAAAACCTAGTAGGGGTAGTTAATTATGGGACTAGTAGGGGTAGTTAATTATGGGACTAGTAGGGGTAGTTAATTATGGGAAGATCTTTTTGGAGAGGGGCAGTGCACAGTGTTTCAATTGCACTTAAGAGACTTAAATTAGCAAATTAAGTTTTTGTGTACCTCACTGGGATTTGTTTGAACTGCTTCTTCCATCCCATATTGTTTACACTCGAGCATTATTTAAATATGTCCTGTTTGTGCAGTATGCAGTTCTCCTTCGTTCTGTCAGGATAATACTATTGCTGTCAGATAGGAAAAGTTTGGGAAAGTGTCTGATATCCTAGTGGATATGACGTGAGCGTGGGGAAGGAGGAGAGAGGAAAGTTAGAGCCATTAGTGTATTTTTCCATTTAATTATGTACGCATTTTCACATTAGCTGAGACTGACTGAACTTACAATTGAATGAAGTGGTTTGGGGGTGGGAGGAAGCAGAGAAAGGGTTTGCGGGACTGCAGGCAAACCCACCCTGTAGTCGCACCGCAGTGCAATTGCCTTGACTGCCTATGCAAATTGCAACCTTTTCGTACGGTACGTCAGACCCTTCTGTTACTGCTCTGATTTTACTTTCTCTTCTCAAGGTGTTACTGTCCGGCTTGCTAAGCAGAACCTTCCCAGGGATGTTTGTCAGCTGACACTTCTCTTTCATCATGTTAAGTTTGCATTTTAATTTTTGTTCTAGTTCCTGTTTCATAAGAGATCCCTTATTGCGCATAGGTTGGTGTTAAGAGCAAGCTTCTAGGCGTAGTTACAAAGGAACGTTGCATGCTGCCGTCTATGCTCGTAATTGCAGAAAAATGTGCAATTCTAATGGCACTTTGACCTATTGCTGAAACACTGGGTTTTGCAATGGGACAAACTCAACAATTGAAAACACTCTGTGTCTACAGTAGATATCTCGAAAGTGAAGAACAAGGCAGTTACTCCAGGTGTACCCACAGATAATTTGGTATTGATTCTTTTTTTTTTTTAAGACTTTTATAATCTGTTATTTAAAAAAAAAAAAAAAAAAAGGATTTTTCATTGTTTACTTTAGTTGCCGTAAATTGCCCTGTGCAGAGTCAGGTCCACCTCCATCCATTTGTTTTCATGGAGTAGTTGCACATAAAATTGTATCAGCAAAGCAGGGAAGCTGTTTGGTTACTTAGCAGTAACCACCCTGGTGGAAATGCTTTGTGGCTCTCACGCGATAGGAAAAGGGACGCGAGAATTTTCCTGGATTAAGTAGCACTCGCTTTGTTTACGTGTTCAGTAGAACGTGGGGTGACTAAAGGGAGGTTCCCTTCTAAAGTATTTGACTTGTGCTTTGGGGACTTAGTTGCCACTGTGCAAATTGTGCTGTAATATTGTTCCAAGGATCAGTGAAAGTGTTTTATCTTTTTTAATGTCGTTTGTATTTGACCGGGTTTTATAACTGTAAGCAAACAAGAGTGTTGTATTTTGATCTGGTAAAAGTAACTTTGCTTTACGTATTGGAGGTTTGTTCAGAACTTGAATTATTTTATAGAAGGGTACAGACCAAAATTAATTGTCTTAAAGGTGTTTAATAAACTAACCAAATAAAACATTGATGGTTTGAAAACTTGTTGACTGCTCCTTATGCCTTTTCTTTCTATTTTTAAAAGAAAGGAAGAACGCAGCTCGAGATAATTTTTTTTTTTCTTTCAAGGTCCTACAAAAAGAAATGGGAAAAAAAAATTAGTAGATTTTATAAATATCATCTCCCATGAGCTATCTGTTTTATTATTAAACGTTGCTACATGCCAGAAGTTTAATCAAAGGGGAAAACCCAAAGGAAATAAACGGAGGAGGAAAGGCTAAGGAAATTAGGGGAGGCAGGAGCAGTCCTTCTGTGGCTCTGGGCAGTAAGTGCTTACAACCAGCGGGCCGTGGGTGCTGGTGATGGGCACTCCAGGAGAAATGGGAGTGGGAAGGAGCTTCTGCTCACCTGTGAAAGCTCTCGCAGTTGTTTGAAGGTCTCTGCTCTCTCTTGCAGTCACCTTCATTCATCCTCTTTACAAATACTGCTGCTTTCGTGTGACCTTTAAAAGCAGAGGAGACAAATATGTGAAGCAGAACTGCTCCCAAGGGCGGGTACAAACAGCTCGTTCCAGGGCTGCCAGATACTTGGCGACCCTCAGTTGCACCATGGCATGCATCTGTAACCTCTTCAAGTTCAGAGATCTATGCTTTTTTAAGATGCCAAGCAGCTGCAACTCCAATTAAGCCATATGCTTCCTTTGTGCCTTGCTCCTGCATTGCTTCTGCCAGCACTGCCTCCTCCGAGACCCAAGAGCCACAGCAAAGGCTTTCCGTTATTAATAGGAGGGATACCAGCATCTGTGATTGTAGGTGGGAGTGTAACGAACTCAGGCACTGCAGCACTCCTAGACCCTTTCATCTTCAGGAAAACCTGTGATTGCACCCAGCCTCTCCTTAAAGGATATTGACACAAGGTCAAATGTGAGATAGGAGTCAAGAAGACAAGGTTTGGGGTAGCTTGGGCGAGGAGAGTGAAAGGGGAAGAGTTAGTGCCACAGCCTCAAAGCAGAGTGTTAAACTAGATGCTGGCAACATGTATTCTAAAAGAGACAGTATGAGGACAGAAAGTTGCATATTTGCTCAGTAAAATTCTGTTCTTCCCTAGTCAAACAGCCATACCAGCACAGGTTCTGAACAACCAGCCAGTTTGGTGCAGAGAGCCTGAGGCCTCCAGTGTAAACATGGGCTGGTGATAGTGATAGGGAATCTCATGTTGATTTACTCTTGCTGCTGGTGTTCCCATGGTTATGGTTGCATAGATGGGCTCTGCCATATCTCCCCTGTCTTATTGAGTCTTGAAAACAAAGACAGAAGGGTGAACTTGGATTTCTCTTTTCTTCCACAGCTTGGAATCCTAACAGAGAAGGGGGACACTGCCTGATTTACTTTACCTTTTATGCATTGAGAAGACATAGCCTGAGGTTTCCATTTCTTCTTCTCTTTGTCCCCTAATGTTTTTTTCTGAAATGTCAGAGAAGAAATCCCAAAGTGGTTCCTTGAACAGGATTTTCAACTGAGGCTCTGAACACCTAGGAGCAAGGCCTCCCTGTGTCTCCTTTATTGCAAGGTATTTGCCAATTAGGCTACAACTGGAGTTTACACAATAAGACTTCTGACTCTTGTGATGTCTGTGCCACAGGGAATCTCAGCTGGCCATGAGCTTCTACCTCAACTTGACAGAGTGTCCCACCAAGCTTTCTCCTGTCAGGCTTGTGCTGGGAGAGCCAATGCAGCTGCCAAAGGCTCTCTAGAGGTGGGAACTGCTGTGGAGTTGTCTGGGTGCATGAGCAGCTCTTTGCTGATCCAGGCTCTTCCCAGGGCCAGTGACTCCTTGATAAGACCATCTGAGCCCTTTGCAGAGTCCAACTCTCAGCAGACTTTCACCAAGCTGAGTTCTCCAGGTAAAGAAGAGGAAAGAAGTGATGTGGGAGGGACAAGAAACTTTGCAGAGCCGGTGACGTTCTACTGGCCTCCAGAGCCCCAAATCAATTAGCAAGACCTAAGCTCAGGGTTGCCCTTTGGCACGGTGTTCACTGGAAACAGTAAAATTAACTGAATTGCTGTTCAATACAACCATTTCCTTTTTTTGTCTGGAAGCTGCTGTAGGGTCAGAGTCAAAAATTGATGCAGAGTCCACAGAGTCCTGGGAAAAGCACAGATCATTTGAAATGAATGTTGCCACTAGAGAGATTTTGCTTCTCCAGGTGAAGCCAACGGCGGCAGGATCAGACCTACTATTTTTTGCTTTTTTTTTCTCCAGTGTATTTGGAGTGCACGGGCCAAGCTCTGTCACGTGTGGCCTCTAAGGAATCATGAACCCCAACACCGTGGGCTGGGCTGAAGGAGTTGGCTAATGGAGAATTTACGGTAAGAGCAAAATGTATTTTTAACCACCAGGATATGCTTATCGTCAGGAAAGGGCAAGCAGCACTCCTATCTCTCCAGGGAAGGGGAAGTGCTGAGCGTGACTTTAGGTTTTTTTCTAACTCCTTTCCAAACTCTGAAAAGTGTTTTGTACTTTTAAATTTTTTTTCTTGCCGAGACATGTCATTGAGTTAAATCAGGGAGTTAAACAGGCATCGCTCCTGGGTCACAGGTGGAAAGTACGAAATGCCAGGCGGGCAGTGTTTTTCCATTGCATGTGATCGTACGTTCAGGAAAGACCTCTGAAAGAGTGCTTTGAAACAAATCTGGTTTCCCTTTTTATATATTCTAAGAGCCTGTCCAGAGCTTTCAAATTTTCAGGGCAACTTTGACGTTTTCTGTCTTGAAGAGGAAAGCAGATTCCTCTGGCAGCATCCCACCCTGCTGCCTCTGGAACAAGCTGCAGATCAGGTGCCTGCCATCATGAGCTACTTTTTGACTTGGGTACTTTGGTCAGAAAGGGGCTGGGTATGTCCCCTCCTTTGCTGCGGTGTTTGTTTGAACTCCACCGCCCAAGGAGAGCACCCAGGGACGCCTGCCTTTGGCTGCTGCAGCGAGCACAGGGTTCAGCTTACCCACTGCAGTGGAGCCCTGACATTTTCCACAGTCTGCCCTGCTCTCTCATTCCTTATTCCTGCCCTGGGACTAGAAAAGACTTTCAAAGACAGGTTGCAATTTGCTTGCAGGACAGACAATAAGGATGCCTTTCAGGGCAGCTAGGCTAGGCAGGAGGGGTTTGCTGATCCAGTAAACAGCATTGGACTGTTTTAGTCAGTGGTAGGAGTCACAAAGAGAAGAAACGCTTTGAAGTGCTAAAAGCTGCCTGACCAAAGAGACAGGCTGAGGGTGTTACCAGGGTGCCTGGTACCATTCCCATGTGCAAGCAGAGCTGCTGCCCACCTCCTCAAAGCCAATTTTGCCTGTCAAAGCTGCATCAGCAGCTTCAAGACCTCCCTCCTGCCCTTCCCCAGGGCCTCCTTCTCTAAAGACGCTGGAGTCCTTAACGCTTCTGCTCGTGGTCTTTTCTACAGCCATGGAAGCAGTAGCCCAGACACTGACATCATTGGGCAGTGCGGTAGCGCTGGCTGCAGGCTCCGGGCAGCGGGACAGGCGTGACCCCGTGGGCAGCCATCGCCGCCTGCCTGCAGTTCACCGCAGCCTTTCTGTCACCACCTGCATGCGGTGACCTCGCCGGGACGGCAGGGCTGAGCTGTGCTGCTCCTCCCGACGGAGTGGCTGAGTGGGTTTGCCCTAGATCTCTTCTCCTTGATAAGCTGTCTGAGGGTGAGTCAGCCTGGGTGCAGAGCAGCGGGACTGCTCTGTCTGAGGTCTGAGAGTTTCCTCGGGAAAGGCCTAGCTGTTCCCATCAACTATGGAGCTGAGGGCAATACTCTTCTCGGTGAAGGGCTTGGACACCAGGTTGGGGGGAGGGGGTGTGTGTGGATTTTTTGCTTCTTTGTATTTGCAATTCGGCAGCGTTTCTCTGATTTGCAATTCAATCTTCTTTCATGTTGCTTTTAATTGCCCTTTTCGTTCCACGTACTACAGAGTAACGCTGAAGAATCCAGTTTTGGCCGTTCAGTTTGTCTCCCTATTTCAGCTGCATCTGTGCTGTTGCAGTGTGAAATATTCAGGGAGAAATGTGAAATTCCCTCATCTGAAAGTCACGTACCACATCTTAGAGCTTGCCATGAGGCACAAGCTCGCTCCTTGGCTCTACCCACTTTGAAAAGCAAACAAAAGGAAGCTGCAGCACGGCGTTGTCTAGTCTTGGCAGATGCTTTGGAGACCAGCCCATTTTCATGGAAATGAGGTTGCTACTATTTGTTGTTCTTTTTTTGTCGGGACCTGAGCGATTCCTCCTGTCGTTTCTCCATTTTCATGAAGTGGTTTGTGAATCACACACATGAAATGAAGGAGCTAGCAAATGCTGCTTCCCTTTGATGTATGGTAATCAAACCTTCTCGTTTTCCTAGCTGCTCCCTGGAATTTTCCATCTTACTATGAATATTTCAATGAAAGTTGGAAAAAGAAGCCCCTTTGCTACCTTGTGCTTGTTTGAAAGAGAACAGGAAGGTTGTGCAAACTAAACTTAAAACAGGTTTGCAGCTAAATGATTGTGCAACCCACGTGTTAAGAAATGAGACAAGGAAAGGGCTGAGGAAGAACATTCTGAAACAAACCCTTCAGGTGTGGGGCAGTGGCTAAGGTTAAACAGTCCCTGCTCAGAGAAACGTGCCAGACTCCCTCCTTGCTATGGGAATAACATGCCACTGTAGAAGTTTTCCTGGGTTGGAAAAATGGCTTTAAAGGCAGGCACATTCCACCTGTGTCCATTCAAAGATGTAGTGTCGGCGTGTCCTGCGTTAGCACAGCCTGCTCGCACAAGGCCCTCTCCTCACACAGAGACAGGAGTGAAGGTAACACCAAAACCCCTCTGGTTTGAGATAGAGAGTGTTTCACTGGAAATGAGGTTATGCAATGCACAAGAACCTCAGCCTGTTCGCAGAAAAGCTCAGCAGCAACCTCCCCCCACCGCTGACCCACAGCCGCCCCTGCAGAAGAGATCAACACCTCAAACCCAGAAACCAGAAGCAGAAGAGGAAGCCTCTTATATTAGAATCTGAACTTCAAGCCCCATGATACTTTGCTCCAGCCAGTGCTTTCATTTTGAAGCTGGCACAACAGCAGCATGGCATTGAGTATCAGCAGCAGATCCAACTCAGCCCATGGCACAGGGTCAGACCTAATGGCATTGCTACTCAGTTCAATGTTCACAGCGTTTCCCAATTTTTTTTCTCCATGCTGCTGAAACAACCTAATAATTTCCTGGTATCACCTGGCCACTCCATCAACTTTTTCTTGCCTAAACAGGTATCTAGAGTTATTTAGGGGCAGCATAGCTGTTGTCTGCTTGCTCCTTGAGTTTGAAAAGGAAGGTGTAATATTGTTCCAAATGTTTTCGTATCTGTCCAAGTGAATTTGAACCAAATGTTTTCTCTGCTTCCACTCCGTCATTGGCAGTATGATGAGAGAACATCTTCCTACAGGATTTCCCTGGGACATTCAGTTCTATAGGTGTACTTTGGATCTGTGGTTAAATAGAGAAATATTCTCTTTTTCTTATGATGGGATTTAGCCATTTGGAAGAGTTACTCAAGTTGGGTTGGAGAACACTAAGATAAAGTAGTTTCATAGAGGAAATAACCATCACCACAGACAGCTACAGGCAGCTATAGCCCTGTGCTGGTTTTAGAGATATCTGGAGCTCTATCTAAACATGAGGAGGACTTCTTTAATTTAAGGGTGGTAGAGCACTGGAACAGGCTGCCCAGCAAGGTGGTGGAGTTGCCATCTCTGGAGATAATCAAAACAAACCTGAATGTGTTCCTGTGTGGCCTTCTCTAGGTGACCCCTGCTTAGTAGTGGGGTTAGACTCAACCCCTACCTCTCTGTGAATGTTCCATAAAATCAACACCCTGTTTCTGATGTGATACCAGTGTTGCTCTCAGAGTTGAACCTGAGTTATAAGCAGCACTAAGATTGCAAAGTAAGGCCTCAACCCAACAGTTATTTATTGCTATGCTCAGGTTTTCTATTTGCACAGTCGTTGGTTTGACTTTGAGAGGCCCCTGTGAACATAACAGAGTGCTAGACAGGGAAGTGTTGCTTGGACCTGGGATGACACGTGGCCAAAAACAGAACACATCAGGAAATGTGAAAATTTGGAGGACCAAATGAGTGCATTCTCAGCAGAACTTCTCACAGATTCTTCTACCACTCCTCCACTGTGCCAGTTTATTAAAGAGGCCTGAAAAAAAAAACCCTAGCTCTTGCCAGCCTGGGTGACTCCTATCACAGCTATGACAAGTTTATTCCATTTGCAAGTCAAAACAAGTTTCTCTTCTCTCTTGAAGGTACATAATTATCAAGATCATCCTCAGTGCTACACCCGTTACCACTGCCTATAATCTTTGGGCATTTACCCTTTCCTGGCACAGTCCTGATTGGCAAAACAA
The DNA here is from genome assembly GCA_013396675.1 of Eubucco bourcierii. Lineage (NCBI taxonomy): Eukaryota > Metazoa > Chordata > Aves > Piciformes > Ramphastidae > Eubucco > Eubucco bourcierii. Next base: position 703,079 of record VWZE01013833.1, on the reverse strand, counting down.
AGCTTGCGTGTGCGACAAGTTCAGCGTGAGAGACTCTTCTCCTTAGTGCTGGATGCTGTGAATCAGAATGGTGAAGTGCTTTGTCCAAAGCACAGAGCAGATTTACTGTTTATGCACTGCAGCCTTAGGAAATCAGAAATGCCACCAAATTCACAAATGTTACTTTAAAATATTAAAACCTCATCTCGTAAGTGTCATCTCTTTCTATATGTACTGGGGCCTTTGAACCTTAATATTTTTGTTCTATGAAGAAGCAGCTCTTAGAAACTTGAAATGGTGGCAGTTTAATTTTTCTTCATGACAAAAAATGTCACAAAGGTAGTGGTTCTGTTTGGAGAATGCATAGTTTTGAGCCAGACAACACCTAACACCTGCTGTGTGCAGTTCTGGAGCCCTCAGCACAGGAAGGACACGGAAGTGTTGGAGCGGGTCCAGAGGAGGCCACAAAGATGCTCAGAGGGCTGCAGCAGCTCTGCTATGAGGACAGGCTGAGAGAGTTGGGGCTCTGCAGCCTGGAGAAGAAAAGGCTTTGAGGGGACCTGATAGTAGCCTTCCAGTATCTGAAGGGGGCTACAGGAAGGCTGGGGAGGGATTATTTACAAGGTCCTGCAATGACAGGACAAGGGGCAATGGGTTTAAACTGTCAGAGGGGAGATTTAGACTGGATGTTAGGAGGAAGTTCTTTCCAGTGAGGGTGGTGAGACACTGGAACAGGTTGCTCAGGGAGGTTGTGGCTGCTCCCTCCCTGGAGGTGTTCAAGGCCAGGTTGGAGGAGGCCTTGAGTGAGCTGTACTAGTGGGAGGTGTCCCTGCATATGGCAGGGGATTGGAACTAGCTGATTCTTGAGGTCCCTTCCAACCTTACCATTCTATGATTCTATGATAATTGCCTGTCTCCCTCAGCTACTTCTTGTTCTTATTTTGACTAACTGCAAGTAACCTATGTGGTGGCTGTCAGAGAGGGAACTGCAGGCAGCAGTTTGGAGCAATAACATTGGTGAACAAGAAGCTCAGCAGAGATGAAGATGAGTGGTCCAGCAACAGGGACAGAAAATGGGTCCCTGGGGGCCTCAGTACAGGTCCTTGCACTTCTTTGCACCATCTGTGTAACTGGCAGGCTAGAGAGAGGCAGATCTTTGGACAGGACAGAAGGTAGATCTGCAGGTGTTCCAGAAAGTCATTCAAGATCATCCTTTGACGTCTTGACTTGACTTCAAAGTCAGCTCATACTTTGGAGGAGATGCTTCTGTCCTGTTCCCTGGTTTTGGACAGGAGAAAACCAAACTGACTGGTCTGCAGCACTAATCTATGATGACCAAGAGGTTCTCACAATTCCTCAACAGGGGCTACTGGAGCACCTGTGGCAGCTCTGGATGTTATTTGGGGAGCATCACAGCAGAGTGTAGACCAGGAGAAAGGAGAAAAGACTGCTGTACAGGAGACTGATACTATTACAGTTGGAAGGACTTTTACCTAGAGCTTCTGACACGCAGAAAAGTGCACTGTCACTTCTGGTGTGAGGTAAGTGTCATTTTTTGCACTACTCCAGCCTTGAAACTCTTCCATAGCCTTATGGGCAGACGGATGTCTCCTTTTGCCATAGGGCCCAGCAGAAAGCAATGAGACCTCACCTTCAGTGCCTCAGTGCATAGCAATGCTGCAGGGAAGGGGAAGTATGAACAAGATGAAACTGCTCCAGCAACTCTAGCCCTCCCTGCTTGCTTTCTTTGCTCTTATGGTCACCTTAATCTTCCTCTACTGCTCAGCAGAAACCTCCTGCAATATTCTCCAGGGAGATGAGCCTCCTGTGAATGTCTCTGCACTGCTGATGGCTAAAGGGAGGCCAAGCTTCTTCCCTTAGAAATTTAAGCAAGCTCCTTCAGTAGATTCACAGGTTTCAATTTGCTTTCAGAAGACTGGTTGGTGACAAATGACACCATAACCTCCTCTGAGACTTCTCACCCAAACTATTATGCAAATTGTAGGTAAACTAACTCTCAACATCCAAGAAGTCATGTCTGAATGCAAATTTTTGGTGACAAATCTCCTGGGACTGAGTGCCATGTCCTTCCAGGAGCTCCCTGAGGCTTGCATGAAACCTGAAGCATCCCCAAAGGGTAGAGAATTTAGGAACACATTCATGAAACATCCTGGGCTCGAGCTTGCACTCTGAAAACCCTTCTGCTGCAGCACCCAGCCTTCCCACATGGTGCAGGGTTGTTCTGCCACATCAGCATCATTGTGGCTCTGTCCAGAAAGGAGCCACCTTCACCCAGGCCGCAGGGAAATCCCACAGCAGCTGCTCCACAGGAAAAACTCTGTATGTGGCTGCAGCCACAGGCTATGATGGCCACAGTCCCAAGATGGGATGGAGAGCTGTCTGGATGGGCAGTGCTGGGTAGCCCTGTGTGCTTTTTCTCTCTGTTCTGGCCAGGGTAGTGCTGGCCAAGCCCCAGCCTGCACACCAGAGTTAACACAGTCAGGGCCAGAGGTGCCTGGGGACACTGTGGTGTCACAAATACACATGGCCTTGGTCATGCACTATGGACCGAGCACATCTGGTTCCCCTCTGCTTGCACACAGTGACAAATCTCACTTCCTCTGATGCTCTTTCAGTATTAGCATGCCAGGTCATATGTCTGACGGGTGCAGGGACTGGGAAGTCTAATCAGAATCTTTAGTGTATCTGTCTGGGGTCTGCTCTGTTTCCATTGCTCCTGCTGGGCCTCCTGCCATGTGTGTCCTGAACCCTCAGTGACAGCACTCAGATCACACTTACTTTGTGCCAGTTCACAGCACGCTGGGTTACACAGAGTTCTGTGCAGGTTGCTTTGTTTTGCTTTTCATCCCAAGTTTGGTGTAGCTTTTAGATAGCTTCACATTAGATAATGATTGGACTCGACGATCTAAAGGTCTTTTCCATCCAAACCGATTCTATAATTCCATGTACTTATGCCAGCAACAAACGGCTGATGGGCTTGGGGAGGTGAGGAGGATTTGCTTCCTCGGTTACAGAGGTAGAAAGCTCTTTGAGGGGTAAGGGAACAAGCAACTTGTCAAGCCAAGGTGTCAGGCCATGGGCAGAAAGTAGGAGGTGGCTGTGCCAGCTCCCCACCTGCAGGGGACTTCCATTCTCATACAGCCAGACAAGCCACAGGAAAATTCTCACCCACTGCTCTGAGAACGCCCGGACTGTTTGCACCACTTTTGTCTAGAGTAGCTTTACCTGCCATGCTTTCAAACCTTAGCTGACTTCTACCAACCTCCCTGTGCAGGCAGTCCCTAGGTAACCACCTTGTCCAAAGTGACTCGCTTGAACTGGGCTAAGTACCTGCTTTCCAGGCTGGTTCCTTCTGCTGCCGGTAAATGTTACTCAGTTATCTCAGCCCTGCCAAGCCTGATTTTTATCTGTGGATTCTGCAAGGCAAGCGGCGGAATGCAAATTATTCCGGTGTATTTGCAGGTCTGTGCTGAGGAAGAGATCCCTGCAGCTTGATCCTTCTGTTTCCCAATGACTCACTATTGTTATGTAGGTTGTTGCGTTGCCCCGCCGCTTTCAGGTATGAAACGCTGGGGTTTTGCAGGTCTCTTTGCTTTTGTCGAAGGACACAGGATCGTGAAATCGGCGCGTCTGTGTCTAGCAGGAAACCGGCATGCCAGCGGTGATCAAACGCTACTTGTATGCGAGCCTTTCTTCCAAAATCTCTCTCTAGATGTCCCCTCAAGCGCTTCACAGTGCTCAAGTGCTTAGAGAAGGAACTCTGACTACAGACAGCAACTGTTAACATAGCAAAGTCTAAAGCAGGCTTTCTGCAGGCTCTTTCATCCCAGGTGAGCAATATAATCCTTTGCTTTCATTTAATAATCCCAACAACCAAAAGCAGGTGGGGGAATCATTTGCTAATTACATGTTCATTTGATAGAGTGCACATAAATGCGAGTGCTTGCAAATTTTAATAACTGGAAGTGACATTCCAGTTGCTCTGATTAGCTGTCCTCTCTGCTCTGCTGCTGAACAGAGGCAATTTTATCGGCTGCTTCAATGAGAGATTTCGTGGCTTCCTTACATGGAATGAGGCAAGAATAGGTTAAAAAACTCTTCCCTCCCCCGACCCCTGCACGGTTGCTGCTTCCCAAACAGCCAGATATCTCTGCAGTCAGCCTGGGTGGATTAGCTGCTGTGCCAGGAAAGAATGATGATCCTCCTGCAGCACCCACTCACCCCGTGGGGAGGGATGACCCAGAAGGGAGTTGTGGAGAGGGTAGGAAGCACTTGGCAAGAGGAGGCACTTCTGTCTCACGAGCAAATTAAAGCGTGCTTGGTCACTGGATGGATCTGGGACACCCCACAAAGCTCAGTCCTGAATGCGAAGTTTTAGGGATTAAAGGAATGTCTGGATCCAGAGGTCTGAACTCTTACTGCCTAGGGCTGCATCGTCCTTGCTTTGGGTTTACTCCTGAGCTAATACACACTGCCACACCAACCTCTAGGCCAATTTTGTCATAGGCTTGGGTTTTTGCAAGGAAGCTTCCCTCCAAGTTTCCTCAGTTTGCCCATGCTCCATCTGACTTGCCCTACCCGTGGCTGCTGTGGAGGGGAATGATATTCACACTTGGCTGCGGTCTGTGGTAAGGCACGGAAAGATGCTGTGGTGCCATGGAGGTAATGGGCAGGATGAGGGACAGAGGTTTTGTGTTTGCCACCAACAGCCCTACCTGTAGTGTGAGGGGGATTTTGGCCTTTCTGAAGGTCCAAACCAGGCAGTGTAGGTGATTTCAATAGAATGCAGGCCAGGATCTGACTTCAGGTGCCTTTCCTTGCATTCACAACTAGTTTTACAAATGCCGGCCATAAACAGCAGAACGTTGCTCCCTTTTAGCAAATGCAAGACCATGCTCTTCTCCTTTCTCTATTTTTGTGCTCCACTTGACAGTGGTTTCTGACTGACTTCCAGCAAGGCAATAGTCAACCTAACTAGTATTTGTCACCTCCTATGAGCTAAATATAATTTGGATTTTATTTACCTCACGGTATTTCTTTAACAAGCTCTCTGATGTGTATTCTTCTTGGAAAAAAGAATTCCCCACGTCGCTGTCCTTACGCAAAAAAAATGAAATCTTTCTGTCTCGTCTTCTTGCCACATTCAGATCTATATATATCCCTGGTACACAGAGGAGATATCAGCTTGGGAGTTGGCACGCTGAAGGTAAATAAATGAATTTACAGTAAACCCTGGTTATTGTTTTTAAAGACCTATTGAAAGGAGAAGACTGTTCTTAATTTTCTCTCACAATCTCGTTTCAAGATGTTTAGCTCATAAAGGTCCGTCAGAACACGGAGCCCGGACTTTTATCTTCGCTCTCCAGCTGAAAACCTGGAGGACACTCTGGTTTTTCACTCCTGACTGTGGTCACGAGGAGAAGCTGCAGTCAACATGGGATGGGATGCTGTGGGCCACCGCCATACCGATTCCTTCTCCAGAAGTGAAAAGAGCTGTTAATGCTGCCTTGTTTGCTTTGCACACCACACCCCTGCTTATTGCCCACAATCTAAATTACAGAGGCGGTCAAACTTGCTTCCTGTGAAAAACAATAGCCCTGGCTGACACATCGCCTCGTAATGCACGAAGCAAAGTGCTGTGGATGGCCAGGGGAGGTTTATGGGCAGCTGGGCCCGGTGGCTGGAGCTGGTAGCACTGGGGGTCCCAGCAGAAGGGTCACTGCCTGCACCCCAGAGCTCAGGCTGGAGAAGAATGTAAAGGCTGATGATAGTGGCTGTGGAAAGAAATTGCTTTTTACCGGATGTTAATTAGGGAAACGTATCTGGGAACATGGGGAAAACTTCCTGGGAAAAACAAGTGTGAACAGGATCATCAAAGACTTATGAATTTAGTGGGAATTTCTATAGGGAAGCTGGTTTGCGAGTGTCCTGACAGTCTCAAAACTTGAGCCGTGCCTTTCCTTGTAAGAAAGAGGATATTATATTGTTGCAAAAACTATTTTCCTGAGGTAGTTTTCATATGAAGGATCCAATATGAGGATATAAATCCTAATTTCCTCAGTTTGCTTTACCTCTTCTAGGAAATGCATGCAGCAAATGGAGCTGACGTTGCCTGTGTCTGACAGCACTACAGGGAAGAGTTGTGCTGGATTGGAGTCCCTCTGCAAATACAGGATATGTAGAGACCATCCCAGGTATTTCTCAGGAACTATAGACTGGATCACAGCCAAACTTTTGTGGAAGATGTAGGCGACATATCCAACACTGCCATGTGCACATGTGTTTGTGTTCACAGTGCCTGGCAAACAAAGGCCAGTACAAGCTGGTGTGAGCAGATTCACGGTCTTCTGAACACCTGGGCAACAATGCAAAAACTTTCTGGTTCTGGTAGACCAGACACATGCAGTGACTGTGCCCTGTGCTCTTAGGATGTGTAGCAGCTTCTCAAATAGGAGTTACCTTTCACTGTTTGAAATGGAGAATGTCACTGTCTTGTATACGGGGCCACCGCTGCTTCCCGGTGTTTACCCTGGTGAGGTGCCACTGGGTTCAGTTGTTTACGCTGGAGCTGAACTGGCCAAATAGTGCAGTGAAGGGGTGGTGAGTCAGGGCCACGATTGTTTAAGAGCAGGAAAACAAGCTGTGTGTGCACAGTGATCTGGGCACCAGAGCTGGAAAATCCATCTGAACCCTTTTGCTGTTGGTTTGAGGAGGCTTGTGTTATGAAAGTGTTCCTGGGCTATTATTAAGGCTTATTTTTCAAGGGATGCTGGCATGTTGGGAAACTTTGCCTTTACTTTGATTTTAATGCTCTTTTGTTCTGCATTCTGACTTGGAATAATAGCTTTCCCCTCTGAGCTGGAACTACAGTTGGGACCAGGTTACAGGTTCAAATTTAATCTGGTATCCCAGAGATCTACCTCATTGAATGAGGTTAGAAATCTTTTTCCTTATCTCTGCCTGCAATTTCTAAAGCAATCCTGCACATACCTTGGGAACGCTTTCTCTCCCTCTGTTTTTATCCTTGCTTTGGGATCAGATGACATCTGGCTCCATTGCCTTTGTCAGCCTGTAGGTAATTCACTTTTCCATCTCTCTTCTAGCACGATCTATATGATCCTCCCCTGAGACACTTTAATGTCTGGAATGAACTCTCCCATCTTCTCTGGTGAGCACTGTGGCAGACGATTAACTGTAGCCAAATCTTTTTCTCTGTAAATTATCCCTTACTGTCTCCTCCATCCTTTCCTTGGTTTTAACTAACAACCTCATGAAATGTCTGACTCCTTGTTTTTTCTAGGGAAAAACATCTGAACAAAACCACATTCAGACAACCAGGCATAGACACACAAAACACGAACAATGAGTGCTCAGAGACAACCACCAGCATGCTCACAGAGGCACGCTTATATAGAGACACGGTGACGTAAAGCAACACCCAGAAGCATTTAATAAATTACCCAGATATATACACAGAGGGACAGGCAGATGGGTTAAGGCTGCGTTTTTACTGCTGGCTGAATGAAAACATCGCTTTAATGCCCACAGGAGAGTGTTTTGGGAAAGCAGTGGCAGTCGCAGCACCAGATATTAAAGGCGATAATATCTCTTTATTCACTCTTTCAGACTAATTGGCTTATCCTGGGAAGGGTAGCTACAGCTGCATAGCAAGTGTGAACTCATACACTTTCATAATCAAAGTCGGTTCGGGAACAGTGCAGCAGTCTTTCCAGAAACCATCCCCTGTTCCCAGGCAAGGAATGATTCCTGGAACTTGCATCCCTAAACTCCCTCTTTTGATCGCTCTGGGCAGCTCTGTCTTCAAAAGCAAGCTGAATTCGCTGCACACAGTCATGGGAAGACTTATTCCCAGACCCCAGCTACACAGCTCCTAATGTATTAACTATGTTCACTTGAATGCCCATGCATGGGGCATTAGGAAACACTGTAGTTAATTAACACTTGGTACTTGGTTCCACTCCTCTCCTCCATTCAAGGGGGCATTTTACCCACAGATAGAGAATCACAGATTCATTAAGACTGGAAAAGTCCAACGTTTTCTTATTTCACTGTTAAAATTGGCTAGTGTTGAGCATTATAATAATCTTCTTTGCTCTTGACTACAGGACAAACGAGGCCAAGCTCCAGCTGTCTGTCCTCACAGACAAGACCAGGTACACTGAGAATGCCTCTCTGCTGCTGCTGCTGCTAATGATAACCTAGCCCAACTCGATGCCGCTGCCCACAGTTACATTCGCTAGCTGCTGCAGCTCCTCCGTTTCCTCCCATCAGCTGTGTGGATGTGGTAAACAAATGTAAATTGATATCTACAGGGGTGCAATTTGCTGATGGAGTTAACCAACCCACAAGCTATTTTGCTGTAACACCTGTACCATCCCTCATACTCTCAAAGTCTTGCTAAAGGCTTAAGAGCTGATAATGGAAGAGTGGTGTTTTCCTACAATATCTTGTTCTGCATTTGTACCTTAAAGCTTTCCATAGCATCGAAGAAAAGCTCAGTCAAGATGTACTCCTTTTAGTCCTTTTTCATATTACAGAAAAATGTTCTAGTATACTGGAAGCTGAATTTATATATCAAAGACACCATCTCCTTTTTGCAATATTATGGTGGCTCAGAAGCTCTGATTTCTGTGGTCAGCCACAGCCTTGGCGCTATCAAAGCTATAGGCATATTTTTGTCTTCCCCCCTGGTTATGATGTGATGTATTTCTTCTCAGTGTATGGTACAGTCTGTCCATTACTGACCATCTGTTCTTTACAGAGAATCCTCTGGATTTAGCATCATCTTGCTCTGTTGCATGTCAGCTGGGGAGGGTCCTAAGCAAACCACTGCTTTGCTCTTTCCTGTTTCTTCTCAGACCATAAAGCTTGCACAGATATTATAATTTCGGCTATGCTCAGCTGATGGACAGGTTCAAATGACAAGGGTTTCATTACCAAAGCTTATCCAAACAGCTGATTCCTTTAGTTGTATCTGGGAATGTATAATTCTGAAAGATGACTGTGTTCCATTGATGCTTCTTCCTGTCCTTTGTTTTCTTAGGCCGCAGACTGTTAGATGTATTTACAAGGTGCTTAGCACAACTAAGTCACAAGCCCTGATGATGTGCACTAGCATCAGGTGGAGGTTTATACTTCACTCTATAACCTTGCACATGTTAAGGTGAAGAAAGGATTGAGGATTGAGCTTCAGCTGTCTTTTGTAGAACATGGTTTTGAAAAGACTGTAACACAGGAATTTAATAATTAAGGATGTTATTTTATCCTCTCTTTCTTCCTCTAGGACACCTTTACACCAGAGAATTCATGGATATTAATCCTGCTAATACTGGGTGCTTTTCCCCATTCTGCCTTTTTTTTTTCCTACCCCTTGTCTTTCAAAACAACAATCCAAATCTTTTAGCATTGCATCCACTTTTAATTTCACTTCCCCAGTATGTTGGTTTGGTGAGTGAGCATACACTTCCCTAATCTGTGGACTACCTTTTTCTTTCTTAGTTGTTCTTTGTCTGTTTTGGGGAAACTTCAGCCTACTGTGACAAGCTCACAGCTCTGCATCATATCCCGTTTCCCTTTGACTTTTAATGCTTATTTGTGTTACAATGATATTTTATACATGTCAAGAGCTAATAGGGCATTTTGGACTGAAGAGTACTCACAACTGGGAATGACTGGTAGGATGTGACCTATTGATGAAATAGGAAATATTAGCTGGGCTGTGGGAACAGTCATGCAGACAGGCTAACGGAAATGGGGACTTGTCACTACGTCCTGCCAAATAACATCTTGGGGGCAGTGAGCACTAAAGGAAAAAGAGATGACAGCATGATGAATTTTGTTGGGAGCTCTTCTTTTTTTCAGGACTTTATCCATGCCTGGGCATGTGGGTGGCCCTGGAAGCAGGTAAACACTCAGAGGGAAGAAGCTTACCACTTAGGGCTGCTGTCACTTAGAAGGGTGAATGCAGGGGAAGTGCTGTGCTTAGCTGTGCTATACGATCAGCTGCAGCAAAACAGAAAAGAAATTTCAGGCTCTCCCCCCTCTTCTTTGTGTCTTCTGTTTATTTCCTTCCTCCCTTTTAATTTGTTCAGTTTAGTTACCTCTTCGAATTGGTCAAACAGAAACAGACTTAGATCTAAGACTTCCTCTTTCCATTTAAATATTCCTTCACCACATCAAGTCTGTTAATGCTGCTTCTGCTCAGATATATTTTGCCTAGTTTGTACTGTGCTCCATCCTACCAATATCAGATGAGGTAAAAGTCAGACTGGAGTCTGTTCAGATCAGCAGCAGATGGCAGGCTCCTTCTAGCAATTGATACTACCAGTTTCATCCTACAGCCCCCTACATCAGAACATCTGAGGACGACATGCAGAGAAGAAGTATGATTTCTGCATCGTGCACTGAAAAAGTGTGCATTATGTCAGTGAGGAATTTGTCAGCAGTCTTTGCAGCACACAGTTAGTCCCAGAGTGTAATGTGCATCAGCTGGGAAAGCAAGGCAGGGGCTGAGTAAACCAGCAAATGGTAGAAATCCGGATGTCAGAGATGTCAGGGAATTACAAGCTGACATCAGAGTCTGATTTCCCACTTACTACTTCACCTGTGAGTTGTCCTTAGGAATTAATTAGTCTTAGGCTCAGAAGATATGGGTGATGAGAAAATTGGGGAAAAGGAAGAGCTGCTTGCATATGAGATCTTTATTTTATGCATCTGTACTCAATGGTACCCTAATCAAGCCCTGACTTCCCTTAGGGGCAACTACAGAACTGCTCTGTGCCGGATGGATTTCTTTAATCTTTATCTAGTTAGGTTTTAAATATCCATCAGCCTTTTTGGGAAACAACTCCGTTTCCCGAAGTTTTATGACTTGCCCATTTCTCTTAACATCACCACACTGATTAGTTTAAACAAACTTCAAATGCAGGACGTTCAACATTACTGATACAGCATCTCTTTTATGTTTGAGATGTTTGCTCCAACGTGTTGTGTTCCCCAGTTTCACGGTATTTTTTAACAATACAGCATTGTTATGAAAATGAGCTGAGTAGTGAGTCTGATAGCAGGAATTTGCTCTGAGTCAACAGTGGCAATTTGCAAGCATTGACTAACGAATTCCATAATCCACACAGCACCTCTGTGAATAAGGGAAGAAAGCTCTATTATCTCTAATATGCATCGAGGATTCAAACAGGAAAGGGACAGCTGCTGCGTCAGAGTCTAAACGGATACTGCATACATGTTGGGAATTCTGTATTTTCTTTGGAAAAATTGTATCTCATCCCTCTACAACAGGTCTCAGGCATGTGTTAAGCAGAGAAGAGCAGCAATCTTCTCTTCACAGAAAGCATGAACTTGGTAGGACCTCAAAGCCTCCATCAGAAAACTTCGTTGAGAGACAATAAAAGGAGATGTTTTTCCTTTCTTCTTTGATTGGGGAAACAGTTTATCAAAATATCTATTAATACTGTAGCTTTCTGTAAAATAGATCAGGAATAATGAAAAGGTGTACTAGGGCCTTATTTTATTTCTTTTTCTCATTCTCCATTTTAAAGTAAACTATGAAAAGCCCCTCTGGGGACAGCTTTCTCTCCCCTGGTAAGCACATCCCTTGTTGAGGCATCTCAGAGTTTGTATCTGGCCCTTGCCACAGCTGCCCCATTACACCCCTCATACAGCTTGTCAGATAATGCCACCATACGGATTTACTGACCAGAATCACAGAATGTTAGGGGTTGAAAGGGACCTTGAAAGATCATCAAGTCCAACCCCCCTGCCAGAGCAGGTTTTGAATGTCTCCAGGGAAAGAGACTGCACAACATTTCCGGGCAGCCTGTTCCAGGGTTCTGTCACCCCCACAGTGAAAAAGTTTTCCCTGTGTTCATGTGGAATCTCCTATGCTCTGGCTTTGACCCACTGCCCTTGTCCTATCATTGGACATCACTCAGAAGAGCCCGGCTCTGTTCTCCTGACACTCACCCTTCCCATAGTTATAAACAGAATGAGATCACCTTTCAGTCTCCTCCAAGCTAAAGAGACCCAGCTCCCTCAACTATTCTTCCTAAGGGACATGTTTGCCTCCCTTCATCATCTTTGTGGCTCTGTGCTTGACCGAGGGGCCCAGAACTGGACACAATACTCCAGATGTGGCCTCACCAGGGCAGAGCAGAGGGGGAGGGGAACCTCTCTTGACCTACTAGCCACATCCCTTGTAATACACCCCAGGACACTATAGACCTTCTTGACTGCAAGGGTACATTGCTGATTCATGGTTATCCTTCTATCCATCAGAACCTCCACGTCCCTTTCTCCTGTGCTGCTCTCCAACAGGTCAGTCCCCAACCTGTACTGGTCCATGGGGTTGTTCTTCCCCATAGGTAGGACTGTACACTTGTCCTCATTGAATTTCATTCAATTTCTCCCCACCCAGCATTCTGGCCTGTCCAGGTCTCTCTGAATGGCAGCACAGCCTACAGGGGTGTCAGCCACTCCTCCCAGGTTTGTCTCATCAGCAGACCTGCTGACAGTGCATCCTGTTCCCTCATCCAGGTCATTGATGAATACATTCAATAGCAGTGGTCCCAGTACTGACCACTGAGGGATCCCACTAGATACAGGCCTCCAAACACACTCTGTCCCATTGAGAGGTGTCCCTGCCTATGGCAGGGGGTTGGAACTAGATGATCTTTGAGGTCATTTCCATCCTTACTATTCTATGATTCTATGATCACAACTCTGACTTCTTTCCTTCAACCAGTTCACAGCCTCCCTCACTATGCAATCCTCCAGACCACACTGCCTCAGTTTAGCTCAGAGTATGCTGTGGGAGATGTGTCAGATGCTTTACTGAAATCAACATAAACCACATCCACAGCTCTACCATCATCTATCCACCTGGTAATGTCCTCATAAAAGGCTATCAGGCTGGTTAACCATGAAATCTTCTCGGTAAAATCATACTGACTGATCCCCAATGGCCTTCTTATTATCTTTGATATGCCTAGAGACAGTGATGAGGATATATTGTTCCACCAATTTTGCAGGGATGGAGGTGAGGGCAACCAATCTGCAGTTACCTGGGTCTTCCTTCTTGCTCTTTTTGAAAACTGGAGTGGCATTTCTTTTCCTCCAGTCCTCTGCCACCTCTCCTGTTCCCAAGGACTTAACAGAGATGATGGAGAGTGTCCTAGCAACAACTTCCACCAGCTCTCTCAGCACCCACGGGTGCATCCTGTCAGGACCTATGGATTTATGCATGTCCAGATTGCTAAAGGCATGAGAAAGGTACCTCTAGGCAATATTTCTTTCCTGCATAGGTTTTGGCATCTTGAGTGTTTTCTCATGGGTTTTCCAAGCCCCCCCACTGCTATGCAGCCTGTGTTACTGGCACTGAGCACTACTTAGAAATTGCTTTCTTTTCTTTCAGAATACCACACAGGTTTTGTTTTAACACATGCTTACAAGTGGGCGTTACTGAGCTTAAGAAGGTATATCAGGACAGTGCTGCAATTTTGGTTCCCAGATCTGACCTCCACAGAACACCTGACAGACAGGCAAGAGACCTAATGCTGGAAATGTGTGAAAAGTGTTTTCTCTTAAGACTGGAGTCCCAGCTGGTATTTGCAAATCGTTGTGTGTATGGGCCTTCTGAGGTTTCTGGGCACGTAACTGAGCAGATGAATATTCCTGAATAATACAGATCACAACTGTTTTGAGAAAGGGAAACAAGTGTCTAAGTCTATTCCTCCACTGCTGATCCAGAAGTCTGCCTGCCCTAAACTGCATGTTGGGTATATCCCAGTTTTCTAGGCTATGGTGTATTTCAGGAAGTGAGACTTCTGGTTTTTATAAAGTACGTTATGAAATGGGAGTAAGTAATAAAAAAACTGAGCAAGATACAAAGAAGTGCAAGTGAAAGGGCAGAGCTCAGGAATAGGGCACAGGACAGGCAGGTGGATCTGAATTGTCCTACCACTGACCTCTTTTCTGGAGGAAGCATTTTACCTCTGCCTGCTTTCCTTGCCAGCCCCACTCTTGTTTTGGCCTATTTGCAAGGATATTTCTGCAGAGTAGAGCAAATATATCTTCAATTATCTCCTCCCCACTTTGAATTTGACCTATACATAGAGACTGACTTAAAAGAACTTCTGCTTGTTAGTTATATTAATACTAAAGTACTCAATTTTCATTGCCAAAACGTGTGTTCTTTTCCTAGCACAGAAACGAAGTCTTTAATGGAAAACCTCATAAATTCTTTAATTATTCAGAACCAACAGCGTGCCCATAAGCACCTTCTGAATAGCCAGAGGAACGTTTTCTCTGATGTGTTATTTGTGATGGATTATTTACTCATTTATTATATAAGTGTATAATTACATCCCACTTTCATGATGAACTTCTAGCTAGATGTGCTCACAAATATTAGATTCTAGGGAGAAAACCAAAACATACGGCAAGCCACAAACACCACTCTGAAATACTGCCAAGCATATATACCTGAGATGTCTGTTGGGCAGCATGGGGCCAGAAAAGGAAGGCTGGGAAAAACATGCAGCTGGGAGTGCAATCCGTCCAACTTCTACTTGGCATAATGGAGAAGGGGCATGAGGAGGGGTGTTAGTGTGAGTATGTTCAGCCATTTGCTGCATGTAGGATGGCTAACAGGCATCTGGGCAAGCAAACAGCATGTTTCAATTTCACTTGTCTAGACAAGGTTTTCAGTTGCCCGGTTCTGGCAGGCAATGTGAGATTTCATACCTTGATCTTATCGAGCTGTGCTCAGTTTACTTCAGAGGGAACACCTGCAGCCTGGGAGCCTGGATTCAGTGGGAGCTGGAGATGCAGAGCACCTCCAAGGATTTGGAGCTCTGTCCTTGACTGGGGTTGCTAGGAGCAGCGCTGCCTGATGTGCTGTGCTTTGGCTATCTCAATGGATTTCGACACTTTGGAACAGTGGATTTCCAGCAGAGGCTTGGATCCTCTCAGGTAACTCATGGCTTGACAACTATCAGCCTTGCCTTTTGTTTTTTTGCTACTTTCTGTGAAACAAGTGGAAAACATCAGCTCTAAGTTGCCAGGAAATTAACTTAATAACAGCAGACTCTTTGCATATCATCTTCTCATTGGTGAGCAGCTCTCAGAGATGACAAGTACAGTAGATTTAAAGAAGTGGCCTGAGCAAGTGGTGAGTTTGCACAAACTTCCACTAAAACAGTCACACTGGTTGCAGTTTTCCTGAGTGAAGTGTTGGGTGCAGGTGAGTGTATGCGAATAGTCCTACTATTGACACTAGTATGGCTTGTACCAGAACAGTGCCTCAAGTCAAACAGGAACAGGTCTCCCTCGTACCAGCCACCTTAGGAACTCCTAGAAACAGACAGTTCCTGCAGTAAAAAGCTTACATCTAAACAAAACTGTTGTTTTAATTTTTGGTTTGCTAGTATTTTTTTTTATTTGTTATTTTTATTGCAGATCCATGCATATTTAGAGGTATGAGTAGGTCTGGATTTAGTTCAATGTAGATGCATGTACTGTTCATCCCTAGCAGTGCATGGTATACAAAGCTCTGTGGGAGCTGCCTGTAATGTTTAGTGCATAATGATCAGTCAGTTGTTGAATTAAGTTCAGGAGGTAATTATCAAGGATATGAGATACTGACAATTTTAACTTCTGTAAAAGAGATTTTTTAACTTCCAGCTGATTTTATATTTCATGGCATTAAATGAGTGTCTTCTAATCTTTGACAAATTGTGTGATTCTGCATTGTTCTATCAACTGGTACGTGGGAGTACTTTTTATAAATAATTTTGATGCTAACATGCAACAAAATCCCTCGAATTTGCTAGTAATCAATAGGTTACAAAACCAGTCCCTCCTGAAAGTGTTTAAACAGCAATCCTCCTGTCCGGTGCAAGCCTATTTCAACACAACAGCTCTATAATAACACACGTGATGGATGTGCTCACAGCAATTGTGGTCTCGCCAGCCATGTATTGTCTTTTACAGCAAGCCACTACAAAAGGCTTTACGGCAAAGGCTTCCAAACCCTTCCAGTTGCAGCTCTCTTCTCCAACAGACAATCTGTACAACTCGTGATATGAATGTATCAGATGAAAGAGCTTTCTCTTGGGAGGGCTCTTGACTACACTCATAACTGCTGGCACCTCGCTTGGCAGGCTGACCTCCCGTTTGAAAACTATTGTGCTAGGAGATGCTGCCAGAAACGCAGCTGCAGGTACACACTGTGGAATAATCATCTTGTCACCGAGCAGACCATGGTTTTCCCAACCTCCATCAAATAGAGATGAGCTTAAACTTCCGATCAGGAGGGTTTATATCGTCTTTTGGAACACTAGTGGGAGACACTGGTGAAGCGACAACCACCAGACATGTGCCGTCCCTTGCCATTTTCTGCAGTGGCTGCACAAGAGCTTAATGTCAGAGCAAAGTTCACAGAGGGGCAGTGAGGCTGATGAAAGGTCTGGAGAACAGGTCTTATGGGAAGAGAATGAGGGAGCTGGGGTTGTTCAGTCTGGAGGAGGCTGAGGGGAGACCTTCTTGCTCTCTGCATCTCCCTAAAAGGAGGTTGGAGCGAGCTGGGAGTTGGTCTCCTCTTCCTAGTAACAAGTCATAGGACGAGAGGAAATGGCCTCAAGTTGTACCAGGACAGGCTTAGATTGGATAGTAAAAGAAGCTTCTTCACTGAAAAGGGTGCTCAAAACACAGCGAGGTGATTGAATCCACATCCCTGGAGGTGTTTAACAGGCAGAGCGTCCAGCACCAGACTTGGTAGAATTAGATAATGGTTTGACTTCATGACCTTAAAGGTCTCTAACGCACGATTGTACGATCCAACTCAACTTTATCCCCACGGCAGAGGTGGCTCCGGGCTCCTGTCAGCGCTGGGGAGCACAGAGAGGGACATTTACTGCACTAAACGCCCACTTTTTCTCAGGCTTTCCCCTGCAGTGCTGGATGGCGGAGTGCCTCAAGGCGGAGGGGCTGCCGGGCTGCCCCTCCGCGGGTGCGCAGGTGTGTGCCTGCACACCCCCAGTCCTTCCCAGGCCGCGTCGCCCCGTTTCCCTTGGGTCTCGTCCCTGGGCGACATGGCCGCCCCTCCGAGGGAAGAGGCTGGAGGCGAACTGGGGGGCGACGCAGCCTCTCTGAAGAGAAGCGAGAAGAGGAACGGCGCAATCCCCGCGCTTCCCGCTCCCTTCTCCGCAGAAGCTACCGCTGCCCTCAGCAGCTCCACGGCCATTGACGTCACAAGTAGGGCGGGCCACATGACCCCATCGGAACCAATCAGTTGCGTCCGTAGCCGCTCCGGCGAGAGGCTGTCGGCAGCGCTCGCTCCTCTCGCCGCCTCCTCCCGCGGCGGCGGCGGTGGCGGCGCGCCTGGACACACACACACCCCCCCACCACACACACCCGCACCCACGGACGCACACCCGCACCCACATACATGCACACGCGCGCCCGCCGCCGCACGCTCTCGAGCACACGCCCCGGGGGGAAGGAAGGAACCGCGGCCGGACGCCCCGCAGCCCCCGCCGCCGTCAGGAGCCCCCACCACCACCATCACCGGCTTTTGTCTGCCGCCCCCGCCGGGAGCCGACCCTCCGCTCGGCCGGCGTCCGCCCGGGAGCATGGACGAAGCGCTTTGAAAGGGGGACTCGCCGAGGGGGGCGGATTTTGAAGTTCGAATAAGGATTTTTATCGCTTCCCTTTCCCCCTTTCTCCCCTCTCCGGTGCGGTTCGATCCCTTCCCCCATCTTCCCTCTTTTTTATTTTTTTTTTTTTTAANCTTTTTTCCCCCTTTTTTTTTTTTTTTTTTTTTTTTTTTTTTTTTTTTTTTTTTTTTAATCCGCCTCGTGAGGCTGGATTTTTTTGTTATTATTTCTAATTTGATTTGGTTATACCCGTCTCTGCTGCCCGTAGAGACTGGTCTGTCCGGGCAGCGCCATCCTTCCATCCCGACCCACGGGGCTGCCATGGATCGCACCGGCGGCTCCGGTGGGGGCAGCGACCGCAGGCAGACGGAGGAGAGCAAGCCGCTGCTGGGCGAGATGTCCGCTCCCGAGGGGAATAAAATGGGTGCCGCGCCGTGCCGGAGAGCCCTGCTCCACTGCAACGGCATGAGGTACAAGCTGCTGCAGGAGGGGGACATCCAGGTGTGTGTCATCCGGCACCCCCGGACGTTTCTCAGCAAGATCCTCACCTCCAAGTTCCTGCGGCGGTGGGAGCCGCACCACTTGACCCTGGCGGACAACACCGTCGCCTCGGCCACGGTAAGAGCCCGACGGGGCCCTCCACCACCGCCGCGGGGGGCGGCCAGAGCGCGGCTGCGGCCCCGGAGGCTTCCCCGCCCCGCGGGGCATCGGCGAGGACATACCCGACGCCGTTGCGGGGCCGCGGGGCGGAGGATGCGTTTTTGTGCCCTGCGGTCGCCTTGCCGCCGGCCCCAGCGGGGTCCTCCAGAGGGGGTCGGCGTGTGAACGGGGGCTTGGCTTGAGTGGATCCCGGAATGCCTGCGGGCATTTAATTTGCCTTCTTTGTAATCCTGGGGAGATTTAATTTGACCGTTCCGGTGTTTTTCTTCAAACAAGTCTAGTTTTTATTATTAATGATTATCGTAATAGTATAATGATTATCGATATTATTGCCATTGGTTTCTTTCTCCTTTTTAAAAAAATTAAAAAAATTCTCCCTTGTCAACATGACACAGACATGAAATTGACACACTGAGCCGTCTCTGTCTGAAACCAAAGCCGGCAAATATCTGCTGGCATGTTGGCCAAGTTAGAAGTGAAGGAGGAAGAGGAGGATGATTTTAAATTGGAGAGTGAAGGCTCCGGGTTTGCAGGGTCTTTGCTTTGTTTTAGGCCTGGGTTTGGGGTTCTTGTTTGGCAGTCACATACCCAACCCAGACACAGGCGATGCGGTCGTAAAACATGGAGATTCCTTCAGGGTTTTCTTTCTTAATGGAAAATGATGCAAGAGAAAAATGCAAGGTGATGATCTCATCGGTACAAGAGCTGTACGATAGATGGATACAGTCTTTAAAATTATAATTCATATTTACACGTACAACTAAAAATGTCATGGCCAGTATTATTTGGACGTTTGTATGGTATATGTTGTGATTATACCCAAATTTTGTCTGATGGGGATTTACACAGCTCACAGAACATGCTTTACGGTGCTTTTTAATCATTCAGTAGTTCGACTGTGTCGTAGTTCTTTTGATTTATGTGTAAATGGATCATTTTTCTCAATGGCTTCGTTCTGGCCTTCCTATAGGACACTGCTGATGTGAGAGAGTGGATTGGCTTTTGTGTGGATTTTCTGTTACTGGTCTGTTTCAGTGGGTTCTGCCGAGTCTGTGCTGTGCTGGGAGGTTGGATTTTTTTCACACTTGGGTACGCAGACACACTGAATGTGTAAATCTCCCTCCTGCATCACGCTTCGCTGTGAAGCATTCAAAGCAGGTTTTCAGTGTGAGCTACTTTAACCTTCAGGTAGGCCAGCTGCCTGTTCTCACAGAGCTCTTTTGCTGTGCCACAATGACATCTCTGCTTACCGTTTCCACCGGGGCTCTTGAGGATGTTTCCAAAGGAATATTTTTCTTTCTTTGGGAGAACTCCTGTGTAAGAAGGAGAGGGATGACTTTGTCGAGCACTGCTGGAGAAAATCCCTGAAAGACAGGAGCACGAGGAGTTTTTGCAGTTCTTAATTTTATTAAGATACCATCAGTGTATAGGGGAAGTTGAATATCGGAGAGGATGAGGCATTTTCCTGGCTGGCGATCCACAGCTGATGATTTCTGAGCAGAGGAGAAGGATACCGGTAGAGAGAGGCATGATCATGCTTCAGACATTAATCTCTGCAATGTGGCAATTACTGGGCATGAAGTTGTATTTGTGTAGGGGACGTCAAACTCTGTTCACAGCTGTCACCGAAGAAACCATGGCTGAAACAATGTCTAAAGTCCTATGGGATGGTGCTTTAATTAATGTCGAGGTGTTCTAATTCCTAATTATTTTACTTCTATAAATAGGAGAAACTCAAACGTTGTTCGTACCATTGCAGGCTCCATTTTGTTAAGCAGTGCTCTTCATGCTTGGTCTTGTGCCTTATCATTTCTGTGCCAGTGCTAACTCACCAAGTAAATACCTTTGTTCACAGAAATATCTGTGCTTTATTTTCTCCAGTACTGTCTTTGGTTTCTTGGGAGTAATCAGGGCACTAGGATAAGATCCATGTTTACTTGTTGCCTGCATGTCTAGGTACATTTAGCAGACATCTTTCAGACGTTGGGTCTGTGATACCTAGATTTTACTCTTTTATGTTTTTTGAGCTGAAAAGATGTGATTTAAGCAAAATATGTGGTAGTTTAGCCCCCACCCCCTACGGAAGTAGGTTAAAGGCATAATGCCAAAACCTCCTGAAACTGTAGGTAGATATTTACATGTAGCTAATTTGGTTTTCAAGAGCTGTAGAAAAATATCCCCACTGTCCATTGAAAGTGAGCATTGGAAGCACTCAACAACTTTGATAACGAGGTCGTTTTTACACATAGGGCTTTCCACAGGCAGGGTGCTTTGTGAGCAGCCAGTAATTAATCTTCACATCATCCCTCTGCAAATCCTCTGGCGTGACGAGTTTTACTGCATTCTATGCAAGATGAATAAAATGGGACAGGAAAATAACATCACTTTGGTTTTGCATTCAAAAGCAAAAGTTTTAATGACAGCTAAATCCACATCTCTTAAATTATGTCCCGGAGTACAAGGGTTAAGCTATTTGTTGATTCTAGGCACTTTCTATCCTTTTTATTGTCACTTGAGACATTGGAACTGAAGTCTTCTCCCCACAAGCTCTTACTTGTCAATGCCTAGACTGCAGTATAGGAGTTAGCATTGCTTTGTGTGTGGATTATCCATCTGCAGTTTTTCTGTGAGTAGACACTATGTGCCCACAAAGAAGTCTGAATAACAAGACCCTANTGTGAGAGGGAACCACTGCTGCTGTTTGATTAGGTGGTAACATGCATCGTGCTGACAAGATAGCTTCCCATATCAGAGGGGTGTGCAGCAGTGCAACAGGACCAGTGTTAGGCCATCTTACTTTAGCAAAATGTGGGGAGAAAAAAAAAATCTTCTCTACCGAGTGCTTTTTCTGACATGAACACAAGTGATTTTTTTCAATTGCAAGAAATCCATGTTAGTAATAACAATTAAAAATTGTATTTTGAATTGATACCTGCATTCAGCTAACAAATTGGAAGAAAGATAGTGGCTTGTGGAGTGGAGAGTTCTGCAACTGTCGGTGTTGGGACTTGGTCTGACTTACATGTTGATTCCATTGTTTGTTTCACCTTTATCCTTTCTCAAAGAACGGGTTAAAGATGGTACAGTTTCAACACCACAGCTTCACTCCTGTCCCATCCGTGCTTTCATTCTGGTTAATTTTTTTTTTTTCCTTTTTTGATAAATACTAATGTCCTAGTAGGAAATTTTGATACTTAGAAACATTGTTTGCCAGACAACAGCTTGCCTGGGGATGAATCTAACTTTCTCCCCCATGGGAGGAATAATGTTTATTTTATAAACGCCTACCCAACTCAAGTGGAGTGCCCTTACTAATTTTTTTTTCCAGTGAGATCTGTCCTTGCACAGCTTGAAGGGCAGTGATAGTAAAAACAAAGACAGGAATGAAATCCAATTTAATATTCCTCCTGTGATTACTTTTGTGTGTGTATGTGAAGAGCAACCCTGTGAGTCTCTCTAGGAGAAATAGTGAAATTTGATTTTCAGTAGTTTTAAAGGTAGCCATCATAACTGAACTACTTCTTTGCCTTTAATATCCTTCTGCCTGGTCTTTCTTATGTCTCTCCCTAGCTCCTTTCTTTCTTTTTCTTGTACCAGTTGGGAGAACATGTTTAGGACAGGGAGTTTTGAAGTACTAGGCTGTAAGTAAGACTTGTAACACACATGTATGTGTAGCTGAACAGGAAAGAATAAATAAGCGATTCATTTTCACTGGCTAGTGATGACCTCTCTAAGTCCCATCTGGGAAGATAAGACATAATTGAAACCATGAAGTTACTCATTAATGTCCCTCAGGGAGATGGAAACTTTGACTTTGCATGCACATTTCGCATTTCTTGGTTTTGCCTTGGCAGGTAAGGTGAGTGTGATGTAATGTTACATTCAGAACCCGTGACAATCCTGAAGAGATTTGTGTGTCTTTGTGTGAGGACAATACTTTATTGACAAGCTAGCTAATCAGAAATATATTTGAAAGAAGAATGTAAGTGGATTAGGGAACAGCATTTGTATTTTCTTCTAGACACAAGAACACATATCCAATTAATATTAAATGAGGCAGGGCAAGATGATCCGTCTCAAAGAGAAGTGGAGTAGAAAATTGTCTTCTAATTGTTTCTTAAAAATCCAGCAATTCTGCTACTGCATGTGTTTCAGTATGCTATGATATGTCTTTCTTTCCTTCTTTTGGTAAAGATAGACCAAAAATTCCTATTAAGCTGCACTCATTGTTTACTTTAGCACAGGTTCCCATTAGTTAGAAAAACACGTTTAAAAAAATTAAATTTCCCTTGAAAAACAATTAGCTCAAGTGGGAAGTATTATGCAGAGCTCAGAAGCTTCAAAACACACTTACAAGAGGAATTTTTTTAAAAGGTTTCCTTGAAAAAGAAGATTGTAGCATTATCCAGAGTCCAAATAGGATGACTATGGATTTATTTTAATAATAATGATAGTAAATGGTGTGTGATAAACAAAGAACTGTCTTTTCAGTCCTGTGCTATTGATGAGGCGCTGTGAATGTGACCTAAAACTAACTCGATGGGCCCATCATCATTATATGTATAAATAAATGTGAACATAGAAATAACAAAGCAATTTAAGACCATATTTTACAAGAAATTATGACAACGGAATGATAAATTGCT
Organism: Eubucco bourcierii; assembly: GCA_013396675.1. NCBI lineage: Eukaryota > Metazoa > Chordata > Aves > Piciformes > Ramphastidae > Eubucco > Eubucco bourcierii. The sequence goes on along the minus strand of VWZE01013833.1, from coordinate 680,083 downwards.
ATTTAAATTCAATATTTCTCATTGTTTATTATTGATGATTGTTTTCATTTGCTGAAAAGTGGTACCCATGTGGTTTGTGTGTACATGTTTTTGCTGATTCTGAGCTACCTTGTTGCTATCTATCAGATGTTTTCTCCAGGCACATCAGAATTAGCATTTGGTCTCATAATCTGCATGTAACCCATGATAATTTAGAGTTCTCTGCAAATTGAGAACAAATCACTCCATGTTATCTGTGCTGGTGAAACTGAGATTCTGTTTCAGAACTGACAAAGGGATGTTCCTGCATTGGCATAGCCTCCCCCTTTTTTTTTTTTTTTTCATAAAGACTTAATGAAATATTACTATGTTGTGAGAAAACTTATTTTAGTGCTACATTAGTTAGTAGCTCAGCGCAGGAAAGCCTAAAACATTATTTCTTTAAATTTGTTTAATGCCTATCAAGCATACCTTAGAGTATATAGTTCCTGCTGTGCTTAAAAAGTGTAAGTCAGTAGTGTTAAGGTATGTGTTTGTATGTCACGGAGCTTATTTAAAATATGAAAACAGAAGCTATATTCATTGATAGAGTGAGAGCTCTTAAAGCTGTGTTAACACCCAGCCAGTAAATTTTACATGTTTTAGAACCTAAATAGAAAGGATATTCAGAAATACTTCTGCCTCATTTTTCATTTTGGCTGGGAAGTAAAGATGTGGTGCTAGCCACTACCTGGTGATAATAGTCCCCCTGAGGATGCTTGTAAATTGCCTCCAGCCCTCAGCAGGGATCTGATTCTGCATCAGAGCAGGGAGTAGAGTAGCTTAGTATCACTCAAGGGGCTGAGCCTTTATGGAGCTGAGAGTTTTTGGGGTTTTTTTTTGGTAGTTGAATATTTTAACTAGTGATGGGAAGAGTCTACTAGATCATCAGAGTTGGTGTGTGATTCTTCTAGGAAAGAATGTACTGCTCAGAGAAGTTGGACATGCCCTGTTGTTGGAAGTATTCAAGGTCAGGCTAGAGGGGACTTTGAGCAACCTGATCTAGTGAATGGTGGCCCTGCCTATGGCCAGGGAGTTGGACTAGATGATCCTTAAAGGTCTCTTCCAAGGCAAACCATTTTACAACTCTGTGATTCTGTGAAACACAAAAAAATAACATTTAGTTTTTCAGAGGTGAAAGGCTAGGTTGAGAGTCTTATCTACATCAGGGTTCCAATGTGCAGTTGGGTTTGTGTTGTCAGCAGGAGTTGGGGAACAGAGGCTGAAGCCTTGGTCCCACCAAACTTGTTGACAGATCCGTTCACACTGACAAATTCTTGGAGGAAGAAGGTAGTAGGTTTTGTACATAGAGAGGTGCATATATTTTTGTAGTTCCTAAGTAACAGGTGAGTTTTAATCTGATACACAAAAAGGCTGTTCTCATTTCCTTCTATGTTAGTAAGTGTGGCTTGTCTAATGGGGTTTTACTCATCTCACCACATGGGATTTATGGAAGAAGAAACCTACCTCAAATAGTTCAAGCCTTTTGGAGTCTTTAGAAGTAATTAGATTGTGGGTTGCATGGGTAGATTGTGGCTTGTTTATTAGTGTTTTGAGCAATGTTAGTTGCATCAGTTTTGTTCTGTGTCTACATGTGTTTATAGATATGTAGTACTTAATTCCATAAACATTCTTCTGTTTGAAGATGATTGATACTTCAGCATGTGTAATCCATACAGAGGGCTTGCGCAGGTATGTGCACTCAGTCAGATCCCTTTTTTTACACAGTCTCTTGCTGTGTTGTTGGCAGCAATCATGTCTTGGGCACTTCTAGCCACTGCTGTTCATTTCTGCATCTGCACTATACTGTGCCAACCTGTCTTTTGTGTGCACTTGACACTTTGCAGGGTCACGTTGAGAATATCTGTGTGCACTGGCTGGGGAAGGCTTTCTGTCTTTGTACCTTTTGTAGATTTGTTGTCTTTTAGCTGGATCAGGGAACCAGTCTGTTTCACTCTGTAGTCCAGCAGACTGTTGAGGAAGAAGAGAGGGGAAACCATGGTAGATTGGAATTACTGCCAAAAACAATGTATTAATTTGTTGCGTAAAATTTTCCTGTTTTGCACAATAATTGGGAATGCAGGGGCAATACCAGGAAAGGGAAAAGACAATTGAAAAGCATACATTATAACTGAACACGTCAATGGTGAGGGAAGTTTTAGCTCTTGTGGTTGTGGAAGAAAACACGAACTCAGAACCAGATGCTGAACTGAAAGGCCTTCACTTTACAGGCTTAACAGCTAGGAGAATTTAACAATACTCCTTAGGTTTTGGAGAAGGGGGTCTTGTTTCAGGATTTGTGACATTTGCTGCTAGCAGTACTGACATTTCCAGTACTTCAAGTGGTTTCTTGACTTTGCCTCATGGGCTGTCCCATGACGGATGGGAGAGGGCCAGTAGAGTGGGAAATACGGAAGAGGCAGATAACATGCATCTACTTTAATCAGAGTTTTCAGTATAGTTTTAGATAATTTTAAGTCTTTCACCTATTTTTTTTTTCCTTTGGAGAAACTTGGAAGAAAAGGCATCTAGTTTTTCTTGATTTGAGAGTGTCTGCTAGGTATGTGCCGTTACTTAATTGAGCTCAAGAAAGTCGTCAAGTTGCAGTGACTAAAATCTGAACTGGAAGTACACTTGGTCACGTACATTCTTGGTCTGGCTCTGCTGAAATCAGTAGGGTAATTTGAGGAGAGGGATTATCATTCATTGCCTCTACCGTGAATGGCAGGATGTGCTGTTCAGAACGCCAGGAAGGTTCAGCAAAAGATCACTGTGCAGCTTTGAGGTTGGCTTCTGGCTGGGAGAGATGGCTGACTCTACTGTTAGGCTTGTACATCTCTCCACAGAATAGAGCCTCACTTTTGATTTTTTTGGACTGGCAGATCTCAAGGCGTTTAGCAGCCTGCATTAGGAGGAGGGAGTAGCTCTTTTACGAGTGAGAGGCTTGCCGGAATCGTCCCTGTTAGACAGAAGCAATTTGCTGTTTTGCCAATGTGTAGACAGTGCTGTCCTGGTAGAAAGTTATTTTGTGACATTACTTTCTTCTGTGTGGAAAACTGGGTCTGAGGATGGAGAAAGTAATGAGGACTGGAGATATTCAAAGTGAGGCTTGACAGGGCTCTGGGCAACCTGATCTACTTGAGGTTGCCGCTGATTACTGCAGAGGAGGTTGGATTAGATGACCTTTGGAGGGCCCTTCCAACCCAGACTATTCTATGATTCAGTGATGGCTCACCACAGTCTGAAAGCTCTGTCAAGGACAGCAGTGTACATCCTCAAGACACTACAGACCATGGGACCAAGTGCTTCCTCTGCACCTTCTTATCCTGCAAAGCTGGGGAAAATATGTGCCATTTGCTGCAGTCTATTAATGTTTAATTATTTGGTGGAGCCTTGGTGGATCAGCAAATGGAGTTACTGACAGAGCAGGATTTTTAGGGTTTGCTTTTTTATTTGCTTTGTGTTTCCATTTACATCTCTGTAGATGGGAGGAGTGCCAGCTGGTGTCACTGATGGAGGGAAGGGTGATGGGGCTTTCTAGACAGTCCCAGACCAGGCTGCACAAAGGTGCATGTCCTTCTCATTCAGGATTCCCAGAAAAGTGCTGCCAGCTGCCACTGCTGCTCCCTAGGGCATGTGCCAGCTCTTCTTTGCCTCTCATCCCCAGACAATAGTTTTATTAGGAAAAAACGCTGCTTGCTGCAAATTGATCTCTTGTCCCCCATTTTGTCTCGAAATTTGCTGAAGTATTGCTGTGGTTTTGCTTTTGGTCTTGGCGAAGCTTGCATGAGGTTGAATCCTCTGCAGCGGCAGCTGCATCCAATTTGCTCGGAGGTGTAGGAAGATGGTGCTGCTGCTTCTGCTATTGTCTGCTTAATACTCTCACCTGTAGTCATTTTCACTCTGTAGGCAACGGCAAAGTGTGAGGTTTAAAACGGGATGAGCCTTGTTATGGGCCCTCGACATGTCTCTTCATTGCTCAGAATCACCACTTATTTCGGGGTAAGAGCTCTTGCACCTTTCACAATATGTTGTGTTTTGACTAAAGTTGTTGCTCCTGGGACTGAGAGATTGCAGAGTTTTCTGACTGGATGAAAAATTTAAAAGGAAAAACTGCTTTCACGCTTATTGAGGAGAAAAGTGATAACCAGGGCTTCAGAAAAGGTGAATTAAATCCTGAACATGCAATGGTTCTCAAACTCATCTTGAATTTTGTGATACTAAGAGCGTGGATATCGAATGCACTAAAGGGCTTTTGCTTCTTGGATTTTCAGAGCTTAAAGAAATGATGAATTAAAAAAAAAAAAATTTTGAAAAATATAAACCACATAGAAATGGGCTTAGGTTTTATAAGCTTTCATTTATAAAAAATGCCACATGTGGTACAATAAATGTTGCCTGAAGGTAGCTGAGATTAAGCTAAACAAAGTTGGTGTTTTTTGGGTTTTTTTTGGTTTTGTTTTTTAAAAAGACTTAAAGCTACAATCTAATTATGTTTGGGGATATGATTATTTTGTATAGTCTTTTTCTTAGGCCTAAAAAGAGGCTGTGTTTGCAAGTGATGATAAAAAATAGTGCATCTTTTTCTCTCAGAAGTTACACATTATTTTGAAGTCTACAGATGTCTACGCATATTTAGTAGATGAGACTTTTGGTCATGTTAGCCCAAAGATAAGGTGAGGCTTTTGTAACAAAAAACCCCAAACCAAAACAACAAGCCCTCATTATTTGTGTATAGTCAATTAACATCTAACTGAATGAAAAATAACAAATAAACAAAGGTAACTGCATATGCAGGCAGATAATGTGGATAATATAAAAAAGAAAGCTAATTTCTCCCCCCTTAAACTTCCTGAAGATACCCATGGTGTGTTCTCAACAGGATGTTCCAGGCAGTGTAGAGCAGGCATTCCTCGAAGGCAAAGTTGTGGTGTTGCTATTTTTCATGTGGCCTTTTCCTCCCAGTCTTTGTCTGCTTTGGCTATTTGGATGTAATCTTTTGGGACTGGCAGGTGTCTCTTACCCTACCTGGTTCTTGTTGTAATGGGGTTCTGTTGTGCCATGGGGTTTTTGGTTTGCTGCTGTGATACAATTAGTGTGCATTGTGAGCAGGCTTTTTGCTCTGTCTGTGCAAGCACCTAAAAAAGGGTTGAATGATTTTGTTAGCCATTTTCAGGGATGGGCATTAATAGTGAAGTAGAAACTACTTTTTGGAAAAGTTTCTGAAACTTGCTAAGCAGAATCCAACTTGAGAATCAAAATACTAGGGGCGTGTATGATCTTTCCATAAATATCAGTGTCTGTTTGACCTTTTGTGACCAGCAAAAAGGAAGGATTGTTTTTGGCCTTTACAAAAGGATGGCAGCATAATGACTTCTTTCTACAAGTCCTTGGTTTTCAACTTCACTATGCTTCAGCTGTCTCAGAGTGCTTTATGGTCAGTGTTTTTATACGTGTGGAAAACAGAAGGACAAATAAATGTCTATCAGACTTCTCAGAGGTGTCTGCTTCTGTTGGTTTGTGCTTAATTTGTGGTTTCTTCTTAGTTGGCATATGCATCTATGGTTCATTGTGGAGTGTGTCGGGTTGGACACCGAGAATCTACAGTAGTGTGTTGTGTCTTGCTCTAATGTTCACGATAAATCACCCATAGGAGTTGGGGCAGAAGTGGAATTTCTGTGCTTCAGCCGCCAGACCGTGTCTTCCCTGCTGCTTTTGGTGGCTGTTCCTTTTCTTAATGGTTGTAAATCTCATTAAAAATCAGTGGAAGTGTGGGAGAGTGACTGACAGCAGAACGTGGCCCAGGGTGTCATGCTCTTCTTACAAGCCTTCAATCTTCCTGCAAAGAAAGTATCTGTCAGGGAACCAGGTGCCAATCAGTTCAAGTCTCTTGCTTTCTGCGTCGCGCACGCTTTGTGTGTTCTAATAGTCACTTCTGACAACCTACCACTTTGCTCTTGCTTTAGAGGCTGTTAAGATTGAATTCAGAAGTAGAGAGTAAGACAGAGAAACCTTGACGGCACTGAAATTTTCGGGATGAGAGTGAACCTGCAAAATTACTGTAGAAGGAGCATGTTGTAATCCATTTTTGAAGAAAAGATTGACAGTTCTCTCTCCCTTCTCATACCTTTACTATATAAACCTTTTGATGTTGAGCTCTAAAATTTAGGAATCACTTGAGAAGAACATGATTGCAGAGGCATCTCGAGACACCACAATGCAAACTGCGAGATGGCAGGAAGCTGAAAGTAGAAAGTTACTAGGAGCTATTGGTGTAAGCTAATGCAAGTCTGCAGATTTTTTTTTTTTTTTTTTTTTAATCTGTCTGGTAGCTATGCAGTTATTCTCGTTGGGGCTCTGAGTGTCGAGTTGTTCCTGGCAGCTTGAAAAGGTAGCTGCACGACGAGAGATTTCTTTGCCCTGGCTGTTACATTGCCAGGCAGGGCATTGGATGTCAGTGACGGAGAGCTGCGAGTGCACGCGTGCGTGCCTTGGATGCTCTGGCTTCGTGGAGCTCTGACTGTAGCCGTGGTGTTCTGTCATCTGAACAGTTTGCTTAGTATCTTGGCTCTGAGAAGGAAAGTGGGAGGAGGGGACCAAAACTGCAGGCGGCCTAGTGAGTCTTTGTAGAAGGTTTGTAGCAGAGCCTTCCATCTACTTCAGTGGACTGTTGAATGAGATCCGTTTGTGTGCTGGTCTTGCTGCTCAGCGGTGAAATGCCTGTTGTTTGAGTACCCGTGGATTCCTTGTGGGAGGTGAATCATGTGCAGCAAAACGGTCGTGTTCCTTATTCAACAGTAACACAGGACAGGGAGGTTTATTTGATATCTGGAGAAAGAAAAAACAACGTATTGCAGATGTTGCTCAGCTGGTGTTTAAACCTGAAGAAAATCTCTGCAGTTGCTGTAAACCTCTACCTTAAGTGAATAGATTATAATAGCATGATTGTGGAATTGGAAAAGGAGCTTCATCTTCTGCTTCCAGTGCAGGAATAGATACTTCTTCAGCTATTCCTTAGGAAAGGAATAGCAACTCCAGCTGTGTAATGAGAACTCTTTTTTTTTTTTTTTTTTTAAAGTGTATGCAGCCAATTTTCTTTCCTGACATATGGAAGTGAGAAACATTGATGAAAGATATCATGCAAGTGCAAATTACTAGTCATTACTTTGTTTAGTTTTTCTTTCAGCTCTCTGTGGTCCAAATCCTTCAAGGTTTGGTGTGGGTTAAAAAACTTTTTTTTTTCTTTCACCCCCTCCCCTTTATTAATGGTGATTTTTTGAGGAAAGTTTTAAAGTTCTTAAGTAAAAAGTAACCTGACATCCAGAGGCACAAAACAGTCTCTTCCTCCTCTCCTAAAGCAGTAAGTGGCTTGAGCGCAGTCCTGCCACTGAAAACCTCATCTACTTTGCAACATAGCACACGTTTTATGATTTCTTCTGGCACAGAACTTTGTTGCTGAAGGTGAAAGTACAGACAGAGTCAGCATGTCTCATCTGACCGAAAGCACGTTTTTAAGGTTAGGTAATTCATCTTTTGTGATTGCTGTGAATGAATCGGGAAATAAAGCTGGAAAAGCTTGAAAGAGAATTAAATGTGCAGGATCAGACATGCAGAATTGGTATAGAATATTGACACACCTCATCTAGGTAACCTCTTTGCCTTTGGAGCCCAGCATCCGCCTGGAGACTAATATCCTCTTGCTTCTGTGTTCATGGTGGAAAAAAACGTAGGCATGGAGAAATATTGCTGGTGACTTCTCTTCTAAACACTAAGTTACGCTTGGTGATATGTCACTTATTCCCTTGAAATTAATCTCTTCTGGTTTATTGTAAGTTACTTCAGATGTCCCCAGTGACTTTGGTTGACTCATGTACTGTGAATCTGTTGTGGGGGTTGACCATGTGTAAAGCTGCTTCCTCATAGAGATAGACAAAATGGGAAGGTTGTGAGCCCTTTTTGGGGCTTGTCCACATGTAGGACCAAACCTCTGGTGCTTTAAACCTATATGCTGAAGTAGATTAGCTGACTTTAAACCTGGGGTGAGTTGAGATTGAGGCAGCACTAAGTGTACGCATTACCTATACAGCCTGTGCAACATACATGCTTGTGGTACTACAGCACGGCCCAAGAGGACTTGAAGAGGAAGGGAAAGAAATGAGATAATGATATGAAAAAAATTAAACAAAACAGCTTCAAATTAGAGATCAGATCTGTGTGCTCCATCTGAAAAGGGAAGTCTTGGAGTTGGAGACTGCAGTGTATTTGTGACTGGAGCTTTTTGACTCATCTTGAAGGGATGTAGTCCACAGCACAGCATATTAGTGAGAGGTGAAGATGGCCTTCTGGAGTGGCCCACAGTATGTGAGACCTGTGCCATGGTGTCTTCCCTTTCCAATGCAGTTTAAAAATAATGGAAATACGTTAATTTAGTGGATGATATGCTTCCTAATGCCTGTTCGTTTATCATACTCACTTTAATTGAGCTATGAATGCAGTGCTGTGTTATGTTATCTAGCCTTAACATCAAGGGTTTGGGAGGTTGTGTCTCTTCTTGGATTTTCTCAGGAGAAGGAGGAGAAAACAACCCATGCTGTGCATCTTCTTGCCTGTACAGTCTGTACATGGAGATTTGTTGGTAGCTGCTGTCTTGAGACCCTTGTGTCTGTTCTAAGACTCTTGCTATGCTTGGATTTTGTGTTGCCGATTTGTTGTTTTCTTCTTCCTCCTGCATTTGTAAGAAAAACTTGTGCAAACAATGCTCTGCTGTTTCCAAACTCTCTGAAGTTTTCCCCTTTGCTTCCTGTTTTTGTAGCACGTTTGTGAAAAGACCTTGTCTTCATTGCACTGGAGTTAGCATTAATCTAAGTGCATTTAGCATTAACTACTGCGTGTTCCAGCACACAGGGACCAGAGTTTCCCTTCAGCAAATGTTATTACTCTTTATGTACAGTAAGACTAGAGTAAAAAAGATTTGTGCTTGTAGAAGTGGAAGCTCAGGCAGTGTTAAATTTATGCAGTTGTGAGCTTGTTATTTCCCCTCCCTCCAGTATGCAAGCCAGTTGGTAACCTAGTGATCTATACATAAGGCTTTAATTGGATACATGCCCAGAGTGCAGATTAATATGGAAAAGCTATAAAGACATGGGGTCACAAACTTTATTTGACCACACGAGGACCGTCTGCATGATCCCATGTGGAATGTGAGTGATTCACAAGACAAAGAAAAGCCTTCATGTATTGGACACATCTGCATGTAAACCACAGGATACAGAGGTTCTGTTGCTGTGTTCAAGTCAGTAGGCTGTTGACTAAATAGGACTTCCTCCACCTAGTATTGACTTCGTGTTTCTTAGGAGTGCTTTAGGTGGGGCAGAGGTGCATCTGTGCCCTCTGTAATTCACCCAACTTTTGAAGTTTTAGTTTTGAAATTGTTGGATATAATCTTGGCTGCCTTTGGAGGTAAGGGGAGGGGGCCAAATCTCTCTGTAGTGAAATGAAAACAAGCAGATGTCTTGACTGCAGCTGGCTAGAGATGAATCATTTCATATAAACTTGCCCGGAGAACATGATTTTATGCCTATAAACCTATACTCAGAGGGAAGGGAGAATCCCCATTAGTCAATGACACTCTCCTGGCCTAATATTCCAGTGTTTCTAGTTTGAAGATCACACAAAGCACACAGAGACTACTAGCTGGATTCAGCAAAGGCTTTCTCAAGTTCAGAAAGACTGTTTTTGTGTTTCTTCTGGGAAATGTATTTCTAAATGAAAATTATGGTATCTCTAAATGTGTAAAACTAGCTACAGTCACATCAAATCAGTTCAGTAATGTTTCTCAAACCAGTTTAATAATGTAAAAAATGTCTTTTAATTTGGTGTACTACTGCAATAGAGAGTTTGGTGGCTTAGGAGATCTCTGTTGCAGGTGTAGCTGCCTTTCTTCACCTTTCAGATGATGGGGAGCAAAAGGCATACTTACCAACTTAAAGCTTCCTTCTTACCCCTTCTGCTTCCCCATGACTTTCTGGAAAGGTTGGAGATGTTCACAAATGAGAGTGGTGACCCTGTATCTCGCTGCGGAATGATGTTTGGTCAGACATCTGGGTCCCAGGTCCCTGCTTCAGTCTGCTGTCCTATTTCTCTGTGCAGCTTAAGGTCCTATGCCCAGATGGCTATGCAGTGAATTTGTGATATAGCTCAGTGTTGGAGATGTGCTGCTTGCAAGCAGCAGTCCAGGGTATCTTGGTACTTTATTCTTTGGTTGTTCCCTGAAGATAGTGGGATGGGAAATGTTATCTCCTGTAGCATAAGCCCTAATCAGCATGAATTGTGGAAAGCTTATGATAACTATGCTCAGATAGTTGCAGAAAATAAGGTAACCCCAATTAAAGTTTTGTGCAAGTAGTTTGAGCATTTGATTCCAACCATTTGCCTGACTAACGAAGACAGGGAATAGTTCTTAGCGCTCTGCCTGCAGCAAGAATATGGGAATTGAAGTGACTCATTCTCAGGGACATGGTGGTGGGAATGAGGCACTGCTGTGGTTTCAGATAATTCCCTGGAAATCTCTGTTGTGCAGAGTGCATTAATTGAAGAGATTCATGAGCTGCTTAAAGTCACATCACTTCATTTCCTCATCAGGGAACTGGAAGTCTATCTAATCCACGTAGGGGAAAAAAACCCAGTCTCTCTCTGGTGGTGAGTAAATCTTAACCTTTGTGAAAAGAGGCTGTGTCTGTTGCCCACCGTGTTGTCCTGTCTTAAACCTGTTGCTGTGTAGCTTGAATGTTTTCATGGCATCATGTCAGCTCTGGGGACGGAGGCAGCAGTGCAAGGATGTGCATTTCTGAGTGCACAGAAGTGAGCAGTGGAGACAAGGAGGGAACTGTTTGCTGCTGGTTTCCTCAGTGGAACAGCAGAAGGATGGATGCTTCCTGTTTGTCAGTGATCACCATCTGCAGTGATTGCAGCAGCCTCAGAAGAAGTGGCATATATTTATATTCAAGAGAGAGGATGTGGCATTGGATGTCCCTGCAGAGAGCTGGAAGTACAGCATGATGCTGTGTGGTTTTTGCCTACTCCGGGGTGGATAGGAGCATGCATGCCTCTGGGGAACCTGCTCCTGCAGATAGTAATGTGTCCCTAGTACACAGATCAGATGTGTTGTGTAGGCAGCAGAAAATAAACAGTGCAGCCCACCCTTCACAGACTTAAACTGCAAGAGGGAATGTGCTGCACTTACGGAAATCAGACTTGCAGTGTGGGATATCTTAATTTTTCAGAATGAGTTCTACCCTAATTCTGGTTTTACCCAAGTGCCTGTATTTCTGACTGTCTTGCTCATTGCAGGTCCAGGTGAGAGCTGGTCTGTACAGAATGTAGAGTCCAGTGCCATTTGCTGTAGTTTATCACATGGCCTCCTAAAAGAGCGCTTCAGCTGAGTTTTTATCCCTCTCTTAGTTTTATGACATAGGAAACATTGCACAAAAGAACACAGTTTAACACTTTAATAGTTAATTGCTAATTTAAAAAAAAAAAAAAAGGAAGGGACACACCTTTGTTTACTAGAAATCAGTGAAAGTCAAGATTTCCTGCATCTTGGTTGAATTTCTAAGCATTTCTGAAGGTGGTTTTATCTTATGGCTTTTGATTTGATCCAAGGAAAACTGGTCAGGGAGAGGAGATGCTCTTTCCTGTGGCTTCATGTGCCACTGCTATCCTATGACTTTTGGCAGAATCAAGGAGACCTCAAGGCTGGACTTGGACACCTTTTGTCTTTTTAGCATCTGATTCCACCAGGAGGTCACAGTGGTTTCAGTTGCCGGACTCAAGCTCACATCTGCCACAAACAACTGTAACGTGCTAGCTATGCTCTTTGTGGCAAGCTGGTGTGAAATATTAAGAAATACCTTTTTAGATCCACTAATAATGAGAGTCTTCCTTCTTCTATGCCTTTGGGAACATTTCAGTACTTTGCCTGGCAGTGTATCACTGCTCTGAATCGTGTGTGGAAAAATGTCTGAAGCAAATGAAACAAAATGAGGTGTGAGTAAAAGATCAAGTCAAAACACTGTCGAGTTGAAATCACTGAGTTGATGGGTGCAGTGGATCTGTGACTGGGAAACCTTTAGTGATGCCAGGGGTAAAAAATGACCATAGCAGATGAAGTTGCACCTGAGGTTTCTGTGACTTAAGTAAACAAATCTCCTTATTCCCGTGATTTTTTATTTCATGTGATCACATGAGATGAGGGGCTGTGAACACAAGGAGTCTCAGCAGAATGTCCAACAGGTTGCCTGTTTCAATAAAGTCTGGCTTGAGACTAAATCTCAAGGAACTAAGGTGGAGAGAATGGGAGTTTTAAAAAAAAAAAAAAAAAAAAAAAAAGAGTTGTTCTGGCATTGTATTTGTGGCTTGGCAAGTCTGGGTCTGGGAGTCCATTTCATTGCTTTTACTCGTAGCATCTTTCTTTTGTTGAGAATCACTAAGAGTGATTTGGCATCTGTACCATACTAGTAAAAACAATCTTAACTGCTTATAATTAATGAATCATGTAAGTTGGCAGTCACTGGTTCGAGGGGCTGGAATAACAAACAAGAACAGTGTGAGTTCTGCATTGACTGGCAATGTATGTCAGAGAAAGAGCTGCTTTATCTGCTGCTGGATTGCTTTGGTGTGTGGACTTTCAAATAAGCAGTGCTTTAAGAGAAGAGACTGTATCAGTTGCTTGAACTGAAGCCTGTATCTTGGCTGGAAAAATGTCATAATTTTATATCATGTGTCTTGTGACATTAAATCTTCGTGAAGACAGGATACTGTCATGTTTTCCCCACATGTGTCTGTCTGGTGTTACTAGGGAGGAAGATAAATCGTTGACCTGAACTGGTTATGTTCTGTTGCCTCTCTTTTGTAATTAAAAAAAAAAAACAAACAAAAAAAAACCTAGTAAAAATTGAGATGGCTTAGTGTAAAACCAAAGAAAACCGGATTGAGATCCAGCAAGTGAAGTAACGGTGGTTCTCAAGGTATGACACTTGGGTTTGAGTTTTAGTCTTCTCAGTGGAGAGAAACTGGTGCTTTTACTTTTTCACATCAATTTATTTAAACAAAACAAGCTACTTGGATCCACTCTTGAAGAGAGGATTTTTTGGGAACACTTTATGGGTTCAGACTATTACAGTCCCTCTTTGGGCTGTCTCTTTAGGCTGCATATGTATGTCTCATCTAGTAGGGAACTAGATAGGACAGTACTCCCTTTGCTTTGATTCTGGAGTTTTTGGGCATTTGTTCCCACAATGAAATCTTACCAAATGCCTTTATTCCCCCATGGAAAGGGGAACACTTTAGAGAGAGATGATGTTCTGGGCAGTATATCTAAGATAAGTATAGATGCTAGAGGAGGAGAAGGCAGCCTCAGGAACAGTTGGGAGGCTTTAAAAAGCTGATACCTTTTTTATTTTCGGTTGTCATAGAGATGTGCCAGTCCACGTCTCTCACAGATGAGCTCACTAACTGAATGGCTATGCAGGATGAGTCTGGTTTCAATGAAGATGTTTATACTTGAAGAACACAGATGGACTTAAACCACTGCCCAGAATCCAAATACCCCTGAGCTCTCCTAGGGGAAGGGAGTGATAGGAAATGAAATCTGGATTTTATAGCTCAGGCATGCATCTGTCCTCCTTGATTTGGCTTTCAAAGTTATTATGGGAGGAAAGTAGGAGAGGAATATTAGCTGCAGTAATGAGGGTTTGTTTGTTGTTGGACTTTGGCGGGGGGAAGGATTTAATATTTGACCCAACTCTATTGGAATGGAAGAACTTTCCTACCTAGATGTCTTTGCAGGACCATCATGGGTGTGATGGTTTGGGAGTTCCCTGCCCCCACCCCCTTTGTAAAATGACCCAGACTAGACCTCAGCTGGCTGGAAGTTAAGGACTGAAGCTCTGTTTACAGCTCAGCACAATATACAAGCAGAGACATACACTATAGACAGGAATAGTTACAGAAATAGACAAGTTAAAGGTAATACAGAAACACAACTCCCCTCTCAGAAATCAGAGACCCTAGGAGGGGCTCCCAACCACCCTTCCACCTTCTCCCCACCCCTATACCTTATCCCAAGGTTTGCCTTACGTGCAAAGTGAGCTTGGAGGATCGGCCGGGGGGGTTAGAAAAGTGCTTAGTGAAGATTAATTGGTAGAGAGAAGCCAGAAGCTAGGCTGCCTGAGACACTGTGCCCCAGAGACTGACTGCCTTATCTATGTTTTGAGTTCTTTTCTTAAACATCTCAGCAAGCCTATGAGTGAAGTCGACATCACCATGTTTTCCTTTCACAGCCTATAGTGTAATTTTCTCTATTAAAATATTCCAATTAACTTCAAACCAGCACAATGTTAGTTAGGTTAGTTGGTTGCATAAATGTTTAACGTGCAGTCTTCAGCAGGTAATATTTCTCTACTTCTCATCTTCTTGGTCTTTTAAAATAAAATACTCTGAGAGCTGACATTGTGCTCTCTGGCGCTGCACCTGAAATGCTGGGATCTAGGTTTAGCAGAAGTTTGTTGCTGGTGCGAATGCCTGCAAATGGTAAAAGCAGCACCAGACCTATGAAATACCAAAGAATGTGCAGACGACACAACTAATAATCTTCAGTAAGGTGTGTCTTTGAGCGTTGAGCAAATTTAGTGCAGTCAACAAACAGAGTGTACTATGTTAAACAGGGCGGTGTTCAGTACGGGCAGAAATGTCCTTTGCAGGATTGAATCTCTGGATTGTTTGCCTATGAGCATAGCTCTGTGAATTTTTTCACTTCCAAGAAGCCCATTAATTATTTTCATCTACATTTCGTCTGCGTCTACGCTGTCAGAATGCCTCAAAGGAGCTTAGGTGTAAAATGACAATAGATACAGTATCTGCAGGGTTTTCAGGTATCAGAGTGATTTGTCTGTCTGACTGCCTTACTTTCCTTGAGTTTCTATTCCTGGAGCTGGACTGCCAGAAATGATGCATGTTGCTGAATGCAGAATAGTCTTTGCTGTGCCAAGGCATGTACTTGGAAGAGTGGAATACTCTGTCCTATTAATTGGTATAAATAATCAAGATTGTGGAATAAATGAAATGCTGACTGGTTGGTGGTTTTGTTTGGGTTTTTTTTGTGTGTGTGTGTGTGTATGTACATACATACATCTATTAGTATTTGCAACAAGTGAGAGGGTAGAATCTATTGAAATGAAATCCACCCTTACCAGGAGTTCTCACTATTGGAGAAGAGGTCAGGGACTTTCCATTTTGAGTAAATTTGAGCCTCAACTTTGATCATAGTGTTGAATGAAGCTGTGCAGACTCTTCTCTTGATACTGCAGCTCTTAAATGTCCTGCTTGAGCTTGTGTTGGAAGAAAGGTTGAGCTAGAATGGCCTTACGCTTTAATGAAAAATATTTATTTTAAGGTAAGAGGAGATCTTCACATGCACCAAGCTTTGGGAAGCACAGTTTGTGTGCAGAAAATTTCCTCTTCTGCTAGCCTGACCCGTATTTTGTCCAATCTTACAAGGTCCCAGCACTCTGTTAAAGACCTTGCTCTGTAAACTGATCTCATCCTTGGAGGGGGAAGGAAGACTCACTCATTGCAGTTAGTGGAGGTGCAACCTCATGCAGGTGAGGACACTACATTTGTGTTGTGTGCTGTGGATTGCAGCACCTTGCTGGCATTAGCTGTCATGCAGCTCCAACCAGTTAGGAAAGGGGCAGGTGAGAGAAGTGTTGATTAAAAACAAAGCAGTTGATCTACCTGAGATGAGTGAAATGCCAGAGTTATGCTGTCCATTTTCTGCTTCTCAACAAGTGGGTGGCCACCTCGGCAGAGATGGGAGGGCCAGGGCTCTTGTGGCCCTCCAGTTCTGCCACTGGGCAAAGGACTTGGTAGTCCTGTGTGCTTTCTCGTTCAAGAGGCGGTGCTAATAGGATTTCTTTCTATTATTTTAAAAGTTCATCAATTAGACATCATCAAGTGGAATTTCTAAAACTAGTTTTGTAATGGGCTGTCTGGGGAGGTGGTGGCATCACCATCCTTGAAGGTGTTTGAAGAAGGCTGGATGAGGCACTTAGTGTCATGGTTTAGTTAATTAGAAGGGTTAGGTGATAGGCTGGACTCGATGATCTAGGAGGTCTTTTTCCAACTTTGTTAATTCTGTGGTTTTCTGATAGAACTCTGTGAATAATTTGTCTTGTGTTCCTTCTGCTTTTGTAATAAGTACTGAAAGTTAACAATAGCTTTTTCTTTACCTAGAGCTGTCTCCTTCCTTCATTTTTGTAATGGCCTTCCTGGAAGGGGAGCAAACAACTGATTAGATTGTATTTAAGTACCTATGAACTGGTCAGCATGGATGCTTCCAAATGCCTGGAATTAAGGTGGAAACAATGAAACATTTCAAAGTGGGCTTTGTCAATGATATCCTAGAACTCAGGGCATATTATTCAATCTGAAAGAACTGGGGTGGTTCAGTTTGGAGAAGGCTCTGAGGAGACCTTACTCTGTGGTCTTCCAGTATCTGAAGGGAGGCTAGAGGAAAGCCGGTGAGGGACTTTATAAGATGTTGGGTGGTGATAGGACTAGGGAGAATGGATCCAAGCTAGAGGAGGGGAGATTCAGATTAGATGTTAGGAAGAAGTTCTTCACCATAAGGGTAGTGAGACACTGGAACTGGTTACCCAAAGAGGTGGTAGAAGCCCCATCCTTGGAAGTTTTTGAGGCCAAACTGGATGTGGCTCTGAGCACAACCTGATCTGGTGGGAAGTATCCCTGCTCAGGACAGGGAGGTTGGAACTGGGTGATCCTTGAGGTCCCTTCCAACCCTGACAATTCTGTGTTTGTGATTTTAGACAGAAAGAAACTTTTTTAATGCTACTGTTGAAAGTGTTCCCTGGATAGGTTGAATAGTTTGTCAAGCAGGAATCGAAGGGATGAGAAGAGCCATATTTTTATAGGACATGTTTGCTGTCCTACCTGTGTGAAAAACTGGCAGTGATGCAATAATATTGAAAATTATTTTCACTACAGGAGCCTTGATGCAGTGCTATTGGAAATGGCCACTTTCACTGTAGGAGCATGCATTTTTCAGTTGAGATCATTGAAATAATTTTTTTTGGTTAATTTTGTAATTGGCTCAGATTGCCTTTTGTGGGGGAGGGGAGGCTTTGGGTTAAAGTTGACTTTTTTTTTTTTTAAACTTTTAATTTGAAACACAGCTTTAACGTTTGGATTGTTTGAAACAAAAACAAGAGAGGTCCCACCATGAGTAGAGAATATTTTTAAAGGGCTTTATGGCTCTGAGTTCCTAACACAGTCCAGATGTCTCCTATCTCTGCTCTTTCTGTAGTTTTTTCTGGCTCAGTGTCGTTGGATTTTGAACTCGATCCAAGTTGTGTGCCAAGTCTTGAAATAAAGTAAATCAGTGAGTTGTTCTTGGACGTTTCTCCTTAATCCAAACCAACCCAAATCAAACTTCAGCTCTGACCTCAGGACTGCACATTCAAATATTTTCCTTTGCCTCCTCAGTTTCAAAGTAGCAAAAGCAGGAGATTACCACTTTGCAGTATTTAAACAGAGGCTTGTGCGACATCCGTGCAGCTGAAGCAACTGTGTTCCTTGGGACCCAGTGCTTGTTGAAACACCAGTGGTGTTTGCCAGCACTGCGATTCTCCACCGTTTTTCCTCTCGTTGGGTCAGGATGCACAGTATGACCACACTGGAAAAGGCTTGTATTTGGAGGCGTGCGCGCTGTCAACAATTAGATAGCAACTGAAGGGAATGTTCCGTGGTGCATTTTATTCCAAATGTTTCTGCCTAGGTGTGCTAGAAATCCATGGATGGGAAATCCCCACAACCCTCAAAACACCAGTACTGAGTTCTAGGACAAGCTGTGGTTTATCTTTCCTTTTGCACACGTTTGTCTCCTTTCTCTCCGTTGAAGCACTCTGTTGAAGTTGACCTAACATGCAAATAAACTGTGACTGAATGGGCCACCCATTTTGTTTAACTTAGTGGCAGCACAGCAGCTGATGTGGGGGGGGAAAAAGTGTTGGGAGGGTGCTGTTACTTTTATCAACAGTTCAGTTGCTGGATCAAAGGAAACTTAACAGTATGTGACCCACATTCTTTGCAGAAGATCAGCAGGTTTGAGATCTGCTGGTGTGATCCTTTTATCTTCTGATTGGCCAGTTTCAGATGAGTTTAGTTAAGCACTATCTGTTGTTCAACCCTTTGTTAGACCCAGCTTCCACTGAAATAAATGTGAAGCTTTGTACTGGGTCCTCCAATGTGGGTGGTCTGCCAGGTGTTTTGGTGTAGCTTGGTACTGACGCCATTCAGGATAGTGGAACGCAGGTGCCTCGAGGCATTTCAGACACTACTGTCTTGCAGTGAGGAGTGAGGATTTCCAGCATGCTCTGTGTTGGTCTTAGTTTGTGTTTTTGGGATTCTCACTACAATCACATGCATATTTGGTCACTGAGGGAATACTAATATAAAGCTTTTCTTCAGAGAGATAGGAAGCTTCTTTTTCTTAGTTGATAAAAACATGCCTAGGAAGGTTTACTTGTCTGGCTGTTGCATAGTATCTGAACCTACTGGATTGCTTAATTTTTATTAGTCCATTTGGTTCCCTCTGGTCTTCAAGCCAGTTTGTGTGTCTGTCTGGATTCTGCATAAACATGAAATGAGTAACCAACAGATCCAGCCTTGGGAACTGAGAGCACACAATTTACCTTTCAGAAGCATCCAGAAGAGTCCTGCATAAAAGCAATTAATGATTTTTGTCATGAATTCTCTAACTTGGGCTAAATGTTCACCTGCACGTTCACATGCTACACGGTAGCAGCTGGACATGCAGTTACGAAGTTGTTATGCACCAATGAAAAACAGGACCACTGTAGATGAGTCCTTTTACAGAGAAATGCCATGAAAAATATAAAAAAACCCATCCCTGGTCTGTCTCCTGATTCTTTCATCACTTAGCAGAGCTTTTGTGTACACAAGGCTTTGTGTTTCCTGTGAGATGATGTGTTTGGTGCTCATCTCTTAGATATTCAGGACTGTTTTGCTTTCTGTGTGGAACACCAGACGTGGACTGACCAGTCACACTAATCTTTCTTCCCTTGCTTATGTGCTTTCAAGAGGTTCTTCTCCACTGAGTGTGGACCTCATCTGACCTCCATGTCAAAGTGACTCTGCTCTGTCTGTTGGCTCCTTGCACTGGGGCTGAACTTGGTTGTTTGGAAGAGCGACCTTTCCGTCAGTGCTGACCTGCTGAGCTTGCTGGCATGGCATCAGGAAAGCAGTTCCTGACATAGTCTGGTCTTCTGCTGGTAAATAGTTGTAGTGCCCTCAGCCTAAACACTGTGTTCCGCATGATCTACTGCACATCAGAAATTATTGGATGTGTGAAACCAGGCTCCCTTCTTTGGCACATCAGGAAGGATGTAAAGGTGGATTTTGTGCTCTGACTTGGAGGAACTGGGAACAGGAGGTATCTGTTAGTTGCTGGAGGTTTTATTTCCTTCAGTGTTGCTCAGAGCTTCTTGACGGGAACAGTAGAGATGCTGGGAGAAAGGCTGCGGTGGACACAACCTTCATATGTGTGTTTGCAGATAGATAAAAACTATTCAGGAGATCCTGCAGCCTTCAAAAAAGGCATGGTTGGAGATAAAGCTCTGTCAGGGGACAATGATAAAAGAGCTGAGGCTGAAAATGAAAGAGCTGCAGGGTGATAAGGGGAAGCTGCTGTGTTTTGAGAGCTGGACTTCAGCTAGATAAAAATCTTAAAAGCCCTGTGCAGATCGCTCTTGCCTAGGTTTCGCTTAATTTTCCTTCTGCCACCCAGGCTGTGGGAAGCAGTTTTCATGCTTCCCTGGCAGCAAGATTTTTGAATGTGGGAAACCTGATAGCGTGTCTGCTTAACTACCAGACTTTGGCCCCGTGCCCTTTCTGGTTTCCTTATGGAGTAAGTGCAGTGATGGGAAGAATGCACTTCTTACACATGTAGTCATCTCAGTGATAGTAAACTGTAACACTGATACCCTGCTTAGCCTACCTCTGCCTGCAGAGCCCTTGCCGCACTATGTGAGGGTCACTGACAGAATAACAAGAAGTCTGCTTTAGATTTTGAGTGCAAAAGAGAAACTAGAAGTGAAATTAAGGTTTGGGTGGGGTTTTTTTTTTTTTTTTTTTTTTTCCTTTGTGGTCTTTTTTTGAGAAACTGTAGATGTTTGTTCTAAACTGCCAGCTAATGCAGGTTAATGTAGTGCATGGTGTTGAGACTTACAGTGACTATTAATACACAAACAGAAAGCCTCCACCAAGTGCTAGCAGCGGTTTTCACAGATCAGTTCCCTTGTAACTGTACTTAAGGTGGGCAGTTTGGCTGCTAAATACAGTGAGCATTTGCTTGGGTCTTTAAAAAGCTTCATAACAACCATTTGAATGACTTGCTATAGAAAAGAAAAACTGCTACAAGTTTTGGAGGGTTCTCTTTATGATTTTACCTTTGTGAAACTGCTTTTAATGTTGTTTTGTTTGATGTTCAGGTCAATGGAAAGGAATTGAAATAATACAAGTCAGAACAGTTACCCACTGGGAAGCCCCACTCTGTATATGTGACTGATGACCAAATTGCATTTGTAAAGCCTGCCAAAGCAAAGTAAAATGTTTTGAATTAGAGAAATGTCAAGTGAAAATAGTAAGGCAGCAAGATTGTACTGGAGACAAAAGGCTCTCCTGAAATTAAGAGACAATGTTTTTATTTTAATGCTTGGTGGGGTTTTTTTCTTGTTGTTTGTTTTAATTTTAAAAAAATTCGAGGTGTGTGTTTAGAAAATGTGTATGAAAGATGTGGAGATCTAGAAACTTGCTGGAGATGTGTGCTAACTTTAGACCTTGCTTTCTGACAATACCAAGTGGGAATGAAATTGTAGGTGTCAAGCACACTAAAAATGACTTTAAGATCCTGAAGAATCAACAGGTAGGACTCGTAGGCCTCAGTAGTGTGCAGTACTGCGTACTCAAATCCTGCTGGAAATGGACTGCTTTGCAGGGTACAGACTTGGAGTCAAGAAGCTATCAAGCCAGGTAGATGTGCACTAGGAAGTGATTTGGCAAACACTCATTTTTGTTGTGACGGAGCTATTTGTGCTGGTAAATGCTTACTGGATCCTTGCGCTTTGGTCCTGAGCTAGGGCCGTGCACAAGGGCAGTCTAGAAACCTGATGCAAAGCCTAATTAAATTGTACAACGTTTGAATTAACTTAAGAATTACTCCAGAGTAGTCCTGAAGAAGACTTTCACTTAGCGTGTTAGTACCATCTTCACTGAAGAACATAATTTCTGACATTGTTATTGTTGGAGACTGCTTTGGTTTTATACTGGGGAGTGTAATTTACTGGGAAGAATATTTCTGGAATATTTTAGAAGCTTAATATATGCCAGATGTCAAATGCATCTTGCTGTGGTGTCATACAAAGGGACGTTTATTAGTACTCGTTAACATTGTCTGGTATAGCTCTACCGCTGCTTAAGATACTCATTGTAGCTACCCCAGTGACCCTGATAAATCTTGCTGTGGTTTCTTATGTAGGCTTTATAATTGGGCAGTATTTACCTATGCATCTTTGGTGGCAAAACAGAGCCATGCGCTCTTGTAAAACCAAATCCAAAGTCTCTGTTGGAGCAAGAGGTGGAAGAACAACTTCAGAAATCCAGGTTAAACAACAGAGCTGAATGAATACTGAAAAAAGATTGTCCTATGGAGAGACATTTCTAACCTTCTCTTAACATGGCCAGCCAGCTGTTTATTGCAGACACCTTTGGTGATGATGATGTTTTAAGTCAGATTGTGTTTGTAGTTGTACAAAGATTTAACACCCCGCCCCACCAAAAAAAAAAACCAAAAACCAAACCAAACAGAAAAAAAACCAAAAAAGGAGCTGATGAACGGTTCCTCAATAATATTCCCTCCTGGAAATGCTCAAGAAGTTTTACAGAATTGTTCCAACACCCCTTTCCCCTACGTCAGGAAGGTTTTTTTTTTTGAGAAATGACGCTTGTAATGCTTGGTGACAGGTTTATGTCTTCAAATCCTTGTGCAAATACGAAATGAAGCGTTTAATGATGTGCTACTGTGAAAGAGTGTTCAATTGTAGTGCCTCATTCAGCCTTTTCCCTTTCCAGCTTCGTTCACCAAAGAATTTCTAATAAAAGAGGAGTTCTTAGTTATGGGTGACTTGTTCTGCGGTGGTGAAGGTGTCTGCGTCTTATGTGGCGTTACTAACCTGTTTTCCCAGTCATAGGTGTGAATGTATAATAAAGACCAGGAAAATAGGTCAGCACCAGCCAGTATCTCTATCTCCAATACTGTTGAAACACCTCACTTGTCAATTTCTGCATATTCTTGTTGCTGTTCATTCCCTGTTTCTTTCTCCGTGGAGGTCAGAGATGGATTTTAGCAAGCAGGTTTTCAGCTTGCCGGATGAATCTGTTTATATTAATTTCTATATGGCACCAGACAAATGTTTCTTTCATTTTATTAGCATAGCTGTTTTCTGTTTCCTCAAGAGTTGTACTGGTTAAGTGTGTATTTCCCTCTCTCGGAGGATGAATTGGAACCCTCTAGTAACAGCTAAGGGGCAATTCATAGTATACTGCTGAAGGAAGAGTGAAAGATAAACCTGAAATTACCTGGTTAGGAGGGACCACTGCGAGGGACAAAAGAAAGAGTGATTCTGGTTAGAAAAGTTGCTTTAACTCACAGGATGAATATAATGTCAGGCATGATGTTTTCTCCATTTGGATGAGTCAGAGTTGTATTCTGTTTGTCTGGGTCTTTCAAGCAGCAACAGAGGGATCACAGAATCATAGAATGGTAAGGTTGGAAGTGACATCAAGGATCAGCTAGTTCCAACCCCCTGACATGGGCAGGAACACCTCCCACTAGTACAGCTCACTCAAGGCCTCCTCCAACCTGGCCTTGAACACCTCCAGCAAGGGAGCAGCCAGAACCTCCCTGGGCAACCTGTTCCAGTGCCTCACCACCCTCACTTGAAAGAACTTCCTCCTACCATCCAGTCTAAA
>VWZE01013833.1:635926-656440 GCA_013396675.1 Eubucco bourcierii | reverse complement strand
CTGCAAACTTGCTGTGGGTGCACTGATTCCTCTGTCCATGTTATTGACAAAGATGTTAAACAGCACTGGTCCCAGCACTGACCCCTGAGGGACACCACTTGTCACTGGTCTCCAGGTGGACATTGTGCCGTTGATCGCCACTCTCTGGGTTCGACCATCCAGCCAATTCCTTATCCAGCGAGTGGTCCATCCATCAAGTCCATGTTTTTCCAGTTTGGTGACCAGAATGTCATGTGGGACAGAGTCAAATGCCTTACTCTGGTCCAGGTAGATGACATCAGTTGCCTTTCCCTTGTCCACTGTTGCTGTGACTTCGTCAAAAAAAACCACTAAATAAACACTGTGACTGGAACCTTCCAAAAGTGAAGCGATTTTTCCTCAGGAAGAGTTTTAACTGCACAGGGGAAGGTTGCTCTAACCAGAACTGCAGACATTTAACAGCACTGTATTTGAAGAATTGAGGGCATTCATTCTCTTTCACCCTGAACAGGGTTTTTGCTTTACTTGTGGTCATCCTGAGCAAATCCTTGTGCCTTTATTTGTGTGGGGTTTTTACTGTATTAGGCCAGTAGCGTTGAATAAACAATGTTGACTTTGTCTAGCTGTTAAATACACTGACCTTTAGTATCATTTTGCACAAGCCCTGCACAATCTGAGCACCACTGAAATACCATGACTGATTTAAGCAAGTTGCTGTGCTGCAATCAAAATTTGACATTTCTGTTACTGATGAGATGCTTCATCAGCGAAAGCACCACTGCCATTTCCCAGAACTACTCTCTTTCCATTTTCTGCTGCTTTGGTGTGGTACCATTTCTCTTTCAGTCTTGATTTCCTCACCTGAAAAATGGAAATAAAAATTCCATGTCCTCGGGAATAAGCAGGTTAATATTTGCTGAGTGCTTTGAAGCTGTATGGTCCCATGATACGCTGTATGGGGTCAGCGTGACTATTGCTAAATCACACTTCAGTCAGAATTACAGTCATTAATAGCTCTGAGTCTGGGGAAAGAGTCACTGCAAATACTGTAACAGCTACTTTAACTGTTTCCTTTTAAGCAAACAAAACCTCTTGACGTTTCTGCTGAGCAAGTTATAATGGCTTAACTTACTAAAATGCTGCAGCGTGGTGTTCTGTACTGGCCACAGTAGCCTTTTTTCTTTTCCTTGAACCAGTGATTGGTGAAATTCCACCAAAAACGATGGCAGTTCTTCAGCTCAGTGGACTTGGAGAAAGACTTCCTTGCTGTTACTCAAAATTGTATCCTGAGAACATGCAAGAAAAGAGGAACCTTGAATCAGTGACGCAGATTTGGCAATTCTACTTCCCATTGCCAGTGTCTTAGCTTTGGGGTTTCAGCACATTAATCAGCTTTACCGAGGGGAATGCCCCCTTTTAACAAAATTTAACCCTCTGTTTCCTGGTAGGTTGATGTGCCTGTACCAGGCATTGTTTTTCTCAGGTATGAACTGGTTCAAAATTCTTCATTCAGTCCTTTCCTTTGTTTTTACAAACAGAAAACATTTCCGTAGGGAAGATGAATGAAAATGTTGCAAATAAAAATATTAGGGGGAAAAAAAAATTTCACAGAAAGGGTTCTCTGACATTGGAACAGGCTGCTCAGGGAGGTGGTGCAATCACCATCCCTGGAGGGATTTTAAAGATATGTGGATGTGATGCTTAGGGACATGGTTCAGTGGCAGTGGTTTAGCAGTGGCAGTGGTGGAATAGCAAGGTCTAAGCAAGCAGTTGGACTTGATCTCAAAGGTATCTTTCAACTTCAACAGTTCTATGGTTCTGTGAAAAGAACCAAAACCATCAGAAGGAGAGTACTGCTGCTGAGCTGGACACTGACAGCTAAGGCTTCTGTCAGTTCTGGGTTTCTCTAATGCATGTTCTAGGCCTGAGGACTCTGTAAGAGTTCCTGAGGAGGCTATTTCATGGTTAAGTTAAGCCTGACAATCTCTACTGGATACGGCAGTTATCTCCCCACTCAGACTGCCGTCCTGTCCCATGTCTCTTGTACATCTGATCAACTTGTGCAGCTGCATAGCTGGATTAGGGATGTGGTCAAGAATTATTTATTGTAGAGATAATTTCTAGCACTCAGTTTTCAGTTTGAACTGCAAATTTGTCTTTCAAATTCCCCTGTGAGTGGGTAGGAGTTGAGGGTGCTCAACCCTTACGGCAAGCTTTCAGTGTTTTGCAGGATTAGACCACAAAGTGCTGTGGCGATTTGCACAGTGTACGCATTTATATGGACCTGAGATATTTTGAGTAGAAGATTATTGGGGTGAAAAGTGGGGGATTTCCTGCTTTTCTGGTACAGAAAAAAATGCAAATAATTTCTTATAACTTCAGGCCGTGAAGCTTTTGTTTCAGCAGTTTGCATGCGCTGGGTGGATCCTGTGAGGAAAGGAACGGTATTTATCTTAGATGCGTGGTAATGACTGACAGGACAAAGGTTAGGTGTGTGTGGAAAAGGCTGGGCATTGATTTCCTACAGATGTTTGTTTTTTTTTTTTTTTGAAAGCTATCAGGGAGTGGAGACCTCTTTCTATGTGATTAGGTATGTTTGGATCAAAAGTCACTGCAAAAGATATGTCAGCCTCACTCTTAACCTCTTAGGTGGAGATGATAGTACTGTCAGCTTTCTGTGCTTCACTGAAATAAAATGTTGTTATGCTAGAGTCTGGCTTACTGATTTTGCTTGGACTTCACCCCGTATTTAAGATAATTGCAGCAATACATTTCTGCCTGAGAATAAATTGATTTCTGAATGGCATAATTATTTCTTCACTGCTTATCAAACTGGTCTCTCCAGGCAGTTTATTTAAAGATCAGGTCCTTTATGCTCACAGGGGCACTGTGGGAAGGTTTGTTGATGGATTGGTAAACAGTTAAAAGATCCCAGATCAGAAGCCATTAGGCTTCATCTTGTACAGCCTGGCAGGTATTTGACTGACAAGTTTAAGCTTTGTGTTCCCTCAATTTTTAAGAGTAATTCATGGAATTAAGTTGTAACTTCAGAGTATTTGGCAGTTCTGTCCTTAGAACTGCTGTCTACTCACCACAGCAAAAAACCTGATGCTTTCCTGCTGAAAAGCTCTGGTATCCCTCTGCTTTATCCATGCGTGCTTCGGTTCAGGCTTCCTGAGCTGCCTTAGATAAAAACAAAAGCAAGGGAGAAGCAAGGAGTGGATCTGTTGACAGCTATGACAGAGATCAAATGCCAAGCCAAGCCATGGGATTCCTGAGAAGGGGCTACTTAAACAGGACTCTCCTTTGATTAATTGGAGATAGGATGACACCTTGGACGTCAGAACTGTATTTGAGCTTGGAATCAGACGCAGAGGGTCAAAGAGATGAGATGCTTGAGGGCTGAAATGTGATCCCCGACGCTTCCCTCCCTTCTCCTCTTTCTGGCTGCTGTACAGATCTGCAGGTCCTGCTCATGTGGCTGCGTTTTACTTTCAGCACTAGCTCTGCTAATCATGAGTTCAGAAGCATGCAGCAGAATTAGGTGCTTGTCTGCACTACCTGATGTTTTCTAGCATTGCTGCTCTAGAAATCGAACCTCTTCGTAGCCTCACCAGCTTCCTTGGTTCAGGCTTCGGAAACTTCTGTCCGCTACCCGACTAACCCTTGCAGTCTTGCATACTTTGCCCCAAGCAAGTTTGTCATCAAGGACAGTGATTTTCAAGTGGTTAATCACTTTTCTGTATCTTCCCTGATAACAGCTGTTCTATGTGGTGGTGCACTTTATTTTTCAAGTGCAGATTTACAATACTAAAAGCAAGGAAGAAAAATTTATGGAAGTCAGGATTTACTGCCTTCAGTGCCTTGTCAGTGGATGCTGTGGAGAAATGTAAGGAAATAGCCTACAGTGTAAATATACATTTAGTTTAAAAATTGAAATTCCAGTGTATTTTCTTGATATTTCCACTAGAAGAACACTTTATCTCTCCTCCTTCCCTTCACTTTTTCTTTGGGCTGTAGATAAGTTTACTTTAGCCAAACCAGTCTGCTAAAATCCTTTTGTTGTCAGTGACTGCTGAGAGCAATTCATCCTCTGCAGGTATAGTCGTTAGTGTCCAAAGGGCAGTTATGTAGGCAGGGCTCAAAACAGGCATTTGTGGAGTGTAGATACTCTGGAGCATTGCAGTTAAGTCTGAGGCTACCCTTCTCCTAAGGTCTTGGTGGTAGTGCTGAGTGTATGCAGCCTGCAGACTGAGACGCCACAGGGCTTTCTGAATTTGGGCTGTGTTTTGAGTTCTCTGTGTCCCCGGTGCACACACATGATGAGTGGTTACAGGCTGGAAATCACTTGACTGCCTGTAAATGCCTGAGGGTAGCAGGCAGCACCTGCAGCTGGTTTGCTCAGTAGTTGCTTATGTGCCACACTGAACTCCAAGCATCTTAGGGAGACCAGCTGGTAGAATGAAGTTTTTTAAAATATGCAGGACCATGCTTTGTAAGGCAAGTATATTTTAAAAGTATTTAAAGGGCCAGTTTGAAGCTGTATGAAAATGTCCAGAGACAAAGAAATTACTAATTAACAAAGCTTTTAAACTGTATCCCATTTTGAGCCTGGCCTGCTTTGATAGTGACCACAAGATTTTATTGCATAAAGACCTTTCAGCTGTTACTGACACTGTTGTTTGGGAGTGTTTGTCCAATTTTTGATAGTTTGATTATCCGAGATGCTCCCAAAGTGTATTCCCCTTCGCTGAGCTTCTCAGCAGGCTAGTAACTTGCCTGATGAGTTCTCCTCCTGGGCAGATCTCACAGTGTCCATCTGAGTGTTTCTTCAGATGATGATAGTCCTTTGCTGCTAGTTGGATTCCTTTTTTGGTGTTGTTTTTCTGAATTCAAATTAATAATACCTAAAACACCCTATAGCATTTCTCTTAAGTAAATGCTTTTGAAGGCTGACTGTTGGTGGAGCATAAATGACTGAGTGTTTGCTTTGGAGCAGTGTCTTGGGAATCTTGGCTATGGTTTTGTTAATAGAAAAGTTATAAATCCAGATCTAAGGTTAAGTCAAAAGGCTGGGAAGTGATTCAATACAGTGAGTAGTGCTGCTCCTCTTCCTTATGGCCATTAAATGATGGGGTGCTTTCAATAAGTTCATGTGACCTTACTGTGTCATTTAGGTGCTCCTGCATTGCAAACTGTCAAAAGAGGAAACACCTCTTTGGAAAAAAAGAGGTAAGCAGTGTTTGTGTTCTGGCCAGAAGGGCTCTCTGTGGCAGTGTAATCTTTACAAAAGAAATAGTTATGCAAAAACACATACTCTGAACAACGTGGTTGAGGAATTGGATTTATTACCTGAGCATAATGAATGAAGTTTGAACCCAACATGCAACTAAGAGGCCATTTAAAACAATTATGTCTTTTAAATGAGGAGACATAAAAGGCAGCAGAAGTGTAACTTGCCTTCTAGTTGACCTGTGGCCAAAGCCCTTTTCACCCTTCTGTGTGCTACAGATGAGGTACCGTGGAAGTTGCACAAAATTTTCCCAGTTGCTATTAATCTTTAAAATCCCATTCCAAGCCACTAGAACTTTATCAGCTGTTTTACATCCTTGGTTAAGATAGGGTTTGAACCTTAGCAAGCAAGAGGATGAGTGCTGTTGTGTGATGTGAATCTTCTGCTGCTCCATTGTGTGGCAGATGACCAAGGACCCTAGCAGGCAGTTGTATTTGTGACTGTGGGAAGTGATTACTAACTCCATGAGATTGTTTGTCCTATTTTGAAGGAACCTTGCTCTTTTCACTGATGATGGTGAACAATATAAAGTTGCCTGATTTTTGACTTCCATGGCTTCCTCACCCCTTTTCTTTTCCTTTTGAGACTGACCTTAGGAAAAGCCTCAAGTTGTTGCTCTTTTTGTGGCTGGGTCATTATTTGTAAAAATGAGCAGTAATGCGGTGTTACCATGGAAGCCGTGCAAATTGGTTTTGTTGAGCACAAGTTGCAACGACAGGGAGACAAGACTTTTTAAAATAAACCCCCTCTTGTTAGCTGCTCTTCCTTGTTTGTAAATGACACGTGGTTTTGCTTACATAAATGCTCTACATACATAATCCATCAGTGTATGTTCTGTACATTGAGCAATCTATTTTACAGACAGTTAAAAGTCTTGACAACTGTTGGGAGGCTCTCAAATCTGGAGTTGTTTCGTAATCTCTCAAGTTTCCCACAAAATTATTTTGTTAAAAGTTTGGCTTTCTTTAACCTATGGTTTTCAGGTTTGGCAGCACAGTGCTGCTCTTGTTCAACTCATGCAATGATAGATTAATGTGAGGCAGACCTGTGGGCTGGAAATACCCAATTTATTTGTCTCTGGAGCCTTGGAGATTTTCATATGCTTCTGAGATAGGGTCACTTGTCATCAGTGCAGTGTTGTAAACAAGAGTGTTTCATCAGCTTCTGTTTGTATTCCTTGTATCGCCATGTGTCTGTGAGCCCCAGTCTTGAGGCTGGTGACTGTACAGATTCAGAGCACAAGGGAAAGCCTCTGTCAGGAGCTCTTCAGTCAAGAGGCGTAAGTGATACCTTAGTCTGTTCAGGCCAAGTGTCACAGGGAGGGTTTTTCCTTAATCCTTTGTAATGGATCAGTCTGATGCAATGGCCTTGTAGTATTTTCACTATTACTCAAATCTTGCTTCTCCTTCTCACTGCACTTTTTGGCACCACAGAATGGAACTTTTATTCACCTGCTCACACTCAGCCTGAATACTTGTTGTTTCTTCAGGTGGAATGTTTTTGGGGTTGTCCCAGGTGTTATAGTTTGGGGGTTTTAAGTCTTATCACAAATATTACTGAAAACTTCACTGTAAAACCCCCTAGAAGATGGTAGTGCTGTTGGAAGCATATGCTTGCCCTTTTCTTCCCTTCATCTTAGAACAGCAATAGACCTTGGGTAGGCGTCTTCCCTTTTTTAGGTGAGATGTTGCAGTAATTATGGGATTTAGGTGTATCCAGGATGAAAATAATGTATTACCTAATATAGAACAGTACAGGAAACAAGATGATGCTGACATAGCTTTTTTTCCACTTGTGTTTTGAGGTTGGTTGTTTCCTTTCTAGAAGGAGATGTGTGCTTGGATAAAGTTGTGCCACACAAGAAACCAAGTGTTTCAGCTTCTTGGGTAGTTCTCTGGTCAGAACAGAAGATGGTCCAAATTACTCCTATTTTACTGGAAAAGCCACGCCAACTCACATCACTGCAGGAAACAGTAAACCAGCCTTTGAAGAGTAATTATTTTTTTTTTTGTATGAGGATTAAACACAAGACTGCTAAACCCTTTTCAGGCTTAACTGTATTTCTATATTCTCTTGATTACTAACCAGGTTTTACCTGACATCTCACAATGTGATTCATAGATATTGACTTGTATGGGAACTTGGCAGGCAGTTGGAAAAACAAATAACATTGCTGGGGCCCCCACCCCTACCACCCAAATCTTGATTTCTTGGACCTGGCACTCGCTAGTTTGGTCTTATGTTAGCATTTTGTACAAGTGATGCTCACACACAGTGGAATTGGATCCCAAAAAGCTCCAACCTTGGTGATTACTTTTAACTCCAGCTCATACTCCTCAGGCACTGAAGGGTCTGTAACAGACACACATGTTCATTATTTCCTGTTTGATTTAATTTCAGATGAAGCAGAGATGGGGTATGATTTCAATGAAAAACAATGCCAGAGGGCTGAGGAAAGAGTTCTTGAGATGCACAAGGAAAAAGAGTGTTGTATCATGTCCTCAATGCATAAGAAGAGTTAGTCATGATTCCTCAAAAATAGGCAGTGACTCTGTTCACCTTTCTAATTAATCAATTTTAGGTTAATTGGTTATTCTACTTGAACATGAAACCTTTGAGTGGGTGTTTGCTTACTTGCAGTTGATCTCTTAGGACATCAGTAATTTCTGCATGTCTCATGATGATAATTTTGTCTGTTTTCGCTGAACTATACACCAGGAACTTGTGGTTGGCTGCCTACCCTATGCATAGTCTTCAGAATGGTATTTATGTTCTGTTTCCACCTAAGCTTCTTTCCTTGTAAACTTATATTAATCTTTAACTCTTTGCACAATAGATTATGCAAGGATTAATCATCTCATGTTCTTGCACTGGGCTTGTCTTCAGTGTTGTAGTCATCTAAATGAGTACACTCCTGTTGTAGTGCTGGGATGGAGGAAGGAGTGACTGAGGTGTGAGCCATTAGGAGCTGTGCAAGGGAGCTGGCTAAGAGGAGAGGCTGGCTCAGCAGGAAGTGGTTGATGAGTTACCAGTGTTATGGGGTGAACTTGAGTTAGTTTCAGCTTGTGAATGTAATAAAGAGAAGTTCTTACAGGTGGAACTGTAGCATTATTTATTTTTACTCCATGAAATATGACATTCAAAAGAGAGAGTCCAAACCTGGAATATAATGCCGCAGGCAGTTGTTCTTAAGTTAGTATCAAGGAGGAAAAGGCAATTAAAAAGAGGGGAGGGGAAAAAAAAAAAAAAAAGGCAGCAATTAATAATAATTTGTGGTAAACCCAGTTTCTCTTGGTCAGTATTGACACATTTATTCCTACCACTGCAAATAAGAATCCCCATGCTGGGACTAGAAGCAGGATGGTCACTTTCCACATGCTCTCTGAGCTCTTCCAGTAGCTCTGGCCTGATCTTTTGCATGGTACACAATCTCTAGACTGTGCCAGGGTTACTGTAGTTCTGGCTTTGAAGATGATCCTTTTATTGTGGAAAGAGGAACAAGGATCTTAAAACTGGAGTATGAAAAAAGTCTATTTAAACTCAAAAACTGACTTACTGGACCTTGATTTTAATTGTCTGTTTCTGTTTGTTTGTTTCAATTTTATTTTATGTAGTTCAGGGGCTGATCTACATAGTATTTCTTTCTCTCCAGAGGAGCCATGAGTTGCTGAAGACTGGAGAAGTATTATGAAGGAAATTACTGTGTTTCCCTGTTAGATTCTTTGCTAAAGGCACATAGATGGACAGAGTTAGAGGAAGAGGATGAGAACTCATCAACAGGGCTTTCTTAAGTTCTCTCCCTGCTGGGGAGTATTGGAGAGCAGTTCTAGCACTGAGTGCCAGGAGAGATGCCATCTAAGAAAGAGTATTTGGTTTGGTCAGACGGAGGAGTCTCTGCTCTGAGAACATTTCCACATAGATAACTTATTGCAAGGTAAGCAGTAGTGAGAAAGTACAGTTAATTAGCTCTTCCTGCATGATCTCATTTCTGCACTCATCAGAACTTTATAAAAGGCAGGAAATTGGACACAACAAAACTTGAACCATAGTCCCCATGGCTTCACCTGAAAGCCCTGACTTTATAGTTTTGCAGGGATTGTTTCTCTTTTCATTGGGAGCTGTGAGAGAGAAGCTTAGATTGCATGTTTGTTTGCTTTTCTTGTGTTCCAAATAAACATAAGATCAAAAAACACTTGCCACAGAATAGTTTGAAAATGAAAAGTGGGATCGTTTGCGGTGAAAATTAAATGTTGCTTGTACCTCTGAATTAAAATTTCTTGGGCAAATCAAAATTCTTCTGCATGATTAGAACAAAAGATAAAAAGTAATTTTCCTTAGATAAGTGCTGTGGCTGGACAGGAAGGAGAAAGAGTTACAGGGAGGTACTGACTCATGACTGAAAATTCAGTTTTAACTTGTAGTTGTAGTAAAAAACTATTGCCAAACTTTTGATCCAGATGGAGCCCTGACAGTAATTATTTGTACGAATGGTACAATCATTGCTACTACTCTCACAGCTATTCTTGAAGAGAGCTGGGTGGGTTTGTGTTAGATATCTATTAGTACTTCCTCTGCTTTCTAGGCATAGCATAACACTGTTTGGTGAGAGTATTGATCTCTACTGGCATTGATGCTGCCTATCTGACTTCTAGTGCATCTCAGGATGCAGCAAAGTTGGTTGTTGGTTTTGATAACTGTGTTACATCTTTTGGAATTTTTTTCTTTTAGTTTGTGCTCTCTCCCTGTAGCTACCCAGAAGCAGCAAGGGTGTAAGAGAATTAACTGTGGTTTCACGGGAAAGCTATTAGCGTGTTACCATGTCTGTGTATCTCAGGTCACATCTAATGCAGGTTTTGTTCTCTCTAGGAATGCCTCTTCTGCACACAGGCATCTTTTGGTGAGAGATAACTGTGCTGCAATTGAACAATAAAGTTCTGGACTGGTTCTGTGTGCATTACGTGGGGACGATGTGCTCCGGGAAGCTAGGTGGTGCAGACCTATATCACCTCTGTCCCTTTATGAATGTCTCCCCAAGTATTTATGCTCTCTGAAAATTCAAACAAGGCATCAAGTAGCTGCAGTTCTACAGCAGCTGTCAGTATTCACTATACTGTGTGCAGTTCTGGAACCCTCAACACAGGAAGGACATGGAAGTGTTGGAGCAGGTCCAGAGGAGGGCCACAAAGATGCTCAGAGGGCTGCAGCAGCTCTGCTATGAGGGCAGGCTGAGAGAGTTGGGGCTCTGCAGCCTGGAGAAGAAAAGGCATTGAGGGGACCTGATAGTAGCCTTCCAGTATGTGAAGGGGGCCTACAGGAAGGCTGGTGAGGGATTATTTACAAGGTCTTGCAATGACACAACAAGGGGCAATGGGTTTAAACTGGCAGAGGGGAGATTTAGACTGGATGGTAGGAGGAAGTTCTTTCCAGTGAGGGTGGTGAGGCACTGGCACAGGTTGCCCAGGGAGGCTGTGGCTGCTCCCTCCCTGGAGGTGTCGAAGGCCAGGTTGGACGAGACCTTGAGTGAGCTGTAGTAGTGGGAGGTGTCCCTGCCTATGTCAGGGGGTTGGAACTAGATGATCCTTGAGGTCCCTTCCAACCTTACCATTCTCTGATTCTTGTTGGAGGACTTGGATCAGAGGCCAAAGAACAAACCAGCGATGGAGGCTCAAATGTCACTGCTTCTTGGATGTGAGACT
The DNA here is from genome assembly GCA_013396675.1 of Eubucco bourcierii. NCBI lineage: Eukaryota > Metazoa > Chordata > Aves > Piciformes > Ramphastidae > Eubucco > Eubucco bourcierii. The sequence goes on along the minus strand of VWZE01013833.1, from coordinate 645,472 downwards.
CAGTCAAGACGTGACTGAAGGACATAGGCTGTTCTGCTATGTATGTGTAGGTTACTCTGGTGAAATAGGGTGATGACCTCATCATGACGCCTTTCACCTGCTCATATCTCTTGTTCAAGTTCACCTTTGAAACCAAGTCACTAGCCTAAGTTATGTTGTGACAACTGGAGTGCAAACAGGCTTTGTTAATCTGCGTTTGGCACGGATGCCGGACAGCTCTTTGGTGTCAAAACTGGTTGTTTAACAGCTTCTCTCTTGCTTTTTCTAAGTGTGGCACATGTCAAATGCAGCAAAGTTCATGAGGAGTTCAGCAACTGAAGAGGCCAGAGAAAAAGTCTGTGACAAGTGTTCTAGATGCTTTCACTGTCCAGTGGTACCAGCGGAGCTTGTCCTGTGAAGAGAGTACCAACATTTTACCTCGACCTTTGTGAGTGAAGAGTTGGGCCAGGAACTGCTAATGCTCTGTCGCTGCCTAAAAGGTGGGGACATAGCAGCGTAAGCCAAAGAAAGTGAATGGAAAGCAGTAGTTAGGAAAACAAACATTCCAGAAACTGAGCTGAGCTGAGAGCTGTCTCCAGTCCTCCCCTCCCCCTGCCCTCACGGAAGAAACATAAAAGAAGGGTTTTACACAACCTTAGGGGAAAACAGTTACATGAAAAGACAGTTTTAAAAAACTACCAGTAAATGAAAATGTATTTAATTAAATGCTGCACTGAGTACTGGGCTGAAATTGTGCCATTTTGAGCAGAAACACAGAATACCAGACTCACACTTGGACCTGTAAAAAACTGGTTGTGTTGCAGGTATTCAGGTGATTCCAAAATATGGCAGCTTGTCACTTGTGCTTGCCTTTGAAATTGATTGCAAAAGTTCCTTTGAATTTCGTTGAAGATCCCGAGACGTAACAGTTTTCTGAGGATTGAGCTGTCAAAGCTACACTGCACGCCGCTGCCCATTTTCTGCATGTTACTCTTCCTTCCAGTAACTCAAAATATTTTATTTGAACTAATTTTACAGCTGGGGCCAAAACACACAGAACCCTGCATCTATTGCCAGTTTATCTTGATCATTGTGGACCGTAAAACGTGTCTGACAGCCCTTTATGTACATCACCAAAGTGTACACGTGTAAGTGACTGCTACTGAAGTTAAGACCATCCTTTTCAATAATGTGAGTCCTTATCTCTTTGGGTTGATTGACCCAGGATCACCACTGGCAAGTTTTTTTCTCTGGTTTCTTTACATTGTAGCCTTGTAGTGTGTATCAGATTTTTAGTACTTGGCTATCACTGTGGAGATACAGTTTGTCTCGTCTTTTTCCACATCTTTAATCTCCCATTGTCGGATATAAAAATGCAAAACTCGTAATTGTAACAGTCATGGATCTCATAGTTCAGATTTAAAATAACAGATCTTAAAATCCTAATCTCTCCCTTGCTCCCATTTATCTTTCTGTTGGGAAGATTTATGCAGTGGAGAGGTTACTTGTATTAAGTCCAAACACTTAAAATGAGTTTATAGTCATGTGCCAGCAGAAATTGAAACACTAGTTTGCTGCTGGTGTGGTATTTGCAGCTAATTGAATTGTGGATACTAAGAAATGAGTGGCTCAGCTTGACTTCTTGGCACTGCAGATGTTTTACCCTGGTTAGTAATTTTGAAGACTTGCTTGCAACCAGTGGTTCAATGGGAACGCTTACAAAAGCATGTGGGTAGTGATGTCAGATACGTTTACTAGGTGCATGTTACCCAGAAGCCTAAATCTTCTGCTTCAGAAATGTAAGGAGAATGAAAACTTGTGAGTGATCTATGGGCCTTGTAACAGTGCCAGTTAGGAGAAACTGAAAGAGATGCTAATTTGATTTTTACTAACAGAAAGCTAATGGTAGAAAATGGAGTGTTTTGGATGTATCATTAATAGTTCTCTCAATCTTGACTAGTACATTATATTCTATGAAAGGGACATTTAAAATGTTTTGCCTTGCCATTGTGTTCTGTAAATTTGAGCAAGTACACAAGCAGTTAGCTAGCACAAACAAAATAGATACTGCAGGTGTATAGGCTGCTAAAAGCATTGCCAAAGGAAAAACAGAAGAAGGAATAATTAGAAGTAAAGATCTTTAAAGAGGCTAGAAGCTCTCCAAACCTCATTAGCTGCTTTCCTTTCCCTCTGTTTAGAAGGGTCTTACCTCAAAGGTAATTTGTTTCGTTCTCATCCAGCATTAATGGTATTCATTTTTAATTAATTTAACAGTAGCATTGTCCATCTGTCATTGCAAACCTAATCTGCTGAGCAGATAAAATCAACATGTCTACAGGTTCATTGTAGGTCGGCAGGCAACAGTTGTGTACATGCATTCAAAGTTCTCTGTTAAATAATGCAAAGGCTTTTGTACAAATGTACAGGTGCAGGGACTTTTGAATCTGAATGTCGCCTGGCTGTGCTAATACAGAGCAGCAGATAAAGTGTCCTAGCTCGTGGTTCAAGCGTACCTAAAGCTCACAATCTGAAGCTAACCTTAGACAAGTGCCTAGTTTTTCAGTATAGTGGAGCCCTTTGGAGGTGCTGATGAAGAATGCCACAGAATGCTCAGTGTTTCTCAAATGCGAACCTCTAGTTCAGCATCCTGATTTGGAGACCCTATCTCCTCTCTGTGTACCACCCCCACGTATGGATTACAAAAGGCAGTGTGCACATGCAGCCCAGACAGCCAACCGAGTCCTAGGCTGCATCAAGAGAAGCGTGGCCAACAGGGCAAGGGAGGTGATTCTGCCCCTTTGCTCTGCTCTCCTCAGACCCTACCTGGAGTATTGTGTGCAGTTCTGGAGCCCCCAGCACAGGAAGGACATGGAAGTGTTGGAGCAGGTCCAGAGGAGGCCACAAAGACGCTCAGAGGGCTGCAGCAGCTCTGCTATGAGGACAGGCTGAGAGAGTTGGAGCTCTGCAACCTGAAGAAGAAAAGGCTTTGAGGAAACCTTATAGTAGCCTTCCAGTATCTGAAGGGGGCCTACAGGAAGGCTGGGGAGGGATTATTGACAAGGTCCTGCAACGACAGGACAAGGGGCAATGGTTTTAAACTGGCAGAGGGGAGATTTAGACTGGATGTTAGGAAGAAGTTCTTTCCAGTGAGGGTGGTGAGACACTGGAACAGGTTGCCCAGGGAGGTTGTGGCTGTTCCCTCCCTGGAGGTGTTAAAGGCCAGATTGGATGAGGCCTTGAGTGAGCTGTACTAGTGGGAGGTGTCCCTGCCTATGGCAGGGGGTTGGAACTAGATGATTCTTGAGGTCCCTTCCAACCTTACCATTCTATGATTCTATGATTTTGAATGGAAACAATTACTGGATGTACTTTGCCTTTGCACTTTTTAAGGTTGGCTGTAGAGTTGAATAGAGGAGCATGTGTATGTATCTGGGAGAACACCCAGCTTCTTAGGAAAATGTTACTTGTGCTACTGGGGGTTGAGAACTGCTCTCTATTAAAATAGTTTAAAATAAGACAAATGTTTTTTAAAACTATTCCAGTTCCCTGTTGGGATGCTGAAATATGCTTTTGAAAATAGTTAAATATAACTCTGTATTTTTGGTTTGGACAGAGATAAGCGCCAACAGCACTAGGGGCAGTTTCCTTTGCTACACTTTGGAATGGTGTCTAAGTGGCCTTTATGAAATACCATGTGATGAGTGTTTTGTACACAGGTCTGTGACTGCTGGGAGCCAGAGCAGTGCTGTCTCTAAAATGGGGGAAGATGGGGGTTAGATCCCTCAGGAAGTTCTACATTTGCAATAATCTACTTGAACAGCAAGTTTAAAGTGAGTTCTCACCACACTGCTCCCTCCAGGTTTGAACTGTGTTGACCAGATCAGTGATACTTGGCTAGAGAGTTTACTCATCTTTACCACTTAAGTAACTCAGACCAACTGTAGTTGGACTTGGAAAGGATAGAACACTGAAGTGCTGCTTGATATTCTTTCACAGGCAGGCCTGACCATAGAGGAAAATGACTGGTTTGCCACGTTTTGTGTGGACTCTCTGCTCTGCTTTCAGCTTTGATTTGTGCTTCATCATTGACCTAAGCAAACCTCTTCAGAGCTGTGAGAAGTAGTAGGCTGCCAGTGCCGAATGACGTGGGATACCTTCATGTTAATTCTTGTTTGTGTTTCTGCATGTGCCTGAGCTTGGTGTGTTTGCATTTCTTCTCAGCCTTTGAATTGGGATTCTTACAAAAGACAAACCGCTATAGAACTGAGAAGTTATTATTTTGAGCAGTGTGAATGTGAAGCCTGAATTACTCATTGACCTCATTGCACTGGATTGTTCAGTTTGGGTAACTGCTGAAAAAGTTTTAGTTAACTTTCAACCAGCTTCAATGTAAGTCGTAAGAGGTGAAGTTACTTATAAGGAATGTTGGCTAAAGTTCTTGCTTTAGACTCTTTCAGAGTTGGTGAGCAATTAGTGGAAATCAGTACATGCTAAACTAGATGACTACCCCTTCAGTAGGGTCTGCAATGCCTCCACTGTTGGGAGCTGGTAGCTGCTCAGCAGTTTTGGCTGTCTGGTCCTGCACACGTAGACATTGTATTTGGCAGTTCATTCTTTTCTAGATTGGTGCTCAGGGTGTCCCTGGTCGTTCTTAACACAGTGCAAGGATGAATGCTGGGGGTCACAGACATTCAGATCTTTCTTGGTTAACCAATTGAATATGTCTTATCATAGAATCATAGAATGGTAAGGTTGGAAGGGACCTCAAGGATCATCTAGTTCCAACTTCCTGCCATAGGCAGGGACACCTCCCACTAGTAGAGGTTACTCAAGGCCTCATCCAATCTGGCCTTGAACACATCCAGGGAGGGAGCATCCACAACCTCCCTGGGCAACCTGTGCCAGTGCCTCACCACCCTTACTGTAAAGAACTTCCTCCTAACATCCAGTCTAAATCTCCCCTCTGCCAGTTTAAGCCCATTGCCCCTTGTCCTGTAGTTGCAGGACCTTGTAAATAATCCTTCCCCAGCCTTCCTGTAGGCCCTCTTCACATACTGGAAGGCTACTATCAGGTCCCCTCGAAGCCTTCTCTTCTCCAGGCTGAAGAGCCCCAACTCTCTCAGCCTGTCCTCATAGGAGAGCTGCTCCAGCCCTCTGATCATCTTTGTGGCCCTCCTCTGGACCCGCTCCAACACTTCCATGTCCTTCCTGTGCTGAGGGTTCCAGAACTGCACACAGTACTCCAGGTGGGGTCTGACGAGAGCAGAGTAAAGGGGCAGAATCACCTCCCTTGCCCTGCTGGCCACGCTTCTCTTGATGCAGCCTAGGACTCGGTTGGCTGTCTGGGCTGCATGTGCACACTGCAGGCTCATGTTGAGCTTTTCATCAACCCAGACTCCAAGGTCCTTTTCCTCAGGGCTGCTCTCCAGCCATTCACCACCCAGCCTGCATTTGTGCTTGGGATTGTGCCTACCCAGGTGCAGGACCTTACACTTGGCCTTATTGAATTTCATGAGGTTGGCCTGGGCCCACCTCTGCAGCCTGTCCAGGTCCCTCTGGATGGATCCCTGCCCTCTAGCAAGTCGACTGTGCCACACAGCTTGGTGTCACCTGCAAACTTGCTGAGGGTGCACTCCATTCCTCTGTCCATGTCACTGACAAAGATGTCAAACAGCACTGGTCCCAGCACTGACCCCTGAGGGACACCACTTGTCACTGGTCTCCAGGTGGACATTGTGCCCTTGATCACCACTCTCTGGGTTCGACCATCCAGCCAATTCCTTATCCAGCGAGTGGTCCATCCATCAAGTCCATGTTTTTCCAGTTTGGTGACCAGGATGTCATGTGGGACAGAGTCAAATGCCTTACTCAGGTCCAGGTAGATGACATTACTCAGGTCTTGTGAAACCAAATCAAATTCTTGAAATTTAGGTGCTTTAGAACCCCTCCTTAGATTGTAAATAGAAACAAATCCTCTTTAGTAGGAGATTGACTTTAAAAGTAAAGTTCCAAAAAGTTTTAGGAAAGGAATTGTGTAAATTGAGGGGGAGTCTCCTCATCTCTAACCATCATCAGAATAAGGTGTATCTTAACTAGTGGAAAAGACCATCACTGCACCGACAAAAGCTGTCAGCTGAAAAGTTGTCTATGTTAAGTGCTAGCTGATGCTACTCAGGCCTCCTGTCCAGTCAGACCCACCCCCACACCATCTTTTGCTTGGGTGGTCCAGCTGTTTACAGGCAGCCTGGTGAGTGAGGTCAAGAAATTCATCAGTGCTGAAATGAAGAAGGGGATTATTTCTTTTCCTGGATTAGTTCTCTGATACCGTTTACCTCCCAGGCCTGCAAATAGTTGAACCCCGAGCTGAGGCGGCAACAGCAGAGAAGTGGGATGCAGGAGGAGGGAACGGGTTAGATCATGACCCTGTCTGAGCAAAAAGCCAATTTTCACTGATTGTAGGTTAAAAAGAAAATCTTCAAGGTTTGCTTCTCAGGCAGAAGTTTATTTTATGTTGTTCTGGGTCACACAGGCTATAGAAGTGGCTTTGTGACATTGATTTTCCAAGCACCAAATTTTCTTTGATCAGCTCAGTGAATTTCAGTGCTAAACTTTTTGGCAGAGTTAAGGCTTTGGTTACTTAGCGTTCACCCAGTTCTGCTTTCATTAGGACAAAATCAGCCTTATGAGCTTCAGTAGAAGTACACATTCTTGCTACACTGTTTCTGTAGACATTATGGATTAATTAGAGTTCTGTGATAACTGTGGGTTTATGAATGGGCATTTTAGAACTAAATTCTCCCTTTCAAGAAAAAGAAAAAGAGAAAAAGTGCAAGTCACTCAGGGTTGACTGAAAACTGTATCAGGGCCTTTCTTCTCCTTGCTCCGTGACATCTTCAGGCATTTAGCGTTGGTGCCCAAGTAGCAGTGAAGGATGTGGAAGTGGCAAACCACCTACCAATCTACTGCAGAAAGGCAGGACTCTTCGAATGCAGGCTGAAACACCAGCTTCATAAAAATGCACATCTTCTCCCAGCACCACTCTGCTGGCAAAGGTGTGGTGCAGTCTGTGTGCATGAGAGAAAGGGTGGTTTTTTTTTTTCCTTTCCTCTCATCAGGCAATATATTAAATTTTTGGAGGCAACACTGCAATTACAGAGGATTAAACTTGTTGGTGTCAACTTGACTTTCAGGGTTGCTGCTTTGTTAAACCTTGAGTTATGAAAGTAAAGATGTAAAGGTAGGTCGATGACCTTGTATCCCAGGAAACATCTCTCTGAGCTTATGACAGACTAAGGATTCCTCTCTGGACTGCAGGGAATAGAGGCTAATTCTGCCAGCCCCTATAGCTACCAATCCTCATTGATTGTAGATTCATCGTAAAATACCCAATACAATGTCCCAGACTAAGATTTTAGTTAAAAAACTACAGCTTTGGTTTTAAAATCTTGGATTTTTTTAGCAAGGCTGTTGCCAGGCACTGCTAACAGGCTTGCTTTCTGTTTCAGAAGATGAATGTACTTCCACTCTCTGGAGTGGTGTGGAAACTGTTAACGGAACTAACTTCATGGGGAAGAGTTGCTTTCCACCATTCAGATTTTGGAAACTGATTGCTCATTGTTGCAAACTCCGCTGAGACTACTACCTACACTGAGATCAGCAGAGTTTTACTAACACAATTCTGACACAAACAATTTTGTATTTTAGCTCACTGGCTTTCTAACATGAGTGTTGTATTGCTTTCCAAGCCTGCTGTCATGTACCACACAAGGATTTGGAAGTTTTTACCATAAATAGATAACTGGTTGGCCATTAAAACAACTTTGAGAAGGGAGATTTTTTTTTCCTTGCCTTTCCCCAAGTGGCTTTTGTGAACCAGTTTGGAAGTTTCTGCAGATATGTGGGGAGTTTGGGCCCCAAACTCTTGCATATTAATCATCAGTCAGTATAAATATCTACAGTTGTGTGGAAAAGAAAAAAAAAATAAAGTGTGGTGGATCTTTCCCTAGTCCAGTGTCCATGATGAGGTAGCATTTGTAATGTTCATTCTACAGAGAAGTAGTTCTACTTATTTTCTGAGAGTGCTCTGATAAGATGAAATGATTTTCATGATGGCAGTAGACCTGTGGTGGGAAGAGGCCTCCCATGGGAACGTTCAGAGAAAGACAGCTCAATCTATCAGGCTTTACTCTCTGTCTTTCACTGAGCTGAGAAATTGGCATCTGTATTTTTCACTTTCAGTGCCAGCACTGGCTGCCAGGAACTGCTGCCTTGCTGGGTAGGCCTCTCTGATGAGTGGAAAACCAAAGGAGCACAGAAGAGTTGTTAATTACTGCAGATAGACAAATCGGCTTCTGGAGGACCACCCATGGCCTGAGCAGCTAGTAAAGATAAACTCTGGCAGGGAGTATTTTACTGTGTCTTTGACCATACCTAGGCACATGAACAAACTTCTGGCTTTTTTTGACACACTAACACATATGTCTGATCCATCTTCTGGGAACTCTGGGGAACCTTTCCCATGACAATTGAGCAGAAAATCTGTTTTACATGCTGTTTTCCTCATCCCAGTATCTGCTGGATCATAGGTGTATTTATAGTCTTTTCAACACTGTATGAAGCTTTCAGCTCTCCAGAGAGACCAAGAGAAGGGACTTGATGTGAATGCTGCAATGTGGTGTGGCATTCTGACAGTCTCAAAATGGCTTTTGATAAAAGTCTGGGCTGATGAAGGTCACAACCTGTGTAATAGTTCTGCCGCCAAACGCATGTACTGGTTCTATTCAGCTTCTCCATCAGCTACATTTCAAACACCACTCTGCATTGCTTTCAATCCAGTCCCTTCTTCCTGCTCTCCTTTCTTCATGTCACACACTTTTAACCAGCTCTGGGCAGGTGTTAATGAATTCAGCCGTTGCACTGTGGGTCTGCACGTGTGTGGGGAAGGTTTTTGGATTTGCACAAAGTTTGCACCTGAACAACAAGCTACGCTTGTGCTGGGAACGGTGCTTCAGTTTTGGCATCTGGATTATGTTCAACTTCCACCTAGCACTAACATGAACAATCTGCACCAAGCAAAGAGCAGAGAAGGCCGAAGGGCATGAACAGAAGTGCAGTGTTCCCTGTGGTTGCCAAAGACCTGATTTGCTCAGGTTTCTCAGGAAATTTGGCAACTGTAGTTTTTGTGGGTCATTAAAAGAAAGTATTAGCACTTCAGAAGTAGGCCTGCTTTCCAGCAAATGCAGTGGTGTGCTGGTTTGAGGCTAATTAGAATATTTTAATAGAGAAAACTACACTATAGGCTGTGAAAAGAAAACATGGTGATGTCTACTTCACTCATGCACTTGCTGAAAAATTGTTGGGGAACAATAACCAAAACATAGATAAGTCAGTCTCTGTCTGTCTCTTGCGGGGAGAGCAGCGTCTGGGGCGGTCTAGCAGCTTCTGACTCTGGCTCCTCTGCCTATTAATTTTTACTAACCACTTTTCTTCTAACCCCCCTGGCTGATCCTCCTAATTTACCTTGAGCGTAAGGCAAACCTTGGGGTAAGGTACAGGGTTGGGGAGAAG
>VWZE01013833.1:547988-635875 GCA_013396675.1 Eubucco bourcierii | reverse complement strand
CTGAGTTCTAGTCTGGGTCATTTTACGAAATGTGGGGGGGTGGGGAACTCCCGAGCCGTCACAAGTGGTAAGGTACATTTGTTTGGTGGGGGGGGCAAAAAAAGGTTTATGGTAGTTGAGAACATACTGAATTGAGTCTTTTTGAAATGCAACAGATTGTCATGAGGTGCTTTTTACAAAATTAGGTCTATTTAATGTTTTATTGTCACATAGTGGTGATTTTTGCAAATTATACTTTGTAAAGTGCATTTCTGATTCCGAAACGTGCCTATGTTTATACCATTCCCACAGCCTTCTGTCCAGTTTTGGTCACAGACTCTGCAGAAAATCCACAAGAAATAAATCTGGGAGGAATTCTCCACTGTTTCATATACACCTGGGGTGTGTGACCTCTTTTGTGACATGTACTACCAGTACAAGAACTGGGTGGAGACTATCATAATTTTATTGTTTAGTGTGTAAATAGTGATTACAGTTAGAACTTGAACATCTAGTAACTTCTGACATTATTTGACTAAGAGTGATCTGTGCTTTTATGATTGTAAAGATGCAAATTGTGCTGAAGATACTCTCTTCTTCCCAAATCCTTTGTGCATGTGTACATAGTTATGTGTGTTTGAGTACTTGGCCCATGTAAGTAGGAGAAAAGATTGCTTGCTGAGGTCTAATCGTTGTAAATATTCTTGTACTCTCACTTCCTTCATTGTTTTCCGAACAGCTGCCATCCTCTGAAAAGGGAGCACTGGAGCTTGAAGGGAAATGGGAGGAGGTGGAATCTCCCATGCTGGGTGCAAATGTACCATAATTGTTTATGTTCATTTTTGGTTCAGTTGTGAGGGCAAATCTTGTAACTCTTCACATCTGTTTTGGGCATTTTCATCCAAGGATGTGACAAAACTTTAATGAATAGGTCCTCTTACAGTTAAGTTTTAATAGCCTGGTTTAATTTGAGGGGAAACTGATGTGCTGGAAGATAAGGTCTGAAAGGGAATGGCTGCTTGATTGACTCCAGATTTGGGTGACTTGTTTGAAGATACTTGTGGTCCATTTTCAGAGGAGCTGTGTGTCCTCTAAGCCCAATTGTGGCAAGGGCTACAGGAGTCTGTATTCCAGATGGCAAGAACTATAGAATGGTTTGCATTTAAAGGGACCTTAAAGATCACCTTGTTGCAGCCTTGCTGCCATGGGCAAGGACCCATTCCACTAGACCAGGATGCCTAAAGCCCCATCCATTCTGGTGGCCTCAAACACTTCTAGAGATGAGACATCCACTGTACCTGGGCAACCGCTTCCAGTGCCTCACTGCAGTCATAGTGAAGAACTTTCTAATTAAAGCCTACCCTCTTTGCATTTAAGCCATTACCCCTTGCTCTGTCACTACATGCCCTTGTAACAATGTCCCTCTCCAGTGCTTTTGTAGGCCACATTTAAGTCCTTGTGGCTGAAATGAGCACGAACATCTGGTCACCAAGAATTTATGGGCAACTCCAAAAATGTTTGGTTGCAAGAAACTTAGTCATATCTTATATAGTATTTGTTAGAGCAGAAAGTGAAACAAAGTGCTGTGCATAACATACAAATGAGTTTCTGCTTGCTTTTTGAGTGTGTAACCTTTGTTGTAGAAGATTGGATCAACAAGGTAGTCAGTTTAACTAGATGCTCACCCTGAGGTACTTTGTTTATTCTCATTCACACCCACTCTACTTCCCTTTTATGCCCTTGTGGTCTTCTACAGGCTAACTAGTTTTTCTGACCAGAGTTAATTTGGGAGTTTTGGTTCATTGCAGTCCTAGAAGTCTAATGTCCTGAGATGTCTAATTTGCCTGTCTCATTCATTGCTCATTTGACTGTTGTTTGTCAATGCCTTGCAATCCTTACTGGGATTTTTGACACGTGGAATTTGAACTCGTACATCTCTTGCACAGAAAACTTAGTTCATGTTTTCCTGGAGGCAGATAGCAAGGGCAATAGCAAAAATAATCTCCAATCAACAACTTTTACAACAAGTTGGACAGGGAGCAACACCCATGCTGTGCATTTACCATCTAGCCCTCAGACCAGGCATGCAGTCATTTCCAATCACACAGCAATCGATGTTTGTTAGAGGCAGCAGCTGTGTGCAAGCAGGAACTCTGGTACGTGTCTCTGCCTCCTCGTGTGGGTCTCTGTTCCTCTGTTTACTTATGGGCAGTGCTGACCTTCAGATAATTTCTCTCCTCTTGATGCTGACCTCTTAGGATGACAGCAATTCATAATACAAGCATCCCAAAAATGTGGAGCTAGATCTGAAAGTATCTACCCGTGCTTCGGGCCTGAATCTTTGCTGAGGGATAGGGCTTGTTTCTTAGGATGATCAATAGGATTTAACCCTTTGCTTTGTGGATGTCTGCTCCGTGGACACTGTAGTACCTCTTTTTATTGGTGAGGTGGGGAAGAGTCCTCTTTGGAGAGTCTTTCTTGAGGTTTCTATTTATTTATTTAATTTATCTTCACTGTGGTGCTCCTGTCTCTGGGTACTTTGTACTTCTGAAAACCGAAGCAAACATGCCGTGTTAGCTACAGTAGATAAAGCAACTGTGTAAATATGCAGTGACCACACTTTTGAGGCCCTTTGTTGGAACAACAGCATTTGTGAATGATTCCCATGTTCCTCGGCAACCAGCTCTGCTACTGGAGGTACTCCTTTCAGTTCTGCTTGCGAGTTCACCTCTGCCTTTCTGGCTCAGACTTCCTGGCCACAAGTGGAGGAGGAGTGATCTCTGCCTTCTGTTTTTTCATTCCTCTTCTTTCCCAGATCAAAAAGATTTCTCTGGGATAGCCTATTTGTGCTCAGCCTTTGTAGTCAGAATTGGGTGGTGGGGAAGCTCCCAATCCTTGTGATGTGCATCATGGAATCAACTAGTTCATAGTTCAGATGTGTGTGAGGATGGTTGGAGTCATAAGCTCAGTGACTGGGTCCTTCCCAGTTTTTTAGTTTTGGTTTTCAAACATGTCTTTGGTACAGCAGTAGATGTCTTGCAGAGACAGGACTCCTGAGTGTAGGCTCTGCTGTAAGGATTTAATGAATGCAAGAAACCCTTTCTGATGTATCCTTTTCCCTGAATTCAAACTAATGTTTATGACATCAGGTAGATTTCTTAAGTAATTCATCAGGGTGTGACCAGAGTGTTCCTGCAAGCCATGCCTCTGTCCAGGTTAGCCAGTCACTGGTGTAGATGTCAGCAGATCAATATGTCCCTCAGCTTGTCTTGCTGAGTCAGAAGGAGATGTTAAGAGAGGGCACTCATTTGCCTGCGTGCAGTGGGCCACCTTTATTGCCTGCTGACTCCTGGGGCAGAGCCACAATGGACTGCACCACAGGCTCCAGCACACAGAGGGCAGCTGCTGAGCTCCTGTGGAACAGTGGAGACTTCTTGACGTTTGAGCTCTTTGGAGTAGCTGGTCTTGCGTGGTGTTTTCAGATTGCAGCCCGGTGCCTTTTCATCTCCTCCGCGAGGAATGTAGGAGCGCACCGCAGCGGCACACACGATAATGTGTTGGTTACCCACGTTTGCAAGAACTGCACATTTTTTCTTGTTGTTTCTGGTATAAATACTAACAGATGTAACCAGTGGACTCCATGAAAAGACCAGTATGAGGAAGGGAGCATTTGCATTTTAAACCCATCTAAATATATCAATGCAAATAAACATTTTGACAAGAGGCAGTCCATGAAGAGTGTTGGGAGTGTGCTGTCCCATAAAGACTCTGCATTTTTATTATCCCTGGTTTATCTTCTGACAGATGCCAAAAGTACAGGAGGGTTTCAATGGTAATTTGTGCAGCTGGTGTATACAACTGCATCTCTAACAAGGTTTTTTCATTTCCCCAATGCCAGCCCTTTGAGAAAAGCCTTTTTCTTTCACTTTTATTTTAGTGTTATGTTCTTAAGAGTTTGATGGTGTTGAAGCAGGGAGGAGAAGAGAGGGAAGTGCAGTCTTACACAAGTATAGAATTTTTGTGGAACTTTATTTACAAAGACTGTGACTCAGCTGTATGTAAGAGTGTAGCTAAGCTGTACATTCTGACGCTTAAAGATGTCTGGGACACACACAGACTGACAGTTGTGACAACCTGCAGTAGACCTGAGCCTTTCTGCAGAGGCTGTTGGACACTTTGTGTCATCTCTAGACATCTGGGATGTTGGAATAATAATTAAAAAAAGGTTTAGGAAATATTCTTGTGGCGTTTTTGGCACTCATGGACAAGACATTCTTTTAGCCATGTTATTGATTTGCTAAGTAAGAAGAAATGACTGTTTTGTGCCTTAGTTTTCCTGTCCACAAAGCAGGGCTTATATCATAACTCATCAGAGCTGCTACCGGGAAAGTTCATGCAGATCAGAAGTGAGACAAACCTTTTTCTGTTTGTTCTGGATTTATATATTCTCTGTCCTTCCAATGAAGGGAAATTAGGTTTGCTCTGATTGTTTAAAGTGGTTGGCAGGATTTGCACCTCGTTGCAAATCATAAAATAAATTCCCTTGTGGTTATGTGTTTCTTTTTATTTCAATGGTCTTCTGCTGCCATTTAACCAATAAACTCCTGTAACAGCTGACATACGTGAGATAGAAGAGGAAAAAAATCCTTGATATTTAGGGCTCCAGTGGAGATGTCAACCTAACCTTTTCATTTTGAGTACCTCACCTTGATGCAATTGGAGATCACCTAGACTAGTGTTAACCCTTTAGGTATTAGGAAGTATTATGCTGTTATCTGTGTCTGTTTTCCTACATATTCACTGTATCAGTGGCCTGTAAAATGGTCTTACCTGTGGTTTTGTTTGCATGTATCCCAGAGAAGAAGAGGAGCTCTGGAGTGTTGCTTCATAATTTGTTTTCCCTGCCCCCTCCAATAAATTCAGCCCACTGAAGTTACAGAAGTAACTTCTGTAAGGGTTCACTGAAATTTACTTTCTTTGTGTTTTAGGTTGTTGTCTAGAAACATATTTTGCACCAGCTTAAAGAGAAAAATAGTACATGGGTTTCTGCTTCATTTGTTGTCTTGTCCTCCTGCAATCTGTGGAGCCAATAGGGAGGAAAAGATGAAGGGATCATCTCTTTTGCAGAAGCATGGGTGAAGCAACAATTGCTTCTGTGAGCGGCTGTGTTTCTTGGTCACTTCTGAGCAGAGGCTGCCAGTCGGTGTCATACCTCCAACGAGGAAGCAGAGCCCTTTGTAAAGGTGCCAGCTCCATCTCTGCAAACGCAGGGGAGGCTGAATGCTGAGCTGAATCAAATGTCAGACCTCCCTAGGCGGGCAATGCTCCCCTCAGTCTTGTCCCCTCTTCCAGGAAACCAAGGCTGCCTCTGTTTATCCGCACCCTCCTCACGCAGTAAAAAAGCCCTGGGCTTCGGTTTCCACTTCAAAGGCAGTGTTGGCTGCTGCAGTGGAGATGGAGCCTGATAATTTTGGTTATGAGTAGTTGGTATGTTCCTATGGCTGGAATTACTGCTGGTGGAGGCGCTTTGGAGGCAGCCTCGCCGCCTGATGTCATCTGTGTGCAGTGAGGGCAGAGGGCTGGAAAAAGAGGTTTCCTTGCAGTGCTCTGCCCTTGTGGTGAGACCACCTCTAAGAGCTCCCATGCCAGTCGTTTCTGGGCTTCTCCACAGATGTTCTTTGGAAAGGTGCCGGCTGCTGCCAACTGTGATGGTGGTTTTGTGCTGTGTCTACTAGTTACTGCAATCAGGGAAACCTGTGGGATTTGCTTTTGAAGAGAAAGGCAGAAATGTGTATGTTCTCTTATCACTGCATGCCACCATGAAGACAATAGCTTGCATGTGTCTTCCAAGAGAAACCCTTTGGCTTAGTCTAACTGGTGCACGAAACCATGTTTTTAGATTTACGGTGAGGTAGCACTGGAAGAAACCAACAACTCGGGATTTGGGTTTTGGGTGTTGTATGCAGTGGCTTGTGCAATAGAACAGCTACTCTGAGCATCTCTTGAAGTGTAACTGTGCTTGCTCATTCGGTGGTTAGAAGACAGGAAGTTTGTGTTGGGGTGTGTGTGTGTGGTGGTGTTTTTTTAAAAAGTTTTGGTAAAGTAATAGACAGGTCATAGGAAATGACGCAGCTGCTAGCTAATCCCTAGGTTTGTTCTCTGCTTTCTTCTAAATGGCAGCATTTATTTTTGAAAAAGTTGTTATGCAGCTCTACAAATCAAAGTGCAAATGTTTGTCTTGTGTTTTGGAATCATAACCACCCTGTCTTATTTTGAACCTTTGAGAAAACTGATCTAGAGTTTTAATTACGCTTCCCAGCCGTGTAAATTGCAGAGATAATTGTATACATCAGCATTGTCTGACCTAGTTCTGCAGCCCTGCCTTTCATCTGTGGATCTCCAAGTGTCTCACAAAGAGAGTTCCTTCACGTTAGAAGATGAGGAACCTGGGGCACAGAGATGCAAAGTGAATATCCACCTTGACAGTGAGTGAACCCAGAGGGGAGCAAGGTCTTCTGTGTCCCAGCAGACTAAGCAGCACTTATTCTCTGTACAAGTGCCTAGTGCCTACCATCACCGACTGCTTGCATACCCTTGTGCTACATGCTGTGTAACTGCCTGTGCCCATCCTTTTCTGGAATATTTGTCTGACATTTCTTCTCCTAACTGAATGAATGTCACACGTAATTTCCTTCTTAGCCTCTCAGATTTTGTGGTAGTTTGTGGTTCTGGAGATTGCTGTTGCATCCAAGTTAGGGGTGCATTTTCTGTTGGGTTCTCTATTTCCTGTGGTGCCTGTACCACCTCCCATTTTCTCTAGAGCTGGCAGTAGGATAGGAGAGGAGCAGAGAGAGTCATGTTGCATTTAATTTTCTGACACCTTTTTTCAGAAAGTCTCTGGTGAAATAGCGGTTTCACTGATATATGGATCTGTGACGTAGGTAAATAATCTCACATATGGTTAGCCAAGGCTTTGCTTGTCTAAGTGGAGAGTGTGTTTTAGCTGCAGTGCTGTTTTGCAGTGTGTAAGCTGATCTTTTTCTGAAATTGAAGTCAAAAGAGTACTTTCTGATCAGGATCAGTGACAGCTGCACGTTGCTCAGAAACGTATCTGTTTTAGTCCTGCTGAAATATATTTATCTGCTTCCAGAATCTTTGTTTATCGTCAGGGCTGAAGTATCAACAATACAGTCTCCCTCTACTACACATCCCATCCCTTGCTTATTGGGGACAGCATGCAAGGTCAGAGGTGCTTTAATGCTCCTGACCCAATTTTTCTCCTGGCTTTCGTTCTGTCTTTGCTCACCACTTATAGTCCACACCAAGTGCAGTTGTGCTAGGCAGTAGTCTTTCTAGAACAACTGGTACCAGTCTCTTTCCTGCAGAGGCAAATATGTCGTGGCTTTATATTTGCTGTGTCCCAAAATTTTAGCACAAAGAAATTAAGTGGGACAGACAAAGAGATTTTGAGACTGAATGACGTTGCTTTCCTTCTGTTCATTGATAGCCAGATGTCATTTTGCAAAGCCTCACTGTTGGGTTTGTAACAAGAGCTTTCAGATCAAGAGCAGTGATGTGAATGCTGTACCCTGTCCTAGGGGCTATGCTTCTCCCATGTTTCTCCAGTCTTTTATATAACTCACAGTGAAATAGCTTTCATGCTGTGTCTGCTTGAAGCACCCATGGTTGGTACAGCTATGTTGATGGTTGGGATATGCATCCTCTATGGTGGATTTAGCACCCTGTGCTTCATCAAAAGCTGACACCAATACAGTTTATGGACTGATCTCTGTTGAATTAAATGAACTATAAAAGCCATTTAGACTCATTTGCACTTAAGTCTGTTGACTACTTGGTCAAAAAAAGAGATTCTGGGCTTACAGGAATATGATCAGTAGTGGTGTGTGATGGTTTGGGAGTTACCTGCCCCTCCCACTCAGTGAAATCACTCAGACAGCTGAAGTTCAGGAATGAAGCTTTATACTCATAGCTTAGCACAATATACAAGCAGATATTTACAACATATTATAGTATATATACAGAAATATACAAGTTAAAGATAATACAGAAACACAATACCCCTGCCAGAAATCAGAGTCCCCAACCACCCTTCCACCTTCTTTCTGTTCCTCTACATTATCCCAGCGTTTACCTTATGTGCAGGGTGAGTTGGGAGGATCTGCAAGGGGAGTTAGAAGCAGAATGATGAGTTGGGATAACAGCAGAAGCCCAGGGAGAAGAACACAGATACCAAACTCTGTCAGATAGTTTCTATGTTATCTGTGTTTGTGTCCTTGTTGTTATATGTCTCAGCAAGCCTCTGAGGNAGAAATCAGAGTCCCCAACCACCCTTCCACCTTCTTTCTGTTCCTCTACATTATCCCAGCGTTTACCTTATGTGCAGGGTGAGTTGGGAGGATCTGCAAGGGGAGTTAGAAGCAGAATGATGAGTTGGGATAACAGCAGAAGCCCAGGGAGAAGAACACAGATACCAAACTCTGTCAGATAGTTTCTATGTTATCTGTGTTTGTGTCCTTGTTGTTATATGTCTCAGCAAGCCTCTGAGGGAAGTAGACATCACAATTGTTTGCTTTTCACAGCCTATAATATAATTTTTTTCATTAAAATATTCCAACTAGCCTCAAACCAGCGCATGGGGTCAGGGGACAAGGTGAGCTGGGTCCCTTACGTCCAGGATGTTGCTGGTATCTGCACTTTGATACCCAGAATGTGCTCTGACTGTGTGTTTGGCTCTTATGGAGAGCTGATCCCATTAACCCATGTCATTTTTTAAAAAGAAACTCTCTCTTTGCTGGTAAGTTGATATTGTTGGCTGAGAAGTTTAGGATTAGCAGCACCTGTAAGGGTGTGCACCTTGCAGGCTGGATGGTTGCTTTGTAGAAATAGCACATAGTGTAAGCTTGCACAGTGCCATGTTATGAGTGTTGCTGTCCTTACTTTTGCTAAGTTAATTTAAGCAGTTTAAGAAAAACAAACCAAGCTCAGCTGTTGCTTGCTACTTTGCGATAAGGCATCTTATGTGCCAAAGGATTTTATTCTGATGGATACTTCAGGTTTGGAGAGGTGCCTTTTGTCTTTATTTTTTATAAAATAATGAAAAAGCAGCTATCTCTCTGACAGCAAATGAGTTTGAGTAAAAAAAAAAAAATAATTTTTTTTTAAAATTAGACATACTCTGTTTCCTTTGGCCAAGAATAAAAGTAACTGTCCTAAGAGAAAGCGTAGATTGTGTGTCAGAGATCAGTCTCGCTTAGCTCTTCTTGAAACTCTGTGGGTGGCTGGTGATACAGTTTAAGGCATGGTCTGAAGGAAGGTGTATGAAACCTAGAAAACCTCAAGAGCCTTAAAGGTCAAAGCAACCTGCTAAAATCAGCAGGCTAGATTGATGGAAGCTGAGGCAAAGCTGCCAGAAATGTAGTAACATGCTGGTCAAACTTAGCAGCTGATGAGCTCTTCTCTGTTGTCATGCAATTAAAACACTTCAGATTTTCCAGGTTTGGTCGTTTCAAAGGTCTGCTTCTGTCCCCGGGATTTGTTTAGCTGTAGGTGTCTGAGAGTACACTAGCATTCTGAGTGCATTCGCTGACACTGTGCTTGCTGAAGTAACCCTTGCCAAGCCCCGGTCAGGCAGCACGGCTTGCTGCATGCGAGGTCAGTCTTCATCTCATTTGCATGGCTGGCCAAACATCAGCCTGCTTTTCACACCAAGCCTGAAATCCGAGGCTTGCTCTCCGTAGGTTTTTCTCTGCTTTCTGTGGGATAAGGAGCAGAAAGTCCAGTTGCTGACGTCTTTGAGCTTCTGATGAAGCAATTAGGGAGTGCTGGCTGCAGGATTCAGCTCTCTCCTCGCTGGTCCTGAAAGGCCATGTGAGGGAGGAAGCTCTTCTGTTGAAAGTGGTTTCTTAATCTTCAGTGGGAAGGCAGACCACGTCACTGCAGGGCAACAGCTTCAAAAGTCACACATCACAACACTGATATGGAGTAGTAAATGTGGTCTTCCTCCACCCTCGGGTGCTTTGTGGGTAGGAGGAGCTGATACCGCTGGAATGTGGAGACTTGGAGGGTGTGTAAAACATACTCTGGGGCTGGGTGAAGTAATCTGTGTGTCAGTGAGGCTGTCCCTGCTCTGACATGTGGTGTTTACCTGGTGGCTGGGGGCTCGCTGGTGCCTAAGTTCACTCAGTCAAAAGCTGAATGCACAGAACCAGCTGCTACCAAGACCTTAAAGGAGACAGGAGGTGACTCTTTTCCCAAACCTTATGGGCTCTGTCTGGTATCTAAGTTGATATGGGGAAAAAAAAATTATCTTGCCTTCAGGAGGAGATGGATTCCAGGCTTATATAGAATTTATCTGACACCATAAGGTTTTGTGAAAAAGTGGGGAGTTTCTTGTATTTTTTACCTAAGCTTTTTTTCTCTTTGCAGTTCAGAATCCTATAAACAAAATGTATGTGTCAGCAGCTTAGTGTCCAAAAATCAACCTCATGCTACCTGCTGTCATTGCTTTTGTGGCAAACAACACGAAAAGTTGAGGAATAACATGGGTGACAGTGAATCAAAGAGGTAAAGACAAAATGCTACTCCTGAGAATGATTGGTGTCAGTTGTGCAAACTCATTTTTCCCTCGTGGAAAAAGAGAAATAGATGATAGAATTCAGGAAAAAAGTGCCTGTATTGAACAAAAATAATGCTACTGTGTAAGTGTTAGTTTTAAATGGGAAGCAAAGCATGAAACCACAGGCCATTTGTGTGTGTGCAGTGCTGCAAGAGACACAAAAGTGACTGCCAAGGACAGCAAACCCAAGCTTAAGAAGCAAGCGTTCAGAAGGACGATCCAAACACGTACATTGACATCTGCAAAGCTTGTTGTGCTTTTCCCCCTATTCTTTCTAAGCATGTAGAGAGTGGATGTTAAACTCCTCTTGTGTGTGTGTGTGCATGTGTGTTTTCAGGGTTGCCATGTGAAACTCACACTCTTGTGTACAGGCATGTTCTGGTTGGAAGTGGGAACGTTTGCTGGAATCCATTCAGAGAGCCCAGATCCTGTCTGGGTGTTGCTGAAATTTTCCTTGCTGATTTTTAAACAGTTGTTCATCTGCACAAATTAAGTTGTGCAGTTACTTGTCTTTTGACATTGTAGACATCAAACTTCAAAGGCTTGTTTGACTGCCAGATAAAATATTGGCATCTTTTTGTTTCTAATAGTCCCTAA
Organism: Eubucco bourcierii; assembly: GCA_013396675.1. NCBI lineage: Eukaryota > Metazoa > Chordata > Aves > Piciformes > Ramphastidae > Eubucco > Eubucco bourcierii. The sequence continues at coordinate 624,663 of VWZE01013833.1, read as the reverse complement.
AATGAAAGGGTGTTACAGGTTCTGAGCTGAAAGGAATAAGTCTTGATCGTGTTGGAATACAAGTGGAATGAGAACTCTCATTTGCTCTTTAGAACTAATTTATAAAGGGGTTGAGTGGAGCAGGAAAGATGACTCTGGGTTTTCTGTTTTGTAGTATTGAAATAATGAGCTCATAATTGAAAAGGGAGCCTGATTCTACAGATGCATAATTTGTTATTTAGCATAATACAAACACACTGTTTCAACAGACGAGGATTAAAACATCTAGCAAGGGACGGTTTTCAGTTCTGCTCCTTGTCACCGTGTGGTGGTTTTGCTCTTCAGTTTTCTGTGAATATGAGTTCTGTGCGAGTTATGAAGTGCAGTGTTGTAAAATGAGAGCTAAAAAGACCTGCCATTACCTTTACCAAATCAGTGGTTCTGTTTTTGCAGTGTGCTTGCCCTGTTTGGGAGTTTAAGGCTTATGTTTGAACAGTGGCTGTTGAGAGTTCATAGAGTGGTTTAGGTTTGAAGGGACCTTAAACATCATCTAATTCCAACCACGCTGCCATGCAGAGCCACCTTTCAGTAGCCCAGGTCACTCAAAGCCTCATCCAACCTGGCCTTGAACATCTCCAGGGAGGGGGCATTCAGGGTCTCTCTGGGCAACCTGTTCCAGTATCTCACCACTCTCACTGTAAAGAATTTCTTTCTGATATACAGTCTGAGTTTACCCTCTTGAAGCTTAAAGACATATTCCCTGTTGTCATAATTACTGCCTTCTGATGGAGATGTTGTTGCATGGTTATGATGAATTCTTGTCAGCATCTGAGGAGACAGAATTTCTGATCAGCCCTAATGCATTTGCAAATTTATTGTTATGTAGATGTATGTTGCTAGGAAAAAAAACCAAAACAACAAAAAAACCCCAACAACATGTGGCAATCTTTTTATGTGATTAAGGTTTTGGTGGTTTTTTTCCATCTCTCCTTTTACCATTTCTTATGGATAATGTTGAACTCCATCTCTAAATACTGTTTCAGGTAAATGTAGTGAAAGAAGAGACTTGTAAAAACTGACAGATTCACTTGGTAAAGTTTAGTGTTTTGTGACCTTCAGACTCCTGGTGAGAACAGCAGAATGTGTCCTCACCTCTGACTGCTGTTAGCTTTGGGTCTCCAGTGCATAGTACAGCATAATTGATAACAAAGCCCTCAAAACAAAGAAAACTTACTAAAAGAAAAAAAAAAAAAGTGGTATTTCATAGGGTTCTTGGAAGAATTTTATAAAGTATAGATTTCTTCAGCATGGGAATTAGTTTTGTCTTGGGAATTCTGGTAAATTTGGGTTGTAGGGACAAGACAGGACTCCTGCTTGCATTTGGAGAGATGCCTTCTGCTGCTGGTTGCCAGATCTGGAAACCCAATCTTCATTTCTGTTAGAGGCCACTTGGTCTGAAAACTTTGAGACCCTGCATTTTACAAGGCTTTTCTAAAAGTTGGGATCAAAGTGTAAGCACAGAGAAATGTGTAGCACTGGATGTTGGCAGGATATGCACGAGCGTGGCCAGCTGAGCCAGTAAGATCAGAAGTGCAGCTTTTGTCATGTGTATGTCTGTTTCCTGGGCAGTGACCTGAGTGGACTCGATTCTGGTGACATGGTGAAATGCCCAGACAGGAACATAGTACAGAAACCAGGACACCTGATTTAAGGTCTGGCTTTTCCTGGTCTTGATTCAATTGCATATGGGAGCTGGAGAAATAGAGAGTGGTGTCATCTTTGTAAATTCTTATGCTTCAAATGATATCTCTAGAGCATTTTTAGACCATTCAAGAGAAAAAGGAAGTTCAAGGAGTATTTACTTTTTTTCCAAGATGCAGTTGCATGTAGCTGCACTAGATGTACTCTACTTTTGTGTTTGCATAACTCAGGGATGTCTTTTACCCTCTTGAATTTTGTCTGTACTCTGAATTCACACCTTCAATGCTTTCCTTTTGTGGAGAGCATTAGACTTGGTTACAACACGAGACAAAAGTGTCAGCCTCTGATTAGTCATGTAGAGCATCACCTGAGTCATCTCCATCCTCAGCCAGCTTCAATCTCAGCTGCCTTGAAGCTTTGCTCATGACTGAGCTGCTGATTTCTGTCTCCAGACAATGTCAGTGCATATTAATGAATCATTGATTAAAATGGTTCACAAGGCAATTAAGATCAGGGAGTTCAAACTTTAAGTATAATGGTATAGAAACTGCTGATCGTTTGTTTCTGACCTGTGTAGCAACTGCAGTCATCTCTGGGAATGGTCTCATAACTTGCATCCAAGATTCCTGTAGAATTGTAATTTAAAAGGCATTTTAATTATGTGTTGTGGAGAACAAGTGTGTGATGTGGATTATTAGGGGAAAAAATAAATTCCATAAACCTTCAGTCACTGGGGTTTTCTTTTTCCCCCTAGGTTTTCAGCAACTCTGAACTGCATCGAGATACTCAGAACACATTTGGGTTCTATTAAGTGGACCCTCAAAGTCAAGGGGAGCATTCATCCTGCAGTGACTAGTGATATGTATGATTTTTGTGTGTCTGAGTTAAACACTGAGGGGGTTGGCAGTAGAAGTGTCATATTCTGCTCTCCTTATCTAACATTTTATTGGTCTGCCATGACTATTAATGCTCTGTGTCTGGTAAGGCTGATGGCCAGTTCTCATAACGTGCCTTGTCAATAGCTCTGTGTATTTGTCGTGGCAGTGTTGAGAGCCTGTGGTGCTTAGTTCTCAGGAAGGACAATGCAGCTGCCATTCTTCTTTGTCCCAGTGCGATTCTTTCCTGCCAGGAAAACAGAATGGGCACAGCATTAGTCAAGGACCTTAGTTTTTAACGCCTGAGAAGAAACATTGTGATTGTCACTGGTCTGACGTCTTCAAAACCTCATCCAGTGAGTTTTGCGTTGATTTGTAACTTGCAGCTCACTGGCTTTTCGTTCTGTTCAGGGAATAAATGACGACTGGAGGGCTTGAATCTTTGCTCTTCACTCATGTGATGCAAGTGGTTGCTTGCCTCAGAATGCATCTGCAGGATCTGAACTTCTAATTGAAGTGCACCACAGGTTCCTAATGAATTGTCCAGGTTGCTTGTGGTTGCTGAAGGACAGAGTTATGTCCCACTTCCTTCACCTGCGTAAAACCTAGCACAGCCGTTGAAGTAAGCAACCTGGTGCTTTGGGGGACAGCCATTGAAAGGAGCAACCTCGTGCTTTGGGACACAAGACATTGAAATAAGCAACCTCGTGCTTTGGGATGCAGCCTTTGTTCTTGTGAGCACCAAGGCTTGCACTCTTCCTGGAGACAGGACTCTCGATGCAGTGCTGCTGAATCTTGTGCATCTGCAGCTGTATATTTAGAGTCACATACAAAGCCTCTAGACTGACAGCAGTATATTTAATCTTACACTAGATTACTGCCAGGATTACACGTGCAGGCTGTGTTTTAAGAAGGGCTGTTAGAATTCAGTGACATCTACAGTACATCTGCTGCCATTAAGGCATTACTGCTGCATCGCTGCCTCTTGCAGGGGTCACAGCAGCAGGCTGGAACATTGTGTTTCCAGCTCGGTGTAATAGCCTCCTAAATGAATGATGTACTAGAAAGGAACTGAAAATGTCGATGAACTTATTAATAAAAAGTGAAAGAATAGAAGGGTTGATGACTGGGTAGATCTTCCTTGTAGCTGGGCATGTAGAGACAATGTGCTTAGATGAGACAAAAAAAAACGATGTGAGACGAGAATTTCAGAGGTGTGGTTTGTCTGGCACTAGCCTTTGTGGCTGAGCTCGAATGCTCTGATATGCACAAGATACTCTTATAGGCAGTTGAAAATATGACTCTTTCTTCATGCCTGATCCTTGCATCACACACATGCCTCTGAAAAAACCTTTTGATCTGTACTTTGAAAGAAGTAGTGCGAGAAAATTATTAGGATTGACTGCAGAGGTGTTAGGGTATGGGTCAGACTGAAACTTTACATCAGTGCTTTGCATCTGAGGCTGATGTTTTTATTCTGCAAAGAACAGGATTTGAGGTTAAGGTTCTGAACTCATATCTGAAGCAGAGAAGCATATTCCTTAATTGTTCTCTGAACTTTTGAGTTTAAGCGATCCAAAACCTTGCAAAACGTTGGAGTATTTGGAAACAATCTGCTAGAGTGTTTGGTGTGTGGAATTTTGGTTTTAGTTTCTGTTTCTGCTAAGTACTTGTAATCTGTTGCAAGGAAAGAATAACAGAACCAGGTTTGGAATTCAACATTGTATGTGTTTCAGTTATGTATTTTTCAGGAGCAGAAGGCGAAAGGGTCTTTCTTAGCAGGATGCAGGCTAAAGGCAGAGGTTACTTTCTTATGCAAGCATTGTATTTACTTTGCAATCATAATAGTTCCCCAGAATGCCTGGATAATGTCTACTTGAAGCTTGCTGATCACTTGGGCTTTTTTTCAGAGGTTAACTTGGTGGTTGTGTCTTATTTTAAGATGCTTTATATTTAACATGTTCATCTCTGGGGAAATAATTGGTAAACATTGTCTATATTAAGCATTCTCCTTTAAATGTTATCTGGGAAGATGTCCATAAGAAAATTAAATGGTTACATTCTTGATACTCAGCCCTTCCTACTAATTCTGCTTTGGTGTTTTTTCTGATTAGCCAGATTTTTCTCTGTAGTTGGAAACATATTAGGGCCATGAGATTCTGTTAATGCTGTACCCAAAGACATCAGAAGGAAGAAAGCTGATGCCTACAGCAAGTTCATACATACCTTTTGTTCAGCCACATTTAGTGAAAGTTGTGTTTATCAAATGAAATGATGAGGAGCAAATCCATGCATAACTCAGTGTGATTGCCTGGCTTTAGGGCTGGCCTTTGTTCCATTGACCCTCTGCCATCAGGGAAGGACAGGTGTGTATCACAGAACTGTCTTTATCTGGAGGGAGCCTGACTTCTGAACTGGCAGGAGCAGGGCTCTTCCTCGATCACTGTTATGACCAACAGTGTTATACAATGACCTGGTGGTATCTGCGGATTTTCGTTACAGAGCAGCCATGCAGAAAGGGACCCGGGGCTACTTGTAGATAGTAGCTGAACATGAGCCAGCAGTGTGCCCAGATGACCAGGAGAGCCAATGGCATCCTGGCCTGAATCAGGAACAGTGTGGCCAGCAGGACAAGGGAGGTTATTCTGCACTTGTACTCAGTACTGGTCAGGCCACACCTTGAGTCCTGTGTCTAGTTCTGAGCCCCTCAATTCAAGAGAGATGTTGAGGTGCAGGAAGGTGTCCAGAGAAGGACAACAAAGCTGGCGAGGGACCTGGAGCACAGCCCTGTGAGGGAGAGGCTGAGGGAGCTGGGAGTGTGCAGCCTGCAGAAGAGGAGGCTCAGGGCAGACCTCATTGCTGCCTTACAACTACCTGAAGGAGGTTGTAGCCAAATGGGGGTTGGTCTCTTCTCCCAGGCAACCAGCAATAGAACAAGGGGACACAGTCTCCAGCTGTGCCAGGGGAGGTCTAGGCTGGATGTTAGGAGGAAGTTCTTGACAGAGTGATTGATTGGCATTGGAATGGGCTGCCCAGGGAGATGGTGGAGTTGAGATCCCTGGAGGTGTTGAAGAAAAGCCTGGATGGGGCAGTTAGTGCCATGGTCTAGTTGACTGACTAGGTGTGGGTACTAGGTTGGACTGGATGAGCTTGGAGATCTCTTCCAACCTGGTTGCTTCTATGATTCTCTGTTCCTGCCTTGGGTAAACCTGATGCAAGCAGAAGCAGACCAAACCCATAATGTGTATTCAGATAAAACTCAAACATATGTCTGGTTATGAAGCTTTTGTATTCTGCTGGACCCAAAATGCCATAGAGGGGAAGCAACTTGTTTTTTCATCAGTATTTGGAGTCCATATCATAACATTCAGGGGTAGTTTTTATTTTGTAGTGATTTGGATTCAAATTTAAATGCTGATGTATTTTGGTGGTATTTGCTTTCTGATCACTTTCTTTTGGTAAAGCTGTGACTAGTTTAACTTTGGACAAACAGGTCACCGAAGGCCACTCAGATTTCCTTGGTAGAGGTTTCTTGGAGGATAGCAATAAGGATAGCAGTAACTGTTTAGTTGTTGGAGATAAGGCTCCAAAGTGATATGTTTCTTGTGCTCTTTCCTCCCCAGGTGGAAACCTCAGTCTACAAACTTGTGTTTGCAAAAAATGAGTTGCTTCCTTTAGGGATAGTAAATAAATTAATAAAATAAGCTTGACAGAGAGCAAGGATGTTGCTGCAGAATTATGCAGCTGACTTGACAGCATAATTGAGCCTGAAAACTGAAATGTAATTGCCAAGGGTGGGAGTGAAATCTGCAACCATTGTGCTGCCACAACCTGAAGGTCTAGCTTGTCTGAATTATTTCAAAGCAGATTTTCATATGAAACTGAAAGTGTGTGGGGGGGAGTCAACCTAGTCTAGTATATGAAGCTGCCTCGTTGGGAGGATGTTTTCTTCACTCAACATTTAACTCTCAAGCGATATCATATAAGCAGTTTATTTTGATATGTAGTGTGCGAAATAGTTCTTTTTCCTTTAAGCAGTAGTGTTGTGGCAATCTCTATGCGATACTAGCTGTTGGCTGGGTAGGTAGATGGACTTTTTTTACCACATGACATCACCTAGAGACACATCTGCATGGTCTGGTGTGTTATGTGAGCCCCTGCCTTGGTCTCTCAAAAGAGTAGCAGGGAGGACATGTACCTCTGTCCATATGGGAGTCAAGCATCAGAGAATGGGTGGGAAATAGGTGTGTCTTGTTGAGGGCTTCGCCATCCAGCTGGAGTGGAAAATACTCTCGGTGGACTAAGCTTGTTTAGTTTTAAAAAAGGTAAAAGAGTGTGAGAGAGAAGAGCAGTGCATGATGCATTAGTGTCTGATCAACAAAGCTACTCTGAAGTGCATCCCTTTGGAGCCATGTGCATTGTGATCCCCGAGGAGACTGTTGCAATTCCTTGGAATTCTTCTCCAGCCTTTCAGGAACCACCTGGATAAAAGAGTTTCCCAGTAACTAATTGTAGGGTTGCTTTTTTTGTTTTGCTTTTCAAAGTGTATCTGTTCAGATGATGATAAGGACACCTTCCATAAACAGGTCCCCATGCTTCACTTTAAGCACTTTTATTTACTGCTGTGTGGCCAGCAGGGCAAGGGAGGTGATTCTGCCCCTTTACTCTGCTCTCCTCAGACCCCACCTGGAGTACTGTGTGCAGTTCTGGAGCCCCCAGCACAGGAAGGACATGGAAGTGTTGGAGCGGGTCCAGAGGAGGCCATGAAGATGATCAGAGGACTGCAGCAGCTCTGCTGTGAGGACAGGCTACAAGAGTTGTGGCTCTTCAGCCTGGAGAAGAGAAGGCTTTGAAGAGACCTTATAGAAGCTTCCAGTATCTGAAGGGGGCCTACAGGAAGGCTGGGGAGGGACTACTGACAATGTCACGCAATGACAGGACAAAGGGCAATGGGTTTAAACTGTCAGAGGGAAGATTTAGACTGGATGTTAGAAGGAAGTTCTTTCCAGTGAGGGTGGTGAGACACTGGAATAGGTTGCCCATGGAGATTGTGGCTGCTCCCTCCCTGGAGGTGTTCAAGGGCAGGTTGGAGGGGGCCTTGAGTGAACTGTACTAGTGGGAGGTGTCCCTGCCTATGGCAGGGGGTTGGAACTAGATGATCCTTGAGATCCCTTCCAACCTTACCATTCTATGATTCTATTTAGCTATCTTGAAAAATAAGGTGCTGGGCTAGTAAAAGTTGTCTTGAAACTAAAAATTTGCTCACTGAATATGTAGTTTCATACTACTGTATTCTCTGTGAACACAATGCCTTTATGATTTTTAGCTATGTATTTTTTTTTTCTTAAACCAATGAGGAAGTGTCATTTTAAATACTTCATTATATCATTTTACATAGTGAGGGAGCTTACTGAAGTAATTTGTGTTCGAACTGGTGCACTGTGCCTTCTTCATTATGCATTTTCTAGGCAACAGACACTTTTCTCAAATATTTACTCTGATATTTCACTGCAGTTGCCCTCTCCTTCTCCATTCCCTCACCATCTCCCTTCCATGGAAGTATCACAGGTTTCGACTACCCTCTATTTAAATAGCAACACTCCCTTCCGATACAAACAGTCAGTCAGTCATTAAACAATGAGGAAGACCAACAGTGGAGGAGGTTATTGGTGCCAGGCACAGTTTTCTGCAGAAACCTTCCTGCTGAAGAGAAGAAAAGGACACTTTGTGTTAGTGTCAGGATATCATTCTGTAATGCTGAGAGAGACCTAGCATCAAGGGGAAATCACTGCTGCAGACACTAGAGCTGGGTCTCTCTTACAGTTTTATAGAACCATTCAAATTATTGTTGAGTAAGAGACATAAAACATTGGCACTTTAACTATGTTTTCCCTCCTCCTCCTGTAGCAGAATGTGATTTCAAGTGGCTATGACTCATGCTCAGGAGGTCCTTAGGTTTTTTTTTGCCCAATACCAGTGAGAGTTTGGTAAGATGATATATTTTATTAATGATGCAGCTTTTTCGAAGCCCCTGCTGCATACCATTACTTTTATCTAATGTGCCACTGAGAGCTGTACTAATATTTTGTGGGGAACTCAAGACCTGCCCATCTTTTCTCCAAAAAAGATCAGAATAGAGCATTCCCTGTTGGAAACTTGGAAGTATAGTTGGGTTACTGCATTCCCTGTCCCATACTTGTTCATCAGGTTGGGATATGGTGTCCTGGGAACTGCACGGTGTAAGGCACATAAAAATGGAAGGACAAAAATTGTTAATGGAAACCATTTGACCATTGAGAGTGGTGAAAGGTTTCATGACTATGTAGGTAAAAGGCTTGGACATGATAGTCCAACAAGTCTTGGAGAATGCTTGTTTAAATGAAGAACAAGAGCTTAATTGATGAGTTTACTTATGCTGTGTGTACTCTTGCAACAATTGAATTTCTAGGTCTTGTAAATAAATCGTGGTAAGAAATGAGCCAGGATGCACATTAAGAGAGTGGTGAGAACCATCAGGATTGCAGAATCCATGAGTCAGATTCTGTGTTTCTGATCACACGTGAAATTCTGGATAGCTTAAGCTTCTTACTAACCCAATGTTTTAGACTTGGATCACCTTTCAGGTTAGACTTGAGAGGCACAGGTGCCAGAGGTGAATGTGTGGCTTTCCTTGCAGCTGCATGCAACCTTTTTGGTTTGTGCAACCTTTTTGGTTTGTACAACCCTAAAATTTTCCATGGGAGGTGCAGATCCTTGCACACCAGGTATGACCCTACTGATAACAGATGTGGTTTCCTTCTTCACCTTCTCTTGACCTAGTGGAGATAATGAATAATAGACCTTTGGAGATCTGTAAACCAGACATAAAAACCACTCTGAGGGCAATGTACAACAGAAACTGGGAAACACAGCTGAACAGAGCTCTGCTGTTTGTAGTAGGTGTCAGCTTGGCCACGTTTCTGGTGATTTGACAGACTGAGTATTTTCCAGGTACTGACTTTGCATTTGAGACTAGCTGATGGCCTTTCATGTCCAGCTGCCTCTGGTTAAAACCAGTCATTCTAGGGTGGTGTTTTACTATAGCATTCATTATGACTGGCTTGATCTGAAATCCATACATCCAGCCCTTTCTCCTGTCTCTCTGGTCTATTAGCATTTGATACATTTCATGATCTGTGACATGACTGATTTATTGAAAGAGAACTGAAAATAAAGAGCAGCCTTGACTCAGGAACAGTCTGTGGATGCACTTTTGTTTTCTGTCACATCGTTGTTGCTATGGTGACTTAGCAAAGATCTGTTTAGCAGTCGCTGGATGTCTCATGTTCTGAGCAAAACTTTGGGATTTTCCAACGTTCCTCTAACAGTTGTTTCACACTTTGTTTTACAACTGTGTAAAGTCTCCTGCAATAAGTCCCTGTTACTCCTGTTAATTTACTGCTGCTTCTGTGAGAAGGTGTGTGCCTGCTGTGTTTTGGCTGGTAGTGCCCCTTCCTTCCTGGAGTAATTTTTCACAGAAGGTGGGTAAACAACCTACCCATTTTATCAAGGTTACTGAGTATTTCCTTCCCAGGAGGGATGCCTTAGAGTGCAGTGGTAAACACAAAGGGATGGAGAACCCTACTAAGACATGCTCCAGAACTGAGCTATAAGAAGGATGAGGAGGAAGATGCCCTTGGAGCAGATTCACATGGTTGCAGTCAGGTAGTCTGAGCCCTTTTCCCATGTCTGTCAGGTTTTCCGTGTTAATGAGAGCATGATGCAGCTATAACCGTAATTGAGATTTCCTTCTAAGCTGGTAAGTGGGAGACAGTAATTGTTTTCAGTTTCCCTACATTCATTGAGAGAGGTTGAAGGCTGCAGCACATGCTTGGAGAATCGCTGCTTCAAGCAGAGGTGCTCCACCTGGCAGGCAAGTCAGGTCTGTGTCTGGCAGATTGGGTCAAACACAGCTACCTCCCTTCCTGCTCCTGATCACTGGCCTGGGAACAGCCTTCCAACCCCGGGCAGTGATCTAGAAGATTGGCCACCACCTGAGTGGCAAGCTGTGGTCAGCCTCTAGCACTGCAGCATGATGCAGGTGCACCTTGCAGCACACTCTCAGCCCTTGTTAGCTGAAGTTTGAGAGGAGGAGACAGGGTTTCTTATGTAGGCTTCTGGATAGAGCTTTTCAAATACCAACACTGTAACTATTTAAGCAGTTAGTGCTACTCGAAGTCAGTGTGGCTTTCACTTTGTCATGCTGAGCTAGCCAGAGAGAACGGAATAATTTCTCACGGAGTACTTAGACACATCGTGATGATAGACATGCTCAGAAAATCTTTGCAATACAGTGTCTTACCTTACTCTCAGAAATTCAAGTAGTTCTTGTTGATAAAATGAACTGCACACTCACAAGTTCTCCTTCTGCTCATTAAAAAAAATAAATCTATATACATTTCAGCTAGCATAATAAATTTTTCATCCTTATTTAACTCTCCTGTCATGGCACACATCCAATACTATGACCTTATTTTCTCTTCTTAATGATGAACATCAGTTCTGTGCTTTAAACTTGTTCCAAATCTGACTTAATTTGAAGTTCTTCCTGCTGCTAGTGCCTGTTGCACTGATTTTGTAGCTTGTATGGCCTCATGGTGAGACCATTTTTTTTCTTGTTAACTCTTTGATGGCAGTCTTGACCTGTCCATTTTCTGGAGTTCCACAGAACTGATACTTCAACCCCACTGCAGCTTGGAAGGGTGTTTTTTTTCTTTCTTCTGCACAGTCTGGAATAATCTGTTTCTTGCTAACAGCTCTTACATTTTTATCAGTTCTGTAAGGTTAATTAATGCAACAGCTTCCAGTCTTAGTTGTCTTAAATATTTAGAGGAAAGTAAGAGATATAAGCAAATTTTTGCAGCAGGGCCAGATTTGGTTGAATTTCTCAGTTTGATTTTCAGCTGCTATGAATCATTGATGTTACACTGAAGTCTTTTGGATGATCAGCTCAGCTGAGGATCTGGCCTTTCTCACTTAAGTTGTGTCACTTACTGAAGTTGAGCTGCTTTGCAGTGAGCGTATGACAGTTGCTGCTGTATTTTTGCGTAGGAAAACACGGGTTATGTTTCACTGTCTTTTGTCTTTGTGTAGCTGTGAAGAAAGACTGGGGTGTGTGGTGTACATTTATCCACACACATGGATGTTTTTACATGCAGTCACCCAAACCAATAAAAGTGGTGGGAGAACCCCTCCCTCTTACATTTTTTTTATGATTAATTAAGCACTAGTGCACCTCACACTTCCACTGATGCAGAGGGGTGCAGCCTCACTGAAAATTTGGGCTACTGTGTCCAAATTTGTTTCCATTTACCTTAAAGCTTCTAAACCAACCAAAGAAAACCTCACCAAGCATTGCTACCAGACTTGGAAACACTTAGGAACAAAACAGCTCCAAGCAGAAATAATTTAGCTGTAGTCCATGGAGGGATCCCATCCCCATGAGTCCCTGGATTAAGCACCTGTTTCACCCCATGTAGTCCTACTCCCAATGCACAGAGTGGGTGAGATCTTACGCTTCAATGCATGAAACCACCTACTGATGGGGGGGAGTGGGAAGGGCATGGTGATGGGCAGACTAGGGATCTGAGAACTGTGATGGATTAGATGAGAACGTTGATCCAAGGAAGCTCAGAAATTCCTTTGTGCAGCTTTGGGGCAGAGTTGGGTGTCTCCCTGCTGTTAGTCTTTCTGTGTTCTGCTTATCACATTAATCTCTGTGAGGGTAACGTTGATTTTAAACTCCTTCAAGTCATTATGACAAGTGAGCATGGCGGTAAATTCTTCCATATCAAGAGTGAGACAAATTGTACTGTGCTGCATATTATGGTGTAGTACTACTAATTGCTTAACTTGATAAATGTCTTCTGATAGGTTATATAGTTAATGAACAGAGATGTTAATTGCTCTTATCTGAAATAGCTACACTTGCAGGGGCGTTCTCTGGAGCCATGGCTGTCTTCTAACAGAGATTTATTTCAAACCATCCATTGTTTTCAGCAGTTTGAGTTCATTACACTTCAGTGTGCCAACTGAACAGTCTCCACCCCCATCAAAGTTTTGAAGGCAATTTCTTTTTTTTTTTTGAGGGCAATCAACTTTTCATATATGTTATTTATCAGGACTGATTGTTGCCTGGGTATGGAGATCTTACATGTAACACAGTATGTTTGTCACCCTGGGTTACAGCAGCATGGCCTGTCCTTAGAAGCAGCCAAAGAAAAAGAAGCACCTGACAGCAGAAGGGCAAGGGTCTGGAACATCCCCGTGTCCCTCCAGCATCTGGAGTACTTAACTGGGAAAATCATTCTTCATTGTTGTTGTGTTGGTGAGAGTCATCAGTCTGAATATGTTTTAATGCAAGTAGCCATGAAGATGATCAGAGGGCTGAAGCAGCTCTGCTATGAGGACAGGCTGAGAGAGTTGGGGCTCTGCAGCCTGGAGAAGAGAAGGCTTTGAGAAGATCTTATAGCAACCTTCCGATATCTGAAGGGGGCCTACAGGAAGGCAGGGGAGGGACTATTGACAAGGTCTTGTAATGATAAGACAAGGGGCAATGGGTTTAAACTGGCAGAGGGTAGATTTAGACTGGGTGTTAGGAGGAAGTTCTTTCCAGGGAGGGTGGTGAGGCACTGGCACAGGTTGCCCAGGGAGGTTGTGGCTGCTCCCTCCCTGGAGGTGTTGAAGGCCAGGTTTGATTAGGCCTTGAGTGAGGTGTACTAGTGGGAGGTGTCCCTGCCTATGGCAGGGCGTTGGAACTAGATGATCCTTGAGGTCCCTTCCAACCCTACCATTCTATGATTCTATGATCTCTTTTTGCAGACCTCTTTTTTTCTAGATGCTTGTGGAGCTGAAGATTTAGTACATTATTACATGAGTAAGTGCATGCAAGCCTCCTATTAACAGCAGATGTCATGTTTATTCTCTTTCCCTTTTAGAATTTCCCATGGAAACAAGTGGGCAGATTTTTTGCATTATTGGGTAGTCTGCTGCTGCAGACTTCTCCCACAAATGCAAAGGGAAAAACTAACCTTACATGTGAACCTGCATGTTCCCCAGTGTTGGGAGTGCTGTGTTCCCCTAGGATTTGATTTATAGTAGGTTTTGGTGTATGACTATTCTGGTACAAAGTTGTTTCAAAGCTGAATGATTAATAAATCTTTATGGAACCAAAAGACAGACAATGTTCTCACTGAGGTTAAAGCATACCTGATTTCCCAGCAGAGAAGTTGGCTGCTTCACCAGGAGGCTGAAGGCTAACATGAAGAGGAAAATGTTGCCTTGATTTAGGGTTTTTGTTTGCTGTAATAAATTTAATTTTCATTTCTGAATCCCTTACAGTTTTTCAGAACATGTTCCACAGCAAACAGCCAGAAGTTAAAATTGTAAATCTGTGAACTGACAAATGTAGATTCTCTGGCCAAAGTTTCCAAAGTCAGGATTAATTTTGTGGAGTGAATGAGAAAAGTGCATTATCTTACTTCGTTTGATAGATTTCAGACTTTGGCAAGAAATGTAGATCTCCTTTTGGAGATGACAACTATAAAAATAAGAGTTATTATTTTGTCATACAAAGACATTTTCAACTGAACTTGAGGCATTACTGCTCAGAGACGCTGTGTCTTTAGTCTGCCTTACAGAAATAATTAGACTGATCTATTCAAGTCCTCACTCTTCACTCTCTTCCCCCTGACATGCTGCCCTCTAAGTTGTTAAGAGACTAGTTTCTGTCTCTACTTTTTAGCTCCTTCAGTTCCATCTTTGAGGCATCTGGCCAGTGCTGGATGTGTTCTCTCATCTGCCTGACACCACAGACAGATAAATATTTGTATGGACAGAGGCAACTGGGTGGATGGAGATGGGAATGATGCTTAAGACTAGCATTGATGTTTCATGGGGACTCGCTGAGGCTCTGTCTTATTTTAGGTATTTTCAAATCTCTGAATCCACTTTTCTTGTGTGCTGTTCTAATCTGAAGTCCCCATGGAGCGACCTGGAGTTGACAATGAGTGTTCTGGGGTGTGTGCAGGGAAGACCAGCTGGAACATGAGAACACGCAACACTTGCACTGCTTATTCTCTACCACAATGATTCACCATGATTGGCGTTTGCATACCTGAATGTCAAAATAGCCTGTGTTTTAAGAGGAACCAGTGACTCAGGCTGTGGTTTTACCTCAGGCCCTTTCCTGATAAACAACTGAACTGTGTTTGGTCTTGAGAAAACACAACTAGGGAACCACCATTCTGTCCTCTCATTTGTGTGTGTGCAGGGATTAGGGAAAGGACTCCTTTGTGTGAGGTTGACCTTCACCTCCTTAGTGCCTTGGGCTCTTTGCGAGGAGCACCATAGCCTTGTGAGGTTCAGGAAGCCTGGGGTCCAAGTACAGCTCTGTTTCAGTGCTGCTTCGGAGCATTTCTGCACAGCTCTCATGTGGGAGTATAATCTTCAGTGTTTGACAGCATCTAGAAGCGCAATTTCAAGGAGCTCGACACAATGATAAAGCACTTTTCTTTGGATTCTTTGGGATGTAAACCAGAGGTGAAGCTGTCTTTGGTGTAGCCAGTGCTTTCAGAATTGAAAATATTTAACCTAGAATATGGTGGTGTTAATGAAAGCAGGAACGATGCATATGACATTGCTTGCAGGGTGTAAGGCAGATGTGGGCTATTCATTTTTTGAGTAAGATGGCAAACAACTGTAGTAAAACTTTGTCTGTGGTGTAGCTAGACAGGAGGCCTGGAACTGGAGTCATAGAAGTGCTATACAGACTACCTCATAGCATTTTCCTTTGGAGAGATAAACCATAACCAATTACATAGATGGTTAAGGTACTCTTTCCATCCTTTACCAGCTGCAGAACTTGATGTGCCTCCATCCTACTTAAGGAGAAGGACAACTGTCCTATGAGAAGAGGTTTATGCGTGGGATGAAATCGCTGGTGTATGGCTATAGAGCTGTTGACTGGATGGGATCAGTTGTCTTTTAATGCTCTTTAAAATGGATGGTTTAAGGTATACAAACTTCTCTTGGGAACTGATTGTGTGAGAATTCTTCAAATCTTCTTTGAAGTTAATGGATGGTATTAAGGACAGTCAGCACCTTCTTAAGAGAAATTTGAATTGCTTTGATTCATTTCATTCTGCATTTGCCTCAACTAGTTCTGGTTTTCTTCCTTCTCCGGTCTTTCAGAGCATGTTTTTGATAACTTTACCTTCTGAGCACACTAGATTTTATGCTGTCCATTTTCATCTTTTATTCCCTGAGTGCTGTAGTGCTGATTACTGAAGGATCTTGGGCCTTTGGCTTCCTGTTGGGACGAGATAATTACTCTGCAGTAGGCAATGTGTGACGTACAGCATCAGCATTAAGCCACTGGGATTCCAGTCGCAAGTGCAGAAGAGTGTTGTGGCCAAAGGAGTAAGCAGAAGTTTGTCAAACTTCCTGCCCAACAGGGGGTTTGTTAAGGAGCAACAAAGGTTGTTTTCAGCAAGGACTAGTGTACAATGAACACTGCCACAACAGGCGTTAGAGGAAGAGATCCTGAGAGCTCAGTCCCATCTTCTTACCACTTTTTCCTTCCTGACTTCCTGTAGCAGCAAAGGTGGAGGACGGAACCATCACTGTGCCATAGCAAATGACGTTCGTGGCCTTAGGAGCATGTATGAAGTGCATAACTTCAAAGTGCAGTTTCCAGCTGCACCACCTACTTAACTTATGGAAGAATGTTGTACCAATTAGAAGCAGAGATGTTCCAAATGCAATTTGCTTATTTCACACTCGCCTCCAGGAATCCTGTGTTGTGATTTTAAGAGTTGGCCTTGTTTGACCCCGAAATAGATGTGGTTTCTCCCTTGCCTTCTTTATTTCAAGACTGTCAGTTAAAAATAACTTCTGTATTGGGCACAGTGGGAGTAAGTTTGAGAAGTTTAAGCTATATGTAAACCAGTAAAGCGAGAAAATTAATTCATAAATATAACAAGCTCTATTCTCTTGCAAGACGTGGCCAACCCAAGCCTCTATCCATGTGGTGGGATTAATCACTTATGTATGAAAATAGTTTCTCTGCCATAGCAATACTGATTAGTTTGCTCATGCTGTAGCCAAGTAAAATAAATAACATCTTGGAGGATCTCTGTTAGTGAAATAACTTAAACAAGATGAAAACTTGCATAAAGCACAGTGTATGTATGCATATGCTGTTATATCACAGCTATAGCTCTGTGTATTGACTTAGACTTAGAACATAATTCTGCATCTGCTTACCTATATAAGTTTATACTTCATCTTTGAGATCATTGTGGTCCTGTAATACCTAAGAATTACAGAGATACTAATAAGGTGTTTCATGTTTAAGTTTGTTTCCTTGCTACTATCAATTCATGTTGTAGATGTAATTGCAAAGCAGAGTTACTTATTTGTATTTTAATTGTGACTTTCACTTTAAACTGAGCTTTAGTAGTGTGTGGAGCAAACCAGTACTTAGGTATAGGCTGAGATGAGTAGGTTGGTTGCTCTGTTTTGACTTGAGTGTGAAAGCTGAAGGCTGAATCTTTGGAGCCCCAAGAACCACTGTCAGATGCATCAGTGTAGATTCTGATGATGTGCTTGATTAAACTTGCAACCAGAGAGAACAAGAATGTATGGAATAAAACAACCTTAATACAGTACACTGCTGTTCTGGTTGCATGATTGAGATGCTTCATGCATGGATAGTATGTGTATGACCAGACCCCTTCATAGCTCAGTTCGACTTTGGACTAGATTCCATTGATTCAGGACCCAGAAAAAATACAGTTTGACATTTTAGTATTCCAGGCACCTAGCTCTGGCCTGGTTTTGTTTCTCTGTGAGTGATCTTAACACTTGAATGGGTTGGATGAAGGTAGTTGGATGGATCTCTCTGTTGAATGACCTGTGTAGGAATTTTCCTTTACAATGAGATACTTTTAACAACCAAGAGTTATTTTGATGGTGCAGTTCTTACTTTGAAATTGTGAAACTTCTGATGACTAAGTAAACTTTTTTTTTTTCTATCTTTGTTTTCTTGCAGCCAACTGGGTACATGGAAAACTCCATTTCCTACAGTGCTATTGAAGATGTTCAACTGCTCTCCTGGGAGAATGCCCCTAAATACTGTTTACAGCTCACAATCCCAGGGGGTACTGTCTTACTGCAGGTACAGTAAACAAAGAAATACAATTTTCTTTCTTATTGGGAATCTCCTTTGGCTTCTGTTTGCTATGCATAAATTCTTAATTAGATGGACTGAGAAAAGGTGAAGAACTCAGTGCTGTTAATGTACCTAACAACCACAAAATTTGCACAGGGTGGTAGCTCTGAAACTTTTCCTGTTGTCTGACAGTCAGAATGGAAATTTTGGGCCACAATGATTAAATCTTCCTCCCGATTTTTGTGCATCAAAATAGTGCTCTGTTGGAAAGGCACTTTGATGTGGGGCTGGAGCAATTGCATTTTCACATGTAGTCCTAATCCTGCATGGAAGAAGTTAAAATTGACATACTTCAGTCCTACAGGAATCCCATAATTTGCAGCAGAACCGACAAGTATCTTTTTTATAAAAGATACTAGATCTTCACTGGAAGATACCAGTGTATTTGTGTGGAGATTTACATATGGTAGTTCTCTAAGCATTGTTTTCAAACAGGAGACTTTGTGTTTACATGATTCCAGATTTCTTCATCTACTTGTGAGGCTTTGTAGGACTCTCTTAGATCATTGCAAGTTTTAGTGACAGAAAATACTCCATAGCACTGAGCTGTGGAACTGCTTCAGAACAGGAAAAGAAAAGCAACTGAAAGCCCAGTTGCTTTGTCCTCCTAAAATTTGAGCAGTCATAACTTAAAATGACTGAATTGAGTCCATCTAGCTCTTACCATAGTTTTCAATGCTGTTTCAAAGACAACTTGTTTGTTACCCTTTGGGAATTCACTTTTTCAGTTGAATATACAACCCTGACTGCTGTGTATATGTGTGTTATGCAGCAAGGGCTGTAAACAGACCAGGTGAGCAATTTTTGCAGAAAATGTGAAGAAAAAAATCAGTTTAAGCTGCGGAGAACTCAATGAAAAAATTAAAAAGGCCAGGTTTTTTTCTATGAACAGCTTCAAAGAGCTGATCATAATAGAGCTTGTGTATTTGGATGTGTAGACACCTACACTAACTGCACCACTTTTGCATAAAATATAGTCCAGTAGACAGAAATATGGGAACACACTGACTGATGCACTAATAACTATGATGACCATGTCTGCTACATCATTTGCCCAAGAAAATCTTGATACACAGTATGCTGATCCATGGTGCACAGTTCAGCATTTCATTATTTCTTGGTGCTGACTTGTTTTCTGAAGCCCCTGTAGGGTCACAAAGTGTGTGATACCATCTCTATCCAGGGAGAACTTAGTTGAAAGCTCTTCTGAAATGGCTTTACCTGCAGATCATGAGAAAACTAACCCAAGTGATATCATTCAGAAATGCAAGGCTAGGTGCTAAGCTGGTCCATGTTTTCCAGACTATAGACTTCTGTAGAGGTGTAGAACATCAAAGTTAACTCTGAGCTCGAAAGCCAGTATGGCTGACAGTAGTTAATGGTAATATGAGATCCAGCTAGGTCCAGCTCTCCCTTGCCTTCATTTCAGACAGGGCTATGGGTGTCGCCATGTGCAGAGCTGTTTCCCAGCAGCCCAAAGGTACTTGACTTCATAGAATCATAGAATGGTAGGGCTGGAAGGGACCTCAAGGATCAGCTAGTTCCAACCCTCTACCTTAGGCAGGGACACCTCCCGCTAGTACAGCTCACTCAAGGCCTTTTCCAACCTGGCCTTGAACACCTCCAGGGAGGGAGCAGCCACAACCTCCCTGGGCAACCTGTGCCAGTGTCTCACCACCCTCACTGGAAAGAACTTCCTCCTAACATCCAGTCTAAATCTCCCCTCTGCCGGTTTAAACCCATTTCCCCTTGTCTTATCATTACAAGACCTTGTAACTAGTCCCTCCCCAGCCTTCCTGTAGGCCCCCTTCAGATACTGGAAGGCTACTCTAAGGTCTCCTGGAAGCCTTCTCTTCTCCAGGCTGCAGAGCCCCAACTCTCTCAGCCTGTCCTCATAGCAGAGCTGCTGCAGCCCTCTGAGCATCTTCATGGCCCTCCTCTGGACCCGCTCCAACACTTCCATGTCCTTCCTGTGCTGAGGGTTCCAGAACTGTACACAGTACTCCAGATGGGGTCTGAGGAGAGCAGAGTAAAGGGTCGGAATCCCCTCCCTTGCCCTGCTGACCACGCTTCATGTTGTTCCTTTGATTGGGGTTTGGGATGGCTTTGGAATGTCATAAAAATATCATGAGGGCTTAATGATTTTTCAGAATAGCTGTGCTAAAAGTGCTTCAGAGCACTTTTACTCTGAAATAGGTAGAGAAAGCATTCATGGCCACATGGCCTTTGTGGAGTATTTCTGGAGCTCCCTTTCATGTACTTCACTGTTGTCATTCTGGCCTTTTGTAACCCTGCAATGGGGAGCTGCAATCATTCCCCCATTTTAATCTGAAAATGGTGCAGCTAGGCCCGAGAATATCTGACTGTGGACTCTCCTGGTGCATAGGTGGCATTGGTGTGCCTTATCACACGTCCTTGGCATGAGTCCTGTTGTGTATGTAGCTGCCTTTGCTCAGTGCCTAGGCAGTTTCTGTGGCTCGAGATTGACTTACAAATTCTAGGTGTTACTGGGGAGTGTGGGGAGTCTGCATTTCAGAGGGGCTGCTGCAAGTCCATAAGAGTCCTAATTCTGTGGTTTGAAAAGCTTCTACTGTGCGTGACACTGGGGAAGGCAGGAGGGCAACCTGTGGCTCCCCAGCAGCTAGTTTAGGGTTCTCGTTATTGGCAAAAATCTTCCTTACCTAATCTGCTAATTGAATTAATTAGAAAGAAACTCAATTGTGAAGTTGGATGATTTAATTTTTTTTTTTTTTTCATGGTAACTTTGACTCTCTTCTCCATGAATTTCGTTAGTAGTAGTAATGTTTATGTTTATATCTGTTTCAACAACTGCAATAGTTACACCTGCCTTTCCAAATTCTGCTTCTAAGTCTACTCGGCAGTTTTTGGTAGCTGCCTTTACAGGCCTGCTTAACAGGAAACAAGATGAAGTCTGAACCCACAGCTCCCTGCTGAGTTTAAAGGAAATTGGTAGGCCGTGAAGACTTTAATGTGGAGCTGCCTGCCATTTGTTTCTTCAAACAAAACCCAACAAACCAAACAGACAAATAATAACATTTGTGACTAAGTAACATCTTAGGGCCAACTCTTTGCTATTTTCTTCTAAAAGATCGATGTCTTTATGTAACCTCCTAGGCGCTGATAAAGAAGTGGAGTGAGCTCAGCTTCTGTTATGTTTACTGCTGGCTGGCTGGGCAGACAGGCTCAGATTACATTATAACTATGGGAATTTCAACATAATTGAAAATACAAACTTTAAAAATATTTTTAGTATGACTTGGTCCTTGGTAGTGTCTCAATTCATCAAATGTGGTTAGATTGGAGAGTGTATAAAAATAGATTTCCCTTATAGAGTTGTAACGTGTAGTCACAAAGCCAAAACATTACTAAAAGTTATGCTTAGTGTACTTAGGAAATCAAGATGTGAAAACTGGATTTGTCAAGTAATGAGCTTCAGCTGAATTTCTTTAGAATAGGTGACAAAGGATCTAAGTAACCAAAAGACGCAGTCCCTGGGGTGTTGAGAGACTGAGATGCTGAAAAGTTAGCCCTTGCATGCCTCAGTTTTGTTTCCAGATTTTCAAGACACTTCAACACGTTTATGGGAAATTGGGACTTCTGCTCTTCTACAAAATTACTCTACTCTGCTAGGCTGAGCAGCAGTGTGCTCTGATGTAATGTCCAACTCTAGGATCAGGAAGTGTATAATAGTGGAACAAGTCAGACTAGTCCAGAGCATGTTCCTAGTGCTGTATCTTCTGAAGTGTGCTTTTGGTGAAATCAGTTTTTCTTTAAAGACTTGATCTAAATGTGGTTGATACACATATAGAAATGTTTAAATGAAGTGTTTTGACTCCCCCCTGACCCTAATTGATTAATTTCAGTTGTGTATTTTGATACATGTAATTGCACATGCTGTGTTGTAAAGGTTTAGAGTGAATCTAGCGGTTGGACTTGGTGATCCTGAGGGTCTTTCCCAAACTGAATATTTCTGTGGTCCTTTAATCCTGTGGAATACTGTTGGTGTGGTTTACTATAAAATGAAACCTCTGAATTGGATTTCCTGATTTTTCCACCAACTTTAAAAAAAGAAAAAAAATCTAAAATTTTTGGACAACTGCTGTTTGCCTCAGATGGAAATTAATTTCCAACAATGCCTGTGGGAGGATGCCAGCTTGTGGTGTCGGAGCATCCTTCATGTATTAGTCTGCGTTAGGCATGACAAATGCCACGAGAGAGTCCAAGTCCACGCTGAAGTTCTCATCCCCCCTGTCTGCTGTCACCAAGGTTTATTTCTGGCTCGTTACTGCACAGTAATGACTCAGAGAAGGGAGAGTGCCATTACTTTTCCTTACATCATCCTGATATCCTCCCATAGCAATACTGACCCATCCTGACCTGTATAAACACATGAAATTTGACAAGCAGCACTGGAGGTGATGAAGGTCCTCTTAGGAAATCACATCACTGTAACAGCAGGTGCATACCTGAGTTTCAGTGGAGGATTTGGTTTTCAAGCAGCAGCCAGCTTAATCTGAGATGGGATCACATTGAGAAGTCGTCTTTGTGCATGTGCTTCCAATTCAGTGTTTGTTGTTTAAGTCTGAGCACTGGTGTGTTTCACCATCTGGCATTTGGGCATCCTCATCATCCTCTGTGGGAGTCATTGACAGTATTTTCTCCTGCCAAATGTCTGTGGTCCTTCTNTCCCCCCCCCCCCCCCTCCCTTTCCTTTCCTACAATTGGGGTAGCAGGTGTGAAAGAAGGTGTTGCTGAAACTGGCTTGGACATAACAAGCTCTTCAGACCAGGAAATGGGAGCTAAATTTAACCTTTGAAGAAGTGTGAGCTCTTCAGTGTCAGCAATAGCAGGGCCTCCTTGAGCTGAGCTAAACTTCTCTCCTGCTTTCCCTTTCTAAATCACAATGTGTGATTATGGTATTGTCTGGATGATTGTGAAGAGGATGCCCCTATTGATAGTGAAATAACAGGAATAACCTTTTCAATGGATTGAAAACAACTTAGAGTGTAATTTCACAAGCTGCTTAGCATCAAATGTAGGAAGAGTCCCAGGAAAAAGGCTTTGGTATTTCAGTCAGGACAGTACTGCCTGCTTTCCAGTGCTGCCCTTTCTTTTGAATGGGTCCTAAAAACCTTAATGGTGCCACTTCCATCCCTAGTGCTAGCTTTGTTCATTTGGCAATCGAGCGTAGTGAGAAGGAAAAACAAACAGAGCAGGAAGCCTTGACAAGCACAACAGTCACAAGTTCAGCTCCGTGTTTGAGCATACTGTTTTTGCCAGGGAGTCCCCACAGTAAATGTTTCCACTGGATTTTTTAGTAGTACTTTATTTCAGTCTCCTTGGAGAACCTGGCTTTTGTTTGAAGTGCAAATCCAGCTGATGTTGCCAGTGTGGAGAGGTCAGGCAAGGACCAGAACCCAGCAGAGATGGGGAGTATTTTCAGGAGGATGGCATTTCTAGCAATTACCAGCAACTCTGTCTGCAACTTGAGTTAAGGCAGAGGATTGGCAGATGTCACTTGCAGACCTGTCCATATCTTGGAGGTGCAATGTTGGGATTGAAGGTTTTGTACAGCCTGCAGTGGTGGTCTCTGCACTCCTGAGCTACTCTGCTGTACTCTTCCT
Source organism: Eubucco bourcierii (assembly GCA_013396675.1). Classification (NCBI taxonomy): domain Eukaryota; kingdom Metazoa; phylum Chordata; class Aves; order Piciformes; family Ramphastidae; genus Eubucco; species Eubucco bourcierii. Next base: position 601,192 of record VWZE01013833.1, on the reverse strand, counting down.
GTGGCTGATAATAAATCGATGCAGAGAAACCCGCAATGTTTTATGAGTTCCAGTAATGAATATCAACTGGAGGAAAGCATCACAAAACCCTATCCTGCTGATCAGAGAAAGCAAGGGAAGAGAAGAGAATAAACTCCAAAGAGTTAAAATCAGAATCTGGATCATCCCACTTATTGCCACATCTTTTCAGATGGCTAAATCCCTTAGAGGTTATATATGAAGGATACTGTTGTAAGGAAAGATCTGGGAGCTTATTGCTAGGTGGGCAAGTCTATTCTTGTTTTCTTCCGAGTAGCACATATGCCAGTAAAAAGGGATGCTGTAGTGCTTCTTAACAGTAAAGAAACCTGGTAGCATGGCACCTGTGGTGGAAATGACAAATCCTCCGCTGGTGCTTGTCACTATGCACCTACTGCTGTCACTGGAGCTGTGAGTATTTCTATCAGCTGAAGGTCTTCACCGTCATTTCTGGAGCGGTTGGTTTCTTGCAGAGTTGCAAGTGTTCTGTTTTTCAACACCACGCAGGTTCTGATTTCGTTTTCCTACCTGGGTGGAGATTATTGCAGGGACTGTAACACTGGCATGGAACAAGTGTTTGATTTTCCTATTTTTGTGAGCTTTAATAAATATCTGCTTTTAAGAAGTGTGCTGCTTTTTGACTGAGGGGTGTATTCTTACCCGCTGACTAAGAAATGAAGTCATTTGAGCACAGAGAAAAATACTTCCCTGTTTGAGCAGAGATGTAAATTTACTCAGGTTTAGCAAAACTCTGTGTGTACAGGCATTTAATCTCTTGCAGTCTTCTTCCTATAAGCAGTCTTATTAAAGCTGATGAAGTTTATCCTGTGAGCAAAGTTGGTACTGCAGCTGATCCCAGGTGGTTTTTCCTCTCTTGACTGAACATTTATGCCCCAAAAATTAGAATATGAAACCCTTCGGAACATGATTCCAGGATCAGCTCATACTACACACAGTAGGCATTTTGAATGTAGATACTCTTCCTCCTCATTAGAATAATAGTCAGTGAGCTACAAGTAGCTTGGATCTTCTTGCACCTTCTAAGAGCTTTTCTGCCACGTTTTCCTGTTTTCTGAAGTACACCTTCTGCGATGTTGTGGTTGTGCAAAAACAACCGGAGGCCTCGATTGCGCAAGAAACTCCAATCAGTTGGCTCCTGTGCCAGCCACAACCCTGCTAAAGCCATTTAATTTGACAACAAAATTAGCAGAACTGAGGCCCAAACATGCCAAACACACAGGGGGACCAAACTCTTCTTTTACATAGACAGGTTATAAAATCTCCATTGGCCTTCATTCCTGTCTCTTGGTTATTTGTAACAACGGCAGGCAAAACGTTTCCAGGTTGAATCTTTTGAGTTGGAAAGGTAACTGGAAGATCAGTGGTGCAGAACTGGACCCACTTGTGTGGGCTGAGGGTAAGAAAACTTTGCCCTGTGTGGTTAGAATGCTTAAGGAAAGCCTGCTGTAAAGACTTTTGTGTCTCGTTTTCTTCTCTTTATTGTACCCTAGAGCTGAATAAATATAGTGGGTTATGCCCTCAGCTGGAGAGAAAAAAATGTAGGTGTGAGTTTCTGCTAAATGATGTCTTCAGCACTGAAGTGCTGGGCTCTCAGAACATCAGATAAAATAGTGCATGTGTAGCCCCTGTAAATGAATTGTAGTTCTCTCCATTGCTTTACACGTTGGTGCTTATTGCTCCCAACTTCAGAAAGCTTTTTACACAATAACTTGTGTGCTTAAGTAAGTCTGTATGTGCAAAGTCTGTTTGAGTACTGACAAGAGCCTGATGGCTCTTTTGTCATCCTGGTATGTTACAAAGCTCCCATTTAAGATTTTAGCATTTGCTCTGACTTTGGACTTCAGACTTGAGTCACTTTCGGTTCAAGTCTTTTTAACTGTCAGGTTGACATTTTGCCGGTTTGAGAGAAGTACTTCATTTCCCTAAACTATTTTTTATCAATTTAACAATGTTTTAGTTTACATAGCTCCTAGATACTCAGTCTGGTGTTTAAAGGAATGAAGGGATGTGTATCTTGCAGTATTGTTGGTGCTATTGCTTAGTGTACCTATTCTTTAGATGACTTGGATGCTAGCATTTCTCCTTGGGGGGGGGGAAGGAAGAAAGAAAAGTAAAAATTTCAAATATAAACAGAATCTTTCAATTAAATCTAGTGAGTTTTAAGAGTGTTTTGTCTGGATAGATATCTAAACATATACACTTCATGCCTCTTCTATTATGGTAAAAATGTTTTTCAGGCTTCCTGTGACAAATTATTTTTTTATCTGTCCTCTATTTGAATAGGATAAGTACCTTGAATTGAAATTCAATTATACAACATATATAGGTAAAAGGTTTGTTTTACATGTTATAAAATGCACATATACATTAAATACTGTATAAATAAAGAAAATCACTAAGTATTGGCAAACAAAATTATCGTGAAGATCTACACTCAATGTTTTTGCAATTTTTTCTTTTTCTTTGCATGCAATGAAAAAAAGGGGAAAAAAATTATGCTTTTGTTTCCATTTGAGGCAAATTCATATGCTGATATGTCAGCATTCTTCAGAAAATGGGAAGTTTGTTTTTTATAAATTCTGTGGGCAGCTAAGATTGTTTATGGTAGACTTATTCTGCTTTATTGCTTAGAGAGCTACTGGGGGAGCAATCAGTTCTCATTAATATATAAATAAATAATGTAGTACACATATATAGAAGAGCAGTGCAGATAAATCAGACCACGTTTATCTCCCTGAGACATCAGTAGCTGGCCTTGAGATTAAACATGGTTTTGGTAACCATGCAATATTTTAACTTCCAGTGTTCTTGCCATTATCGGTAAACAGAACCAGTGTCAGGAAATGAAATTCATTCTGTGACCTGAGTTTTGAATATTTACCTGCAAAGGTCTTGGGGAGTGGAATTTGTTGAAGGGTACCTTTATTTGCAAGAAGTCTGTGGTTTTTCAGCTGGTGGAGAACCTCTCTTTTATTTTATTTTATTTTATTTTTTGACATGGATTTATAGGCTACCCTGAAGTTTCAGCGATTGTGTAAAGCGGTTTGAGTGAAAATTGCCTACCGGCAGCGATGCGATAGAAGTGGAGAAGCCAAAGGGCTTCTCTACCCACTCAAATACTTCAAACTGCTGTCACCTTGTTAAGGCATGCATATTTACGTCACTCTAGATACTTTTATATTTTTTGATACCGAGCCTTTTGACCTTTGGGAGCGTTGAACTATTCCTTCATTGGCTGCAAACCTGGCTTCGTGCTGAGAGTTTCTGGCAGCTGTGCTTAATACTGACAAAACAAGGGATCATTGGGAGTGATTATTGCAACATCTATGCCATTGCTGCAAACAGTCTGTGCATGTATCTGCATGTCTGTGTGTGCTGTGCTTTTGACTCTTGGTTTAATACCGCTGAAAGAGCTGAGATGTTACTTGAATTGCTTTGGAACCAGCTGAGGAACGGGACGAGAAAGGAAATTAGAGTATGGAAAAACCCGGCCCTCCTCGTAAAATGTCAACCCATCTTCTTGCTCTGTTCTTGATGATTAATAGCAGAGGCAAATGTTCTGCAGATCTTAAAGGTCTGACCAAAACCTGATTGAAATCAGGGCAGGTTTTTCAGTCTTTGGGTTGGACAGGGTTTTGCAGGAGGTTAACGTACTGTAAGGTTTTGGCTTAGTATTTTACATTTACAGCAATGTCTTCGTGTCAATGGTTTCTGTGGAAATAAATTGGTTATAATGGAAAGTGGTAGCTTTGAGAAAGGAATTTAATTTCCTTTACTCTGATGAGACTGAGGATGAAGTTAGCCAGGGTCATAAAGTTCAAAACCTTGTGAGTGCAACTTTACTGGTTTTAGGGTACACATGGGTGATGCGCTTAGTGTCGGCTGAGTGATCTAAAACACAGGTAGAAACTAATGATTCTCTAACTCTTGTTTGTTGCAGGCTGCAAACAGTTACCTGAGGGATCAATGGTTCCACTCTTTGCAGTGGAAGGTAAGTTGTGCACTTCACTGTCTTCCTTGTCTGCCTCTAAATGTACTTTTTAGCATTTCCTATTCTGTTGTTGTAAGAGCCCTGAATAGATAATAGTCTTTCTCTTAAAGAAAACCTAAATCAGAACATGTGCGCAGTTTCAACTTGTTTGTATCATGAAGTGGACAAATTAACTCATTTCATTGCCCAACTTTATCAATCTGTGATTGATTAAAAAAAAAAAAAGAAAAAAAAAAAAGTAAATAGCCAGTAAATTCACTTTTTAAAAAGAGAACAGAGATTGGATGGTTTTGCTTTTGTACTGAGAAGTCAGAGGTGTTGCCAAATGACTACGGCCTAATCATATCCTCTGGAGTATTGGGATACTTGGGGTTGTTTGGTCAGTTGATTTTTCTCTTTGTGAGAAACTTATTGTAAACAACATCAGTTTGTGTTTATGCTTTAGGACAGTTGGAATTTAAAGGCAGTTTGCGTTTGAGAGGTCTCATTTTCAGTGTAGACAGTTGACTGACTGTCCCAAGTAGGGGAAGTGGATCACAGTGACAACATTGTCTCTCAAAAGCAGCACATTCCTCATCGAGAGCTGTAGCTGCTGACCTTTGGGTGGAATCTGTAGGGATCTTTGATGCAACTGGAAACAAGTTTTGGCCAGATGCTGAATATGGTTGTCCTCTCTTGTCTTGTGGTGGAAAACACAAGTGGTAGTTTTCAGTTCAGGACTTGTCTTCGGCGGCGTTCCAGTGAGGTCAGTCAGGTTGTCTGTGTAGCTTATCAAGATGCCAGCCTGCTGACAGCAACCACATGTGAAAATATAAGGTAGTCCCTCCCACCAAACTGATTTTGTTGTAGGTGTGTTTGATAGTTGCAAAATAGTTGTGTGACAAAACTAGAGTGCTGGTGTGCTTTGTGTTGCGATCAGTGCCTGGCGCAATCATATTCGGAGCAGATCCAGGTTCTTATCAGTAAGAGCCAAGTGTGGAGATCTCCCTTTCCAGACGGTTGGCATAGTCTCCAGCCTGTTACTCCGATTGCACAAGTGAGTGTGGGACAGTAGTGCTGATAGCAGAAGGCTGGGCTGTGGTGTGGCACTTTATTTTGGCCTCTTGACAGTATCACTAGCACAGTGCCTAGCCAGTCTAGCTTCCTTTGGAGCTCCTGAGGATAACAGAGGGCTTGAAGCATGCAGAGACAGTATCTCCATGTGGCTGTTATTTTTCCTCCTGCTTTTGCAGACAAGGATAATCGGAAAAAGCATGGACAGAAATGATGATCGAATTTCTTATGCTGCCCTTTCTCCAGGTAGAATTTGCTGGGGGCTTGTGCCTGGTTCACTCCTGCAGTGAGGAGATAATCAAGGTTGGAGGGTGGCTACTCTTGAAAAAAAAGAAAATGGTGAGGAGTGGTAAAGATGCAACCTGGCTCCACTACCACCCACCCCATCAATTAAATGATAAAAAAATACCCTAGACAGAATGACCTGGCTTGCTCACATGCCTTTTGGTCAGGGAGAGGAGGCTTTGCTCTGTGGGAGTTGTTTTTAAAGGAGTATTTCTTAAACTTTCCAATGCTTCTGACCAAGCCTCTCATTTTGGGAAACTCTGAGTAATGTAACTGGTTGCAAAGTAGAATTTATTTTTGCTTCCTTGCTTGTCTCCCCACCCCCATTAAGTTAGTTTCTGAAAAACAAGTGAAACATTATCTTGATTTGAAAGACCTTCCCTTCACCAAGAATAGCAAGTAGCATTTTCCCATAAGAACACTGACAGGGTTTAGTCACTGCCCAGGTACTGTACGCTAACAAATTCCTCTTTGCTAAAATGGAGGCAGTCGTGATGGGTTTCGTTGTTTAAGAGTTCAGAGAAAGAGCACATGGTAACTCTGTGCTCTTTACTTTGATGTTTGGCATGTTTAAGTGAGATCAGAACAGAACTAAATGTCAGACAAGCAGCATATCTAGACGGAGGGTAGTGGAACGTGGTTCTGTGGTCTACCTTAGTGAAGCTTATCACTTTACTAGCACCACAGGCTGTGACTTTAAGAGCCAGGTGCCAAGGCTCATCTCACTCCATAATTTGTATGGTTTGATGATTAAGCAGGTAGTGAGGGAACCCACAAAAAAACCAGGAAACGTATTCTTCTGGAATGGGTCATTTACACAAAGCCCCAGCTGGCAGAGAGATCGCCGCAGCTGCATTATAATTGGGTGGTTGTGCTGATGAATGAGAGATTTGTCCAGTGGTCTTGCAAATAATAAGTCAAAACATTTCTGCGGGCGTGCAGAACACAGATGCAAGCTGGTGCAGATAGCTGAAGCAGTTATTTGAGGGAAAACATTTAGTAGAGATGAGCTTGCTGTTGTTTGTACTCATGTGGCTGGGAGCATTTAGGGAGTCCGGCTGAGCCCAGAGCCCCACTGTATGTGCACTGGTTGTCAGTGGAGCAGCAGACCATTCCTGCTTCTGCCTTACCCAAACAAGGCTGGAGGAGTGCATTACACAAATGCCAAACTGGTGTTCCAGGAGTTTTCAGCAGTAGGGATTTCCCCCTGTCTCCTAAATTGCAGTAGTGGGAGCAGAGTAATTTTTTTCAGTGTCATACTGAAGCCTCGGGAGTCAGATGCTCCCCATAATCAGAACTACCTGGAAAATGGCTCTGTCCAGTGAAAAGGTGTTTGGGGAAGCTCTTTAGGCTCAGGCACATGATGGTTATCCTTTGGTCTTGTACGAAGGTGCCAAGGTCTGTGTGAGAGCTTTTATGTGGTGTAGCTGCAAAGATTAACGTGCTGTGGGAATTCAGCTTACCAGCCAGCAACCTGGAAATAAGTTTTGTTCTAGATGCAGACATTGAAATAAAAGTCAGGAATAATTTCTTTCTGCAGCTCAGAAAATAATAAAAGAGATGCTAGAGATAAACAGAAATAAAAGAAAGCCAAACACATAATTATCCACGTTTTAGATCCATCTCCAAGAGGTTTTATGTGTCATCCAACTAAATAGCTGTCAAGATGCTTACACAGCTTTTTAGATGTGACTTTCTCCTTGAATACAGTGCTCACTGGAGAAAGCATGGATGTGGGGACAGACTGTGCCTTACGTAGTCATTTTTTCCTTTGGATTTTCCATTTCACACCTCACTTCCCCCACCCCCTGCCAAGGGTTACTCATAATTCCTCATCTGATCTGTCTATCAAAGTGTCTCACAACTCCTAAAGGATTATTGGTCACCTCAGCCTGTTTTTATAAATCCTGATTTCCTTCGGGTTACAGCTAAGCCAAACTATCTTTGTTCAGAAAACAAACAACAACTTTAACAAGTGTCCAGATCATCAAATATAAACAAAGCCACTGGGTTTCAACCAGAGAGATTGGATTGAAATCATGATATGTAATCTTTGGTATGCGGAAGCTGATAAGTCATAACTTTGTATCAGTAAAAATAACAACACTTTCTGTGACTATACAGAAGGGCACAACTAATGCAGCTCATTGCCCTTTATAGATCTGGGCTAGATAGAGTGGAACCAACCACTTCTGTAGGGGATGAATGCAGCTAAGCTTGGCTTCTGACTAGTAATTTTGGGACACACACAAATAAGCAAATATGTACCCTTGGCATTTTCCTAGACAGTATCCAGCTACTTCATTGCTTCTTTTTATCTTTCTGTTTTTAGGCTAAGGACTTGCTGTGTATTTGTACAGTGACTAGCACATAGAGGGATGTTGAGCCCCATTACACCCAGTGTCTGAAGTATTGGTCATTAAAAGACCCCCTTGACTGATTTGGTACCATGTTGCACTTGAATTAAAAAGAGATACTGGTGAGGTTTTCAGGTCTTGTCTTACGGTACAGAGTGTAGGTAGAAGTTTACATCTGGTTTGGAGAATACACCTGAAGCTTCCACATGACACCTTCAGTTTTCTAGTATGCTTGATAGTATGCTCTGAACACCACCCTCATTGCTTGTGTTTTCTAGTTGGCTGAAAGTTGTAGCAGTGAAACATGTCAGTTGATAGCCTTTAGGAGAACGTCCTGGATTGACACAATAGGGAAAGAACAGACCTAGGTCTGCTCTAAGACGTGAAGCATGACTTAAGCTGAGCTTTCTGTGCCTCTCACCTAGATCTTCTAGAAAGGCCTGCCTGACCTGGATCTTCTACAAAGGCTTGCCTATACCTTGTCTTTCCTACTGATGCTATTAAACAATCCATGAGAAGTGCTCCTTGTTAGGGTTTTTACCCATCAGTTAGCACGGACAGCACAAATGTGTTAACAAACGTGTTTAGGTTGGAAGGGACCTTTGTGGATCATCTGGACCTCTCTCAACCAAAACTGTCCTCCTTTTTGCTCAATGCAGGGTATACTTTGAAGCTGTATGCGACTGCTTTGAGATGAACTGTGAAACCCCAAACCAGCAGAGTTATTTGTGTGTGATCTCAGAAGTGCTGGGTGGAGGGGAGCTGCCTGTGCTTGTGCACACCCCTGCCTTGCAGTCAACAGTCACATTACCTTTACTTTAAAATTAATTTTCTGCACAGATGCCATGCTTTGATTCCCATATATTGGGAAACTGGAACAATGCTGTCATTTGGGATTCGCAAACATTTTGCTTTGAATGCTGAAACAAGCAATGTTGGCTTTCATTCAAGAGCTTCAGTTTTGGATTAGCACTTCGCTGGTTCTCATAGGGAGTGTCGTATTCTATGCCTTCAGGAAGTAGATACTTCCATGCATGAGCAGCCTTACTAATTGCAAAGGGATTGACAGCCCTATACAGTCACCCTTAACTTGAATGGTGATGTGCTTTATAGTCTTTACTACGTCCAGGATATGAATACCTTGTTTATTAGTCCCAAATATTTTTTTAATACCATAGCTGCAGGCGAGTATCAGTTTTTGTGTGTAATAGTGAAAGTTCAGGAGGAATTACCTTTCTGTGCTTTAAAACTGCAAAAAATTAAGTTGAGAGAAACTGTTCTTGAACATGTGGTAAAGCCTTCATTGTGTAAGGCACCTTTAAGGTTTTGTCACCATGGAAATGATTAAAAATAGTGCTGATACAGGAGTGGGGTTTATATAGAATTTAAATGATGGCATTAAAGAAATGGATATCCTCAAAACTATGAGATCAGGAAAAAAATCACATTGGTTATGGTTTAAAGGACCCGTCTCTGTAATTGGTGTTTAATCACCTGGTTTATGGTTTGAGAGAGGAAGCTTTGATACCCTGTAACAGTGCAATAGCCTTGTGCTGTACTGCATGGTGAAGATACCATTCAAAGAGCTCAGCAGTTCTTTGGAGTGGCAGGTCCTGGACTTCTGACCCTCTCCTTGGTGGTTTCACAGCACACACAGCGGTGATTGTCTTAGCTGTTTCTTTGCTTTCTTTAGCTGAGAACTGAAGGCATTTTCACAGAAGTTCCCGTTTTCTGTTGTTTTGAGGTTAAACAACAGATAGTGATCGTACAATCAGGCTGACTGTGGAGTTTTTCTTGTTTCTTTTGTGTTTGTGTACGAGTCAAGAGTATATTGATGGGAACCTAAGCTGCGGAATTAAATTTTACCTTTCAAAACCTCGGGATTTGGTGACGCACAAGTTTTGGAGGAGCAAATGTCTTGTTTTGACAGATTAAACAGCAACCCACAAGTTTTTGGTTGATGGTTTTACTCCTCACAGTGATTGTGCAGGTATCAGCTGTGGGAGACCACGAACAAGATTTTAAGATAACCAGAGCCTTCTCCCTGCAGGACTCTGAGCGTCCTGATAGAGTTTCAGACTCAACTTTATACTCCTCAGAGAACAAATGCAGAGTCTCGAGTAGTGATAATGAATCTGGGTTGCCAGGAAGAGCAATTAGAGCTTTCTGGTGGAACGTAGTGATCCCAAAATATATCTTGCCATTTTTCAGTTTCTGGTGCCCTCTCTCATAGTTAGGTCAATGTTTACTTCCAAGATTCATTCTTTTGTATTTGCAAGATAATGTGAAATGCAGCTGGGGCTCGTCATCCAGTGACATCCCTTTGCTTTTCATGTGGTGATTGATAACACTCTCTGGTCTGTAGTCTGAACAACCTTGTTGTAAGTCCACTTCTTCATGAACGTAGGAAGTCTATTGACTCTCCCATTTTCCTACATGGGTTTGACAGTCTCAGACCATCTGTTACCAGAAGTAATTTGAAAAATCTTGGCCTTGTTTCCTGTTTCTGAGATTTCAGTTTGCTAGAAGTAGCAGGAGAAAGGCATTGATCTCACTTTGAGAAGTGGAAATGAATAGGTGAAAACCAGACAAGATGTTAACAGAAAAATTTTTCTTTCCTCTTTTTAATGGTGAAGTTTTAAGATCTGTAACAGGTAGAATGGTTAGGTTATTTTAAGCTTTCCCTGTCTTTGCCTAAGGAGAATACTTCATTCTTTCTGGAGAATATCAGGGCAGGTTCCTCTCATAGGATACATCTGCAGCAGTGGCAGCTGATCACTCTCTCTGCTCTGTGTTGGCTTAATATGAATCACTTCAAATCTGGGCCCTGCATATCTGTGTCAGCACAGCACTTTGTCCAGCCAGAAGAGGCTCTCGGCAACGTGCTGTGATAGATGCCAGCCTGGATTGGAACTGCTGCTCTGCCCTGCTCTGCCCTCATCCAACCATATGCCTGCTTGATTTGTATACCCATAGATACATCCTGCATTGCCAAAGCAGGGTTTTTTAGGGGGACAGAACTCAAACCAGTTAATGGCCTAGCGGTGAAATGTGAGTGCAAACTATATGGTTATTTTCTGTCTTGCTTCAGCTATGTCAGGAACAGCTCTAAATTTTCCTCTCTAGACTTGGATGCTATCCTATGCAAACTAATATTAGGTCTGAAGATAGAGGGGTGTCAAAAACAGCTGAATAAACAGGTCGACTTCTTATTGTGTACTTAGGTCTCGACTCTGAAGAGGAGTAAATACAATTGCTGGAGTATGTTGCTTCTCAGGAATGCTGCACTGCTGACCAAGAGGGGTTATTGGTTTTGTCCTGGCAGATTGCTCCTCTGCATTATTCCAGGAGTGACCTTACGACTGATTCTTTGCAATTTGGGACTTGAAGGTCAGGGAGACTACTAGTTTCACCGAACTACAACTTCTCATTTATAGCTGTGATAATGTAGAGCTGCACCAAAACCAGTCTTTTGGTTAGGTTCCTACCTGCAGAAAAATCTGTTTACAGGAGATCTCTTACGAAGACAGGACAAGATTGGTAGTCTTTCCCAGGAGTGTAATTACCCTCCTTGTATGATGCATTGGGTGTGAAAACTGAACTCAGGGAATTGACACATGCTAAGTGCCTTATTAAGCTGCTGTCACAGGGCCCAGTTCTGCATTATGGATGTTATGAGGGTCCTTAGTGTCAGAAGAGCTACATGAGCCTGAAGGAGGAAAGGGGATCTAGGTGTTGTTTCAAATGTCTTTCTTCTTGCACTGTTTTGTCCTTGCATTTATTTCCTCTAATACAGTTAGTGTTGAGTGCATCATAGTATACATAATGTGTTAGAGGGTTCTAAAACTACTGTGAATATCCACCCCCCCACAGTAGCACATTGTGAGTGTCACAGCCTGTATTGTCTGCCTTAGCTCTCACTGTAAGTCACATGTTCATCTTGTCTGTCATACCTTCTTGTCGTTTGTCTCCCCCCCTGCCCAGGATAATGATTGTTTCAAAATTAGACAAGAAGTATCAGAGAACAGCGCTAGTGGAAATATGTCTGTCCTCATTCAGAAACCATTGCATCACAGCTATTTACCACTGCCTGTGCTCTGCTGCTCTTCACTTGAGATGCTCTTTACTTAAGATGGCAGTGCTAGATGACGTTGTGTGACCAGAGGCAAGATCCATCAAGGATAATGAAACAGTTGTTAGTGATTTCCACTAACAAATGCAAGGTGGGCAGTGGTTCCTGTAGCACCCCAGTGATCTGTGATCCTCTGGAGGAAGCTAGCCATGGGATCAGAAAGCGGAGTCCTGTGAGACTTGGTTCAGCAGCACAGCATTTGTGCAAAGAAGAAATTAAAAAACAAGCAAATTGCAGAGCTTCAGAAGCATTTTGGTAGGCTAAAGAGTTGCAGGAGGTTTGGGGTTTTGTGCTGATGTGGCACAGTAAGATGCTGCATGAAAACACAGAAGAAAGTGATGCGACTGCTTCGGGTGCAAATGCAGGTCTGAAATCTGGTATCTTCCTGTGAGAAACTGGAACATCCAGAGCTCCAAAGCCCACTGATTTGAAGACAGAAATGCCCTGTTTTTCTGAAGTCCTTTTAAGATGCTTGCAAGCATCACATCAGTATCCAGTATCTGTGCTCTCCCTAAGGCTCTGCAGCCGCCTTCTGACACAAACATGCTCCTTGAGCCGTGCACATCTCTCTTGCTGACGACATTGATGATGCAGGTGCACAAGAGGGAGAAGCCAATTTCAAAGCCATTTATGGTGCTGAAGTGCTGGGAACTCAGCAAAACAGTGCGTTTGCCAAGGAGGCAAAAGTGAAACAGGTGGGTAAATGTCCATTTGGAAGGTTCTGCTGACTGGCAAGAGGGGAGGAGGGCAGGAAAAGCTGAGGGTGCCCACTGCTAGCAGTGCAGAGTAGCAAGGGAAAGGGATGACGTGGCTTTTTAATCTGGTTTGCATATCTGAGAAGAAATAATTGCTTTGTGTGCTGCTCAGTGCTACTTAAGCTTACTGGCATTTCCCGGAAAGTAGAAGGAGGATAGATTATCTTTCAGAGATTATTTTTGTGAGCAGTTACTACAATGTGTAGCCTTAGTAGCTATCTAATACAAATTTGAGGTGGTTTCTCAGGTGGCAAGTTCTTCCGATCAGAATTCTCACGTGCCTGAAATTACTGGCGTATGTTGTGCAGCCTCGCAGATGAGACCTGTTTTCCTGGTAATGACTGGCTTTGTCATGCTTGGGTGGGATCTGAAGTGTCAGTGTGGGGTTTTCTGCACAGCAGGTATGTTGCCTGGCTATTCTCCACAGTGGCCTTGCATGCAGCTTTCCCTTTGGCAGGCCTGGTCAAAGTGCAGTGACGATAAGATTGTGGGTTTTTTCCTACACACTATATCTCTTCTCTGTGGTGGCGAAGTCATTTGTTCCCACCAAAGGCTGAGAGCTGGTAGGTGTCAAGGACTAGACACAGCCATCATGTGTGGAACTTAAAGTGTGTGAATGTAAAAGTATTTGGGACCAGGATCAGTTCAGCTTGTGTCAGAAGCACTTGGTAGTGGTAGGTCTCTAAACAGAAGCATACAGCAAGGACCACACCTAGGTGGCAGTTAATGTCACAGTGCTTTGTGTCTTCTTCTTTCTATTTGATGCAAGCTAAACTTCACAGTCACAGAGTGGCTACTGTAGTTCATTTAATACTATTCCCTTGCCCTTACACTGCAATGCAGTTAGTCCACTGAAGGTTTTGGAAAGTGTGAAGTGTGTGTGATACACACATTCCTGCTTTTCATCTAGTACTGTGCTGTTTTGTTTTGTTTTCAAATGGCAATTTTGCTAACTCAAGCTCATGCTACACAATCTCAAATACAGGAGCACATCAAGCTCACGCCATTCTGGAATCTGTAGGTTGTGCCAGAACACTGAGATCCTGACGTCCAGACAGTGTCTGTGTTGAACATTTACTGCTCTGGAGAAAAGGGCCATAAATGCTGCAGCAGGCAGCAGTGAGGTCCTGAAAGAGGAGGAGATAGTTGTGCCTAAACATGTTTGAAACCTTCCCTCTGATGATGAGTCAGAGGCTTGTTAAAGTGCCTTAGATCAAGCAGGGTGACTGGCTCCTCCCTGATGGTGTGAGTCCAGCAGCTTTGATATGAAGATTTTTCTCCCTCATTCTTCATAAGAATTTAAAGCAGTTCAGGAAGATTTGTAACTCCTGCAAGCCTGCAGTTAGGGCCGATGTGTACACTTATATGTGGGGCAATTGTTGTACTTAAGTGACTGAAGATTTTCCTCTTGTCCAACATCAGGAGGTGTTGTATGCCTTCTCCTCAAAGAACAAAACTGAGAACCAACCCACCTAAATGCCCATGGCCAATGTATTTTTTTCAAGTATTTCTTCTTCTGGGGAGATGTTGCATGTGATGTGCAACCCAGGAGTGCAGCTGTGTCTCTACCAACACATTTTGCAAGTAGGGAGTGGCTTGTGCTCCTGCTAGAAATGTGTCTGCAGTCATAGTGAAATTCCGCATAGCCAGAGCAACATTAAAAACAAACCCCAGCTCAACTCCGGCACAAAAAATACGGAACAGCAGTTGCTGTGTGCAGGATGAAAGCTGATGTTTTGCCAACCTGAAGTGTAAAGCTGGTGCTGGAACTGGGGCCTGAAGAATGGGAGTGTTTGCCAAAAGGAAATGGAAGCAGGGATGGAGGGTTTCGGGGAATGCATCAAAGCCAGCCGTGCCAAAAAGCGTCTCCCCTGCAGACAGGTCTGATTACGCCAGTAACCGCCTTAGCCCGTGCAAAGTGAGGCTGGAGCCACACTTGGGCTTTTGTGTTTTCTAGCTGGGAATGTAGCGTCTCAAGTGTGTGGCTGAGGGAGAGCTGGGTTTGGATGGGTCAGCTGTGCTCCTGCCTCTTAGTGACCAAAGGGCATTATGCAGGGATTTGTGAGAGAGGCAAAACCAAAGCCTAGGTGCTCTGCTTGATAGTGGGACAGTCTGCTAAAAATGATCTCTTACCTTCCCACTTGCGTGACTTTCTTCTAGCCCCCTATTTTTAGTTGCTTTCAGGTTTTGGAGGTGCGCTCATTGTATTTGTGTGCAGGTTGGTCTTTAGTGGAAACCATAAATTTAAGATCTGCTTGCACAGTGGTTTTGGTTTTCTTTTTTTCCCCCCTTGGATAGAATAGCTTTCCCTTCTCATCTTCATATCCCCCTTGATGCTGACGGATATCTTTGCAGTAGTCTTGAGGACATTGGAGAGCAGGACCCCGGAAGGGTGGTCAGTCAAGTGACAACTGTGTGCAAAGAAGGTGGAGATACATATGTAAACATATAATATGCTTCAGGAGCAAGTTCTGAAATGCACTGATGTTACAGCTGCCCAGTGTCATGCTGGGATGTCTGCGAGGAGGCTGCTCTGTGAGCTCCCTGGTTCCAGTTCCAATTTGCACTTCTCTCAATCCAAGCAGAAATGTCTTTTGTCCTTTTAAAAATTTTGTTTATTTCAGCATTCTTTTACTTTGCCAGTGGTATTGTCCCAGTAGTGTCTGAGCAAAGGACGAACTCTGTGCCTGTGGGAAGTATCTGTGTGGTTGTTCCAGCCTGTGCATTAGTAACAGCTGAACCCACGTCACCGCTTGCTGAACCCACTGAACTCTTGTCAGCTCTGAAACAGTGCTGATCTGAGAGTTTGCAGGTTCTTGCCTGGATTAGCTGAAATCTGGAGCAAGGTGGTAGACACTGGTGGGAAAATCATAGGTGAACAAAGGTAGACTGCAAAGGGGGGATGGGAGGACATTGTGATGGGGAAACACAACAGGTTATCAGCATTCATCTTGCTTGCTGTGACTCTGGTGCGTGTTGATGGCACTCTTGCTTTAGGGTGCCAGGATCTAGCAATTAGCCTGGAGGCCTGAGAATCAGAAGACCTCAGTTCTGCTCTGGACCTGACTCACCATACGACCTTAAGGAAATCACCTTAGTTGCCTTGCTCTGTTTCTCCTTCTTTCTTTTAATCATCAAGACTGTGAGTGATTCAGGACAGAGACTGCCACTCGATACATATATTCAGAGGTGCCAATCTCAGTGTGGTAAATAATGACAATTTCATCAAGATCTTTTTTATATGAATTGGCAAAACATGAAGGTTTATTTAGAGCTTAACTGAGTGAGAATCAGGAAGCATCTACCTTGTAATATTTCCCTTCAGTTCTCTGGTCTGTGGCAAGGAGCTTGTGAGCAAGTGAGCCTCAACCAAAGCAACTGTTTTCAGAGAAGCAAACAAAGCAGAGAAGTAAATGCACTACAGAGTTTATCACTGGGTAAAATGAAAAAAAAAAAAAATGCAGAAAATGCCATGACTTGAAGACACAGTAGAGTGCAAAATTTTGGTGCTGCTGTTTTGCAACTGTTTTAGAGAGCTGCACATTCATTATTCTTTCTGTGCAAAACCTTCAGAAGGCCGTGAAGAGTTTGATTACTGCAGCATGAGCTACCTGAGGTCCATGATTTGGAAACGTTTTTATAATCTCAACCTGGCTCAGTCTTTTTTGCCTAGAATGGAACTTTTTATAGACTTGGTCTTTTCAACTAAGGTGGGCTTTTTTTTTTGTTGTTTTTGTTTTGGTTTTGGTTTTTAATTCATATTGGTGAATTAACTTGATGTAGAAGGCTTTCAGTGGATCCACTTGATTTAAACCCATCTCTGGCTATCAGGGAAACTTGTTAGCAACAAGTTACATATTATTCAGAATACCCTGACATCCAGTGGTGCCTGCTAAAGTGGCATATGGATCTAGCTGAGTTCTGGGGATGCCATGCCATCTTTTTCTTCTTGAAGGTAATGAGTTAATGGACAAAATGCCAGCAGATGGTGCTCAAGAATATATGGTACAGCTCCTGGACTTCAGGACAAACCAAGTGTGTCTGCTGAACATAACAAGCAACCCTTCCTCTTACTTGTTGAACGGGGTTTTAACAAAATGTTCTAAATGCAGTGGAGAAAACCATTCTGGTGTCTGCTGTCCCTGGGTTTTTTCCCTTTGTATAGCTGCATCTAGCAAGAAGCACCTCCATTTTTACATAAGCACCATCAACATGAAACTGTAACACTAGCTTGGCTCAGCCATCCCCGCAATGAGCTGGGGAGGACCTCTGTGCGGGAGGCTGACCTTTTCCCTTTTGCTGGAACTGCCCTCGTTGCTCAGCAAGAAATAAACAATTGCTGGCACACACAACCCTCCAAGTCTGTGTACGTTCCTGCAGTAGCTCCAGTTTCTCCAATAAAGAAGTGATTAGTTGTGTGGCATTGCACGGTCAAGGGCTGAAGAGCAGAGAGCTAGAATTTAACAGGCTATTCTGGATGATGATTGGCAATTAATTTTTTTAATGCAATGGAGATAGTATTTGCCAACGGGAAGAGAAGTTCCCAAGAGTACAGAACATTTCCTGACCATCCATAAAGGACAGGGACAAAGCAGGGATGAAATTTGGTCATCGGGAAGGCTAACTTCATCTTTCTCTTTTTGGATTGGCTGCACTGGCTGCTTTCAGATGTTCCTGACATGAAAGAGCTTGCTAGGGCTGAAAAAGGCAGCTGTTCCATGCTGTCCCATTTTGTGCATTAGAGTCTATTTTTCTTAGATGTTAACTGCATCGTGATTATCATCCTTGTCCCAGGAAGTGGTGTATGAACAAGGGCTACAGGATGAGGCCATTATAGGATAGAAAAACATATGAAGATGTGACTCAAAAGAGCTAAAATTTCCTAGGCCCTCCTGAACTTTCAATTCACAAAAGTGTTCTGATGCTTTTAAGCTGATGGGAAAACCCACTGCCTTCAGATTTTGGTCACATTTACTTGCTTAATAACACCAGTAAAGTGATTTTTCACATGTGAACTTCAATTTGTCCTCCTCTAAAATAGCACTGAGACTTAGGTCTTTTGGTTTCTGTGAGACTTTAATTAGAGTGATATGAGAATGAAAGATGCTCTGTCAGTGTCAGCTATTCTGCATGCTGCTGCTTCTGGGTACTTCATCAATTTCATGGGTTTGCTTTTAAAGTCAGCATAGAAGGCTTTTGGAATGCCGCTAGCAGTGTGGTTCTGGCTGGTCAGTGACTAGGAGGGTCAAATTCCAAGCTGGCATGTGTTATTTTCACTCACATAAATTGTCACGGGAGCCTCTGCTTTTAGTGAAATCCCACTGAAACTGGAGTCCCGCTCCAGTATTTTTCTTGCACATGCTATTATTAATGATGAGTGGTGTGTGAGCATTTTCAGCAACCGAAGGCATCTTTTACACCTCCAGGCAAAGGGGAGCGAGCTCCTGGCAGCTGTTGACGTGCCTGTTCTCCCATACGGGGCTTTACCAGGCAGCTTTGCTGTTAAGCTCGTGAGTGATTGTTTCTCCTTGCTCCGGAGTCAACGCAGGTAGAATAGAGCAGATGGCTCGGTGCTGGCTAAGTGCTTGCTGATACACAGCAAATTGCTTCTGTTACCCACTGATAGGTTTCAAGCTTTAATTGAGGCTTTCAGCAAGGCGCTCAGCAGTGAAAAGCATTCTGCTGAGAAAAACAGCAGTGGAACCGTGGGCAAAGGTTCAGGACAGCAGAGTTCAAACCTCTTGGGGATGGTTCCTCTATTTATTTATTTATTTCCCCACTGCTTTCCCACCATCACTCAAGACTTCTGTAATGTTGCCTGCAGAGGATGGCAGCTCAGTGTATCAGTGTACTGCCGTCCTCCGTACTCAAAACATGAAGCCAGAGGCTGGTGAGTTTGGGTTTTCTGGTCGTGGCAGGCTCAACACCTCTGCAAAGGTAGCTGTCTCCTGATGCTCCCTTTCAGTCACTGCCTGCTCTAAGCAACAGCAGCTTTTGTAGGTTTCCTCTTGCAGAGCAGGGAGTACAGCTCCTGCTGTTTTTTTTCTCTTATGTACGTCAGCATCACCAATTTCAATTTTTAATGGACACCTCTAAAAGGGAGAGGAAACCTCCCTTGCTCCTCCCTCCCCCAAAGCAAGACTGGATCTGACGGTGGAACAAAGATATTTGTGGTAGGGCTGTCTGAGCAGCGTCCTGTTGGGTAAGAGGCTTTCCTTCAGCAGCTGTCCCTTAGGCTGAAGGAACTGCCTCCGAAATTGAGTCATAGCTCACCCAAGTAAGGGGCAGCCCAAAGCAGGGCAGGGATAGGGATACAATAACCCAGTGGTCTAGCTCTCATGTTTCCCCTGCTCCCACTTCTTACTGGGCTTTGAATTACGCTTTGAATCTCATTCCATCATTGTACAGGACTGAGGAATAGATTTCAGCATGGAAAATGAGCTGGCTTTGTTTGGTGCCCTCAGTTAGTCAGGAACAACTTCCTTCAGATTAGTGAGCTGACTGGTTGGCTTGTAAGCTGAGAGTTTGTTTAGTGCTGAAATGGGCCTAACAAAAAGACCGTAAAAGAGGCTCTTCATGAATAAGAGAAACTAAACTCTGTGAGGAAACTCAAGTTTCCCAAAGAGTCTGAGAGATCTCTGGTGACGGTATAAGCTTAAGAAAGCTGGTGGACCCTCTGTGCCCCAAGGAGCTCAGATGTACGAAGACTTTTGCTCAGCTCTGAAATCCCAAACACGTTCAACCACAACCTGTGTTTTCATATTGCTTTAGCTTTTCAGTGCCTTGAAATGCACTGAAGTGTGGACTGCTGCTGGTGTGGTTTTGTACTTGCTTGGCTTTAATTAAAAAGATAATTGGATTGCTTTGTCAACCTTTACAAGTCAACCCCATGCCAACCTCTTCTCCCTCCTCTATCAACACTGACAAACCCAAAGCAACTGAAATCTGTATTTTTCTGTATTGTTTTCTTCTGTCACGTTTCAGATAGGGGTACAGGGGTGGTTGTTTTGTGTTGAGCATCAGATCTGGTGCCACAGTGGGAAGGAAACAGCTGATAAGCGGAGAGGCAGCCTGTTCAGATGGTTCCTGCAGAGCTGCCTACTGTGAGCCAAGAGGGAAATGCCCTGTAGAAACCAAGTTCCAAAACAAAATAAACCAAAGCAGACGGACCTTTTGGAAAGTCCTCTGCCTTTATTACACTGACAGTGTATAGCCCAAAATGTCCAGCGGCTCTGCAAGCTGCGTGACATGGGCAGTGTTTGTGACTTCCCTGGAAGTGCTGCCAAGGAATGCAAGATCCATTTTTAGTGCAAAACACTGATCTTTTCCTGTAAACAGAGAAGTGCCCAGTCTGTGCTGGTTAATGAACCTGAGCATATATCAGAATTCTTAACATCCCTTACACCAGAGGACCAGACTCATGCTCAGACAGGAGTGGAAGGGTGTATGGACTAAACACACCAGAGTCCTGGCAATGATTCTCCATCAACCAGGAGATCTGCTTCCTGGCTAGCTCCAGCACTGCCTGCTTTGGCAAGCCTCTCCTGGTTCTAGTGCATGCTCCATGTTGTTTTGGGGAGTGGCATTTTAT
Organism: Eubucco bourcierii; assembly: GCA_013396675.1. Classification (NCBI taxonomy): domain Eukaryota; kingdom Metazoa; phylum Chordata; class Aves; order Piciformes; family Ramphastidae; genus Eubucco; species Eubucco bourcierii. The sequence continues at coordinate 580,989 of VWZE01013833.1, read as the reverse complement.
CGCTCGTCATCGTTTCCTTCAACTTCTGGAGTTTCTTCAAGCCACCTCTGGGAATTTGGGAGGGTGGGTTTTCTCTAAAGAATACTATTTATAATGCTAAGCAACCTCTGCTTCAGTCATTTGTGGCAACATGGCTGCCGAGGAGGTAAGGATTGCCTTTTGCTTACCAACTGGTCTGTGCTTAGGGCAGTTGCTGAAGCAACTGGGACATAGCCCAGAAGTACAGCAGGGGCATGGAGGGGCCTGGGGCAGCTGGAATTAGGCAATCAGGAATGCTTTGCTTGAGAGGAAATGCTGTTGTCTGGAAGGCTCTCAGACTTTATGAGCTAGTTTCTGTTACAATTCTAGGGTGATGGTGTGATTTTTTTTTTTTTCCCCCCCCTTGCATTCTTCACCATAGAAAAAACCCACCTGTGGGTCTACTGAAATTTTTCACTTTGATGAAATGGAATGTGATTAATACCAAATGTGAATTCACCAATTAGCAATGTACAATAAAGTGTCCATAGAATGATGCTTTGATGGCATCTCTCTCTTCCCCTTTCTTAAGGACTAACTCCTGTGAAAAGGACCTACAGCTTTGGAAACAGTGCAATAGCAGACATCAGTTATTTGTCTGAGAAACAAGGTGTTTGCAGGGGGAGAGGATGGGAAGAAAGATGCTGTAGTGTTTAAAAATACTTTTTAAAGTGAAAAAAGGAGAATCACAGTTTTCATTCCTTCCTCAGAAGAAATCAATTTAGGCACATGAGATTTTCTTTCCTATTTAAATTTTTCAAGTGCAACTTTGCAACAAACAAAAAAGGCAAAACTCGAAACACAAAGGAGCCCACTTAACAGTTGTTTGTGGGAGGTATATATATACAGTCAGTGTTTTTCAAGGGCTTTATGGTGATGACAGTGCTACCCTCTCATTTTTTTTTTTTCTTGCAGAAAAAGATTTACAAGTACAAGAAGGTGCTCAGTAACCCCAGCCGCTGGGAGGTGGTGTTGAAGGAGATCAGGACGCTGGTGGACATGGCACTGACGTCTCCACTTCAGGATGACTCCATTCACCAAGCACCACTGGAGATTGTCTCAAAACTGCTCTCAGAGGTATGACCTCAGCAGTACACCTGCAAAACACTTTGTTTCACGTTTAGACGAGGGGCAAACAGTTAAAAGTTTGTGAGTGGGTTTTATTTTAACTTGGGCTGTCAAAATTCTGCCTTTGAATCCACTCGTGACTTCTGCTGACTTGAATGGAATTTGTACTTGCTGGCGAGAAGGAGAACTTGACCCTTGTTAGGTAGATCCCTAGAAATAAAACACATTTCTCTTGAGGCTTTTTTTGGTCATTTCTGACAAAACTATGGGTCTGGTTTAAGTCTTATTTCAAGTCAGTGGTAAAACTTCCTTTGACTTCCATTTCATTGGCTTTGTTTCCGTGACCTATAATTCTTGTAGCATTATTTAATGCCAATGAATTCATTGTGCAGCTATTTTATTTTTACCAGTTCTGACAGAAAAAAAAAAGTTTTCCCTCTTCAGGACCATCTATTCTCCTTCTGCAGCATCTATTTCAGACTGTTAACAGGAAATGTAATGCCAAGCAGCTGTTTCATGTCTTAGTTCTGATATGCAAAAGTTTGTGATAAGGAAAAAAGTTGCTAGTGGTTTTTCTTGGAGTGGACAAAGATATCAGGTTCTGCCCCTTTACTCTGCTCTTGTCAGACCCCACCTGGAGTACTGTGTGCAGTTCTGGAACCCCCAGCACAGGAAGGACATGGAACTGCTGGAGCGGGTCCAGAGGAGGCCACGAAGATGCTCAGAGGGCTGCAGCAGCTCTGCTATGAGGACAGGCTACAAGAGTTGGGGCTCTTCAGCCTGGAGAAGAGAAGGCTTCCAGGAGACCTTAGAGTAGCCTTCCAGTATCTGAAGGAGGATTACAGGAAGGCTGGGGAGGGACTATTGACAAGGTCTTGCAATGACAGGACAAGGGGCAATGGGTTTAAACTGGCAGAAGGGAGACTGAAACTGGCTGTTAGGGGGAAGTTCTTTCCAGTGAGGGTGGTGAGACAGTGGCACAGGTTGCCCAGGGAGGTTGTGGCTGCTCCCTCCCTGGAGGTGTTCAAGACCAGGTCAGATGAGGCCTTGAGTAACCTGTACTAGTAGGAGGTGTCCCTGCCTATGGCAGGGGATTGAAACTAGATGATCCTTGAGGTCCCTTCCAACCTTACCATTCTATGATTAGCAACTCACAAGTCTGTAAGCTCTGAATAGATCATGCTGCTGAGAAAGCCAAAACCAAACTCTTGCATAGGTGACTTCCAGTAAATTGATTGCCTTTTACTGGTTCCACGTTTGAAGAAGAAATTTTGTGAGCACTACAGCAGTTTATTACCAACAAATGTAATACAACAGTGCAACAATCCCTTTTTAAATTTTCATAGAAACATACAGCCTGTCTTGACAGAATCTTTTTGAGAGATGTATTGCTGTCTTTAATTTCCCAACTGATGGACACCTTCTCTGACATCCTGGTGTTAGTGTGCTTAGCTTTTATGGCTGGGGCAACTTAAACATGATGGTGCTGAGGGAGAAATAGAAGCTTGCACAACTTCTCTAACTTCTCTAAGTAGTGCACCACAGTCTTGAAAAGAATGCTTTTAATTTGGTGTCTTTTATTCTGAATGCGAGGAGTCTTGGGCCTTTCTGCTTGTGTCTGGTGGGAGCTCAGAGGACTGTATCTGCTGATGTGCCAACTCATGCTCACTCATTTCTTCTGTCCTACTCTTTCAGAACAACAACTTAACCGCTCAAGACCACGAGAACATTATTGTGGTAGGTATCTCTGTCAGATTCTGAAGACAAACCTGCATTGTTTGGTGATACTTCTGTTAATGCTTTCCTCTGCTTCAGTGAAGCAGGGCAGATATGAAAGTCTTTCCACTCATGCTGGATAATTTAGGCAGGATTAAACCCATTTGTTTCATTGATTTTTTTTTTTTTGTCATTTATATTTTCTTATTTCATAGATGAGTTTCCTCATCACCTTGTGTGAAACATCACTGCATACTGAGGGTCTCCCAGAGTGGCCTCCTTACTACAGTGCAATGTTCATATCTATAGATATACTTTAAATAGTCAAGGAAAACCCCCATCAATTCCAGATGTACCCTATAAGCCCTTAGTTTCCTCAGGGTCTAATGCTACCATAGATTGGTGATGGTATGTGAGCAAGTGACTGTTTTTCTAAGTGTGTTTGCATGATTGTGTCACTGTAGTTTAACCTCCTGCTTACTTGACTTACAAAAATATCCTCTTCGCCTTTTTTTCTTTTGTGCAAGCTGCATTTATTTAGGCATAGAAATAAATGACTCAAATGACAACTCTCTTCCTTATGCAAAAATTATCAAATATTAACAGTTAACCAGAGAACTTGGTTCCCCAACACTGTAACTTAATTCCAGTAGTTGGCAATTTTCTAGGAGATTTTCCCAGTAACCTAATCTACATCCTCACCACCACCTGATCATATCACACCTCCCTGACTAGCTCTGCAAAAAGAGGAGATGGCATCTCGCTACAGTAGGTGTGAATTGTGCTTCCCTGCTGCTTAAGATACTGTTTTAGCTGGAGTCAGTTACTGAGATAAGATACTGAAGTGGTATTTACTTTTCTTTTGTGATCTACTGTTGATTTCATTTCACTCTAGTGAATTCTAGCAATTCAGGCCCCCAGTTAGAACTGGTTCTTTTAGGGGAAGGATTCTTTTATTAAAAGCTGTAAGGTGACCCTACTGTAAGCAGGGAGGTTGGACCAGGTCTTTTCATGCTGTAGTGACTGTGCAGGCTGAACCATGACCTGCTTGGCACTGTCTGTGGTGGCCATTCTCTACATTCAGTATGGACTGGACTGAAACAATAAAACTTCTTTTTGTGAGGCTGACAACCAACCAGTTACAACTCTTGATGCAATGATCGCCTCACAGTTATCAGGCAGGTATAAACACTTGGGGATTTTGCAATACATGGCTCCTGTGGTTTGGGAAGTTCTTGTCAGACCCCTTCTGGAGTACTGTGTACAGTTCTGGAGCCCCAAGCACAGGAAGGACATGGAACTGTTGGAGCAGATCCAGAGGAGGCCACGAAGATGCTCAGAGGGCTGGAGCAGCAGTGCTATAAGGGCAGACTGAGAGAGTTGAGGCTCTTCAGTTAAGGTCCCTTCCAACCTTACCATTCTATGATTCTATAGTGAACACCCTAAAAGATGGATTCAAGATCTTGAGGTCAGGTGTTGGGTGAGGGGAGCAAGAGTAGTCTAATCTCACCAAATAGTGTCTCCTGCATCAGTTCATTATTGCTGGACCACCATGAAAGGCAGAGTGAACAGCTGCAGAAAGATGACACGTAATAATGAGCAGAAACTCCACAAATGTTATGTGAAAACAAAACAGAGGTTTGCAGATGTGCTTGGATTTCTTGGTTAAAATTCACATTAATCTTGACCTGTTCATGTGGGAAAGTGGCTATGGTGAAACTTCCTCACTGTGAGCAGACTCACGGGGGCTGAAATCCTTAGAGAGACAAGAGGGGGAGCAAAAACTGAGGCAGGCTGCTTTAGTAGCTTGATACAAAATGTCCTGGCTGTGGTCTTTAGAGTCTTAATTTTAAATGGGTACTGGGAATCCCTTTAGCTCAAGGCTGCAAAAGCCCAAAGGCACCATCACATTATTCTAGTACCATTTTCTAATTTGGAAAGTAAGTAACAACAATATAAATTCATTACACCCTCAGTGGCAGGCATGACCTCTAATGTATTTACCTAGCATAAGCAGAGTGGTGTGTGTAGCAACGAAGAAGGAATGCTTGGTCTCAACTGTCACAAAGTTAGATGCTTTATTTTGATGAATACGGTCCTCCAAGGTAAGAACAGAGCTATGTAACTTTTAGTTCAGTTATTTCTCAAACAAAGAACTCGAACTCTTTCATAGAGGATGTGTATGTCTGTGGTGGGTTTCAGTTTTTCTTTTAGGGAGATGTATAACTAAAACAATGAGCCAGAATCATCCTTGCTCTGTTGCATCCTAAACCAGTTGGTCTCCTCTTGTTTTCGTTTAAACCACTATAGAACTTGTACTCCTTTTGCCGAGTTTTATATATTTCAAGTGATATAGTTGAAAGCAAAATTTTCCAGGGGATTCATAGCAGAAGTGTGCTTGAGCTTGTGTGTGAAATAAACACAGGCCACCTCTAATTTCTTTGTTGATGCTGTTGTCCCTCTTTTTGAGAAGTGAGCTTTTATTTTTTCTTTTCCCAAGAAAAGTACTTTCCTGGAAAATGCATGCTCCAGTTAAGTCCTTTTAATTAAATTTTTCTCTCTCTCTTTCTTTTAAAGGCAATTGCACCTTTGCTGGAAAACAACCATCCTCCTCCTGACCTCTGTGAATTCTTTTGCAAGGTATGAGAACAGCTTTGCTTTCTGGAATCTCATTGTGTCATGTGAGCATAGCTCTTTGAGGAGCTGCGGTTTTGTTCTTTCACTCCTTGTATCATGTCCAAATTGATTTCAGGTTTTGGTCATCAACCAGAGTTATTGCAATAGGTAACAGCATTGTTGTGATAAATAAGTTCATGCCCTTAGTATGTCGGACTGCATGGTCTTAGTACTCTGGGAGTTAAAATCTTTAGACTCCCACACGTCAACCTGGGTACAGGAGATGCCATGGTCTAGTCTTGAGGTCTGTGGTAATGGGTTGGCCTTGATGATCTTTGAGGTCTCTTCCAACCTTGGTGATACTGTAATACTGTGAGATGTCCTGCTGCATCTTTCGTTTAGCTAATGCAAAAATCATTGGAGTCCACATGAGTTAGTAGTGGGATGCACAGCTCAGCCCTAATGGTATTCTGTTCTTGGTAATGGCAGTGGGGAGGTGGTAAGGACCCATCCATCCTCTCTTGTGGTGAATCCAAGCTTGTGCTGCATTTTGCACCTTTTCCAAAAACTTCTGACTACTTTAGCTTGCACAGCTTCTGGGTTTGAACAGACTACTTTTCCTTTAGGCCTGTTTGTGTTTCAGTTTCAAGTCTGCTTAAATTTGCTTACTGGTGATTGAGTATACATTTGTCAAACATTCTGGATGCCGCCTTTAATTTCCACCCAGAGTTATTCACCAGCGTCTTCTTCCTACAGAATTTCAAATTTCAGACACTCCTCTGACTGTTGCATTTTTGTAAGCCAACCTTAGAAACATATCTGTCCTTAGATGACTCAAGACACTTTTATTCCTGGGGTTTCTTTTGCCTTTGTTCCTCATCAGATCTAGGCACCTGATTATGTTTAGATGTGTGGGATGGGCTCTGTGTAGTTACAGGAAGGAAAACCCATTATGGACTTTCCCTCTTCAGAAGTAAGTTGGACAAAGCCCACGAGAATGGCTAATGTATCTTCAAAATTCACCATGCCTTGAGGAGGGGATTGGACCAGATGACCTCCAAAGGTCATAGCCAACTTACATTACTCTGAATCATACATTATGATTGTACATTTTAGCCTGTGATTGGAAAGTGGCTGGTTGGTACCCTCCAAGGTCCATCACAGGTTTCTAGCCTGGGTCCCAAAGAAAGGATGTTTGTGCCTGTGTCTATATATCTTTTTGTCCCCAACTCATTTACTTGTAAAATTATTGGCAAGTTTGAACCAAACTTAAAAAGTGGATAGAAATCTCCAAAATATTGCATTCCAGTGAGTTTTGTGAAGACTAGGCAGCAGGGAAAGAAACCCCAGGAGCTCCCATGGTGATATTATATTAGATGGCAGCAAATCCATAGGAGGGAGCAGTGTCCCAAGTACCCTAGTCCCAGGGCAGATTAATTTAGCCCTTGGTTCTTGTTAATCTTGAGGTAATCCATACATGGTGATTGAAACCAGAGGAGATCTCTCATGGTGATTTCTGCAGCTCACAAAATGACTTGTGGCTCTTTACAGCACTGCCGAGAGCGCCCGCGGTCCATGGTTGTGATAGAAGTGTTCACACCGGTGGTACAGAGGATTCTCAAACACAACATGGTGAGTGTGCATGCTGTGGGAATGTTGTTTGGAGCAGCTTTACTGTTCTATTATCTGCAGTGAACAAAGCACAGTGGTATCTAACCTCCTAAACCACGAGTGCTGCATGTAATGTGTGTTGATTTATAAACACAGAACTACATAAACGTTCAGTGGGACTTCCAAAAGCATCTGAGCAAAGCCACGATGTGAGAAATGTTTGGCAGCAATGCCAGCAAATGAATCTCCAGCTCCCTCCCACCTGGATCTTGGCTCCTTCTTTACTCCCCAGATGTTATCCTTGTGGTTATAATGGTTTAAAATCTACTAACTAACAAAACCAGAGTAAGGAGTTTGCTGCTTTTGAGACGAGGTCCCCAGCACTTTTTCTGCTGGGGGGAATCCTCCAGCTCTGGATTGCATTTTTCTTTATACTCATGTCCAATGAGTTACTACCAAGAGTTTCTGGGTTTCCTTAGCTTTTCCTTCCCATTCCAGGAATCTTGTCATTTTAAGATTGTTCTCTCCCAGGCTTTCTCTGTTCTCACTGCTGATCAATTCCTTGCTAGTGATTGAAATGAATGCTAGGAGAATTCACTGCCAGCTTTGATTTCTCCACCCACCCTGTGTATTAGGTTTTGCCCCACAGACTCTGAAGATATTCTTACATCATCCATATTCCTTCCCTGAGAGATGTCTGGGTGTTTATCAACCCTCCCATCCTTAGTGGTATATAAAGTTTCCTGTCATGGTTTTTAAAGTTGCAATGTGAAGTTTTACTTCACAATGCTGTGCCAAAGAGTAAGAAATAAATAAAATACTGCAGTCAGTTGACTTGGGAGTGATTGCACACCTCTGTAGGTCCACAGTCAACTTCTTTTCACTAACTAATATAATACTAATTATATATATATAAAAATACCTATATAATTATAATATTTTTATATATAATATATTATATTATGTAGTAGTTAATAATACTAACTGTACTTTGTGCAGTTCTGGAGCCCCCAGACACAGGAAGGACATGGAACTGTTGGAGTGAATCCAGACGAGGACCGTGAAGATAATCAGAGGGCTGCAGCAGCTCTGCTATGAGGACAGGCTACAAGAGTTGGGGCTCTTCAGCCTGGAGAAGAGAAGGCTTCCAGGAGACCTTAGAGTAGCCTTCCAGTATCTGAAGGGGGCTGGGGAGGGACTGTTTACAAGGTCTTGCAATGACAGGACAAGGGGCAATGGGTTTAAACTCTGAGGGGAGATTTAGACTGGATGTTAGGGGGAAGCTCTTTGCAGTGAGGGTGGTGAGACGCTGGCACAGGTTGCCCAGGGAGGTTGTGGCTGCTCCCTCCCTGGAGGTGTTCAAGACCAGGTCAGATGAGGCCTTGAGTAACCTGTACTAGTAGGAGGTGTCCCTGCCTATGGCAGGGGATTGAAACTAGATGATCCTTGAGGTCCCTTCCAACTGTAACATTCTATGATTCTATGAATATGATTTTAGAGCCTATCCATGGTCCTCTGTCTAGCATGAACACAGTAGAAATCAGTTCATATTTGCTCTTTTTTACAGTAGTATTATTATTTTTCAACTCCTTGAGTGTGCAGAAATAGGTAGGAAGCCCAAGATGGCAGAAAGGCTCCTATTCCTGGCTCTGTGCCTGCACTCTGCAGACATGTAAACATTTTAAAATATTCTGAAGTGTTCAGTGAAATATTCAGTAACTGTTATTCTTGGATTCCAGACTGAATTTTTTTGAAGCATTCAGAGCTCTTGGGGGGTCTCAAATAAAAACCAAATGCATAGTGTAATGCTTGCATTTGGTTAGCTTCAGAGAACTGGGGGTGTTTACCACACTTAGCATTTGCAGATTGAAAATCAACATGTCTGTACCGCAGTCTCTAGTCAGGGACTTTACGGTGTCCTCTGTTAATTGGAGCAGATTTGGGCACTTTACTGCTCTCCAGGGACTTCTGTGCTGAATAGTCCTTTAGAGAATGTGTGTGTGTGTGTGCATGTAAATAAAGTTACCCTTTAGGTGGACAGTGCTGCTGGCAGTAAACCTCATAACCTTAGGAGGCCCCATGCATTTCAGCATGCTTAGGGCAGGACATCCAGCTGTCCATCCCCACTTTTGGCACTAAGGTGCTCTGTGGTCTTGGATAACTCCATGACAAGTTGTGTTACACAGTTTCTCACTCATAAAGTAGGGAGAGAGTGCTTCATTTATCTATCATCTTGAAGTCTCAAATGAACAAGGATGGCTTTTTGTCTTGTGGCACAGACTATTTTATGAAGAGTTGTTGGGAGAGTGCTCAGCTCTGGATTTCAACTTTCTATTGTATTTGAATATAAGCACTATTATTTAGGTATTTTTTAAAGCAAAAAATACTGAGAGTGCATATTGTTCTGTAGCTGGTATGGTGGCATGGCATCCTATTGTATTTAGAGACTTTATTTTAGGGCGGTCAGCAATGATACCCTCTTTATGATCTCTTGGACTTTCAATCTAACTTCAGTTAAGACACTTAAATGGGCTGAAAAATTTCTTAAACAGATTTTAACTGCCAAAGCCGTCTTGCAGAAAGTGTTCATGATATGAAATGGCACCAAATGATACACAAAGCACACAGACCTCGTGCCCCTGAACCACAAGTGTATTTGCCACCTGACAGAAAGAGTTGTTGGAAGTTGTTCTGGTGAGGAACTTTTTGGGATGTTGGGTAGTGATAGGACTAGGGGGAATGGAGCAAAACTAGAAGTGAGCACATTCAGATTGGATGTTAGGAGTAAGTTCTTCACCATGAGGGTGGTGAGACACTGGAACAGGTTGCCCAGGTAGGTGGTGGAAGACCCATCCCTGGAGGTCTTTAAGGCCAGGTTCTGAGCAACCTGATCTAATGTGAGGTGTCCGTGCCCATGGCAGGGGGCTTGAAACTAGATGATCCTTGAGGTCCCTTATAGCCCTGACAATTCTATGATTCTGCAGTGATTTTAATTGTAGTACCAGCTGTGGAATCAGCCATAGTCCCTTGGCTGAGTGAAATTACCAGGTAGCCTCTTGGTACCAGCAAAGAATGACACTTAGACTTGAAGGAGTTGTTCTGCCTGGGCTTGTATTCACATTTCTGGTAATTCTCTCTGGCTGTAAAACCTATGAGATGTGTCATAGGTTGAGTTTTACTCTGCTGCTATTCACACCATCCTGCCTTAACATAGGTTGTGTTATAGGAATTCCTGAAACCAAAGTAGGTAGGAGAAGGTTTTGGTGTTTTGAGAGTGTGTGTGTGCCTCCCTTTTATAGACCTCCAATTCATTCTTACTTGTGACATTTCTTTAAAATTTCAGTTGCCATTTGTTTGTTCAGGATGGCTTTTTCTTTTTTTTTCTTTCTTTCTTTCTTTCTTTTTTTTTTCTTTTTTTTTTTTTTTTTTTTTTTTAAATGCAGCCAGCTGCTTGGGAGCTAACTGTGAAGGCTTGTTTGTCCTCCCTCGGTGGGCCTTGTTCTCCACTTGGAAATTTAGCTTTGCAATTGCTTAACACCTAAGTAATAAGGTTAATTCTGTGTAAATGTGAAGAAATGTGCTGTGGAATAACACTCACCAGACAGGAGGTTTTACTGCTTTCACATCTAAAAATAGCAGGTGATGTGAGGAGATGCAGGATTGCAGTTAGCAGGTGCCTTTCTGACTGCAGGATTTGAAGAGTGACTGTTGAGCTCACCTGTCAAATTCACACAGTAGCTGGAGTGAAATCCCTGGAGAAAGGACTGATCTCTATTTTATATGTGATTGCTTATTGATAGCATGTCAAAAAGATGCTCCCTAAACCCAGAATAGGTATGATGATGTCAAACACAGAAGTGAAGAGCTATTTTGGGGTTTCATTTTTAAAAAAACCTCAGGTATGAGTGGAAGGAAAACGATGAAAAATGCATTTCAAAATGAACGTATAAACAAAGTGTACCAAAGAAATGTATGTGCAGGTAGGAATTTTTACTCTTTTTTTTTTTTTTTTTTTTTTTTTTTTTCCCCCATTAGATGTCTTTTATTTCAAGGTGGGTATAGGTAAAAGAGGAGAATTTGAAAGCATGTCACTGTTAGTGGGAAGATGGTTACTTCAGCGTGGAGTGATACATGCTGTTGAAGCTGTCAGCTCAAAAACAAAGTGAATATTTAAGGCACTTGTGTTTGAGGTGATTTCTTTTGAGAACTCACAGTTTTGATGTTGCAGGCATGTTTCACCATCGTCATTGAGTCTCTCCTTTTCTGGACAGGATTTTGGGAAGTGCCCTCGGTTGCGGCTGTTTACTCAGGAGTATATTCTGGCTTTGAATGAGCTGAATGCTGGAATGGAGGTGGTGAAGAAGTTTATTCATAGGTTCGTTACATTTAATCTATGGCAGATTTCTGTGTATATACAGTTCTGTGTATATGCTTTGCTGTATTACTTCTCCCAGCCCTGCTCATCTTTCCACTGGCCACTAAGAGAAGCTGATTTGGTTTGGCACTGGCAAGCAGCAAATAAATAAAAAGAAGAGTCCGTGAGGCAATGTTGCTAAAGTCTCTTTTTTTTGAAACCCCACAATTCTCAGATACGGCTGTGGGGTTCTGCCTAGTGACACACTGGAAGCTAATGGACTTTGCTATGTGAAAGCCTTTGTGCACATCTAGATTCAGAACTTCTTCAGAGAGATTCCAATTAATTTTAGATCACACAATGCTCAGTCATATGTGAGATTTTAGGGGGGTGGTAAAGACAGCACATCGAATAACTATGCAGATTACCCTTGTTCATAAATAGGACCATTGGGTAGGGATTTACAGGGTTAAAATAACTCCCCTGTGGCCCTCCTGAAGATTCCCCAGGGTTGTCTGTCCCTTTCTATCACTGTGTTCCTCTTGGTTTTGCTCACAGAAATCTTCCTCACCATAATGTCTTGGGTTTTGTTTTTCAGCATGCACGGTCCAACTGGACAATGCCCCCACCCCAGGGTCCTGCCAAACCTTGTAGCTGTCTGCTTAGCAGCCATTTACTCGTGTTATGAGGAATTTATCAACAGGTCAGTATGAATTCCCAGCTGACCATGTAGTTACTCTCTTTCAAACTTGTGGCATCCATGGACAAGATTGGTGTGAGCATGGGTGTGGGTATGTGAGAGAAATTGGTGTGGGTATGTGAGAGTGTGTCTCAGAGTGTGTCTTTGTTCTCACTGCTGGTGGCAGGTGTTGCGTGTGGGAGTTCTGGTCAGTTGCACGTTCTTGTGTTTACTTGTTATGCTCTATGTGCTTGGAAAGCTGAAAGGTGCTGAACCTTCCATTCACCTGTACTCACTGTGGTGTGTACAGAGCATGGCAGCCTGTTCTTGCACAGCCCTGACATCCATGCATCAAATGGGGGAAGTGCTGGTGGTGCGAGGAGCTCAGCAGCTCCTAGGACGAAAGTACCGCAGGCTACTGTTACTTCCCAGATGGAGCTCAAGGGCCAACTTCATGCTGATCTTGGGTGCTGTTGAGATGTGCCTCTAAGGCAGGCTGCAGCCATAACCAGCAATCTTATGTCAGCAGAAGATGAGAGCTCTCTAGAGGAGTCTGTTGGAATTAAGCACTACCCAGAGCAGTGTGGGTTTTGCACTGTTTCCGTTACAGGAAGTGTGTGTGCAAGCAAAGGGAAGGGTGAGATCTTGAAGAAGGGGTTGTAAGTAAGTCCCTGTGTATCTGCAGCTTTGCACCTGAGCTGGTTTCACAATACTGTCTCCGTTATTGTGGAAAGTTTCGTTCTCGACTTAGCACAAAAGAGACGCTGCAGTTCTTGACATGTGAGGCAGTTTCCAGTAGACACTGAGGGTTCCCCTCTGCTGTGCTTCCCCTTTGTTTATGCCTATCTGATTTTCCTCATGGCAGAGCATGGACAGGGGCTGCTTAGTGTCCAACAAAAACTCCAGACGCCAGGGCTCCAGACAAATGTCTGGGCATGTACCGTAGCCAGAGACATACTTGGGCATGGATTCTGTTACAGCTTTGCACAACTTGGATGGGAAAGTTCACCTTTATACTAATCTGGCATGTCAATTAGAGTAATGAAAGGCTTGAGTCTTGGTAGGATTGGGGCTGGAGAACAGTCCTGTTGGACCCTTTTAATGTTTTTAATTGATTTCAGTAATCCGATTAGATGGCGTAAAGCATCTGATGATGGGCTGGGGTGAAACGCACTGGGAAACTGCAGAAGCTCTTGGTTTCTCCGTGTTGCACTCTCTCTCCTGCTCTCTCCTGTTTTGTCTGTCTACTGAAATAGTTTGTTTATCTTTTGAAATTCAGTCGAGACAATTCGCCGAGCCTGAAGGAAATTCGGAACGGCTGCCAGCAGCAGTGTGACCGCAAGCCCAATCTGCCCCTCCGCCTTCTCCACACGAGTCCTGACCTGGTCTCTCAGGAGGCCACCTTGACTGAGTCCCGTCTCAAACCAGTTATTGTCACTTCTAATGAGATCCACGTGGAAGTGGAGCGAAACAACACAGCTAATCAGAAAATGACAGCTAATGTTGGCAATGACAGTGAGCCCAACCTGATTGACTGCTTGATGGTCAGTCCTACCTGCAGCACCATGAGCATTGAACTGAGTGCCCAGGCAGACAGGATCCTTGGCTGTTATGTGGAAATACTCAAGATGCTGTGAGTAACTAGTTTGAACAGCTTTTTGAACAATGTCATCTTAACAATGGGGGGCTTTTCCCACAGGCCTGTCATCTTCAACATCTGTGCCCAGCAAGCACATGTTCTAAATCTAAATCCAGTTTTACAGAGTCCAGCCTTTGAAAGGGACATCTGGCAATGCCAGTATGTTCTAAAAATAGCATTGGGAAGATGAAAATGGAAAGCTTATTTGTTCAGTGAGCTGCAGGCACATTAGAGAAGGTGGGATGCTGTGGCCAGTGGTTTCAGTTTTGGTCTTGCCCAATAAAAAAAAATAAAATCCCTTTGTTCTCCTTCAGGGCTCTTGGGATTGCCTGAGACAGTGCTAGAAAGGAGAGGCCTGTGCTAGGCTTAGTGCTTGTGCAGTGATAGGCAACACTGCTCCTCCAGCTTCAGAAGGAGTTGGATGAGCTCAGTGTCTTTTACTTAGGTGCTCTCCCTTCACATGCTTGTAGAAGTGTTACAACTTGCTCAGATTGACTTGTATTGGAGTGGAGCTTCTATTTGTCAAGCAGCTGCTTTGGTATGGAGGCCCTGTATTAATGACCAAATACTCAAATGGCCTCTGCAGAGTGATGGCTCCATAATATCCTGACCCACAAATCCTCTGAATATCTTCAAGAAGAATATTAAATAAAAAATTCTCCAGGGAAAGCCTGGGTTTCTCCTGGAAAAATAAATGGAAAGGAGTAACACAAAAGCTGGGCTGCAGGATGGAAGTGCAGTAAAGCAACCCACAACAACTTTGTTGAATTCTAACAGTCTACTCTGCTACTGAGTTGCACTGTGTCTCTGGGCATATTTCTACCTCAATTATTTTTACACCATGTAAGGTTTGATCAAGGAATAGTTGAGGATTTTAGAATGCAAGATAAAGGGGGTGAAATTTGGACTCTGCTGTAAACCATGAGCGTGTGGTACACTGAAGTCAAATGCAAAGCTGGGTGTATGCTCTCGAGGAAGTCAGTGCTGTTCACCTGCTACGATGGAAGATTTTGTGGAAGTTTTGCCCCAGGTATTCTCCTTCCTCAATACATAGTACCAGTTTCGACGTAATTCTTCACTCCCTGCAGAGCTGCCTTGTAAATACATACCTAAGCACACACTTAGAACTGGAGACAGGACAAGTGACTTCCAGATACTGTTCCCATTGGATTCTTGAGCTGGAAGGTGTTGAAGGCTAATTTTATTTCCCCCTCACGTCCGGCCTAGCCTCTTTTGCATTAAAAAAGCACAGCATCTGACTTTGCTTCATCTGGTGGCTGGTAAGCCTTCACAAACCCAGTTGCTGCATTGAACACACTCTGTATTTATTCCCATCCCCTTGACTCTAGATGGTTTCTATAAACACTCCAGACTCTCTCAGCCCTGATGCTGGCTTGGATGCTGACTCACTAAGCATTGACGGTTTTGATTTCATCATGCAGCTGACACACACTTAGAAACAAATTCAGGAATGGGCATGTTCTTCCTCACCTTCTCTCCACATTTTAAACGTTCCACATGCCAGGTCTCAATTCCCATATAATTTCCTACACAAAGCACTCTTATTTTGTTCTACACCACAAGATTATATATATATATATATAAAATTTATTTTTTCATGTACTTGCTGACTTTCATAAAACTGAGCTCTGCAGTAGTGAAAATGGGCATCTGTGACTGTTATTGCACAGGTTTTAGGTATGGGGCAGCTTTGTGCCCTTTCTCATCTTGTACAATGGTGATTCTGGAGGGTGAAGCCCACAGGATGTGTAGAGTGAAGGACCAGTGATACAACAGAATTGGTGTAACTCTCCTCAGGTTGCCTTGCCAGAGTCCACACCCTGCTGTGTGAGAATATAGGAATATAAGACAAAACCATGGCTGGTATAGATTGTATCTCCACTTATTTGGATTATCTTCTGTTACAATTCACTCCTTGATTGTTTTGTTTTGTGTTTTTGTTTTTTGTGGGTGGTTTTTTTTTTTTTTTGACCCTGAAAGCAGCAATGAAGAGATTAGTTCTGCTCCTGTTTCTGCCACTGACTTACTGGGAGGTTTTAAATAAATCACTCTTTTGCATGCCTCAGTTTCCTTGTCTGTAAAATATGGGTAAAGACTTTGAATGTTGTTTTTTAAACAACAACCAGGCATTGTAGAGGGGCAGGTAGTTCTTAACAAAAATGCAAGATAATGCTGCTGCGATGCTGATTCCTTGTTCAAATTCCTCTTGGTGCACTAAATACAATCACTGTACTTTGAAATCTGAGAATATGAAGAAAGAGGGTTGAAGAACATGCCAGTAAGAAGAAAACATAAAACAACTGCTATCCAGGAGCTGAGCTCTCATCAAACAGTCACTAAAATAATGTTCTTATTAATAACAGTGGTAAGCCAAACATAAATAAGTTGCTTAGCATTGAATTTAATTGTTCTTTTAGGCATCTGACTCAGTATCATCATCAAAACAAGAGAATCCCCAACCATTATATTTTTTTTTTTTTTTTACATAATTAACTCAGGGCAGCAGGGAGTAATCTGTTTAAGCAGATTTTAATTATTGAAAGTGTAACAAATAAGAATTCTTAACACTGTCTTCAGCAGATGATGTTTTATTGTTCACCTAACTCCCACACAATACTTTTTTGGGTGGAAAAAAAAACACTTCTATACTGATAAAAATGTGACAGCAGTTACTTAATAATCAGTGTAATACCACACTTTTTGCACAGAAGGCTAAATGCAGATTAGAAAGTTCATCTGTGTGGCTGTTATCACAGCACCAAGAACATCTTTGACCCTTTTTCCAGTGTAGTTGAGTAACAGAGCACAACTGTTGCATGCTAAAGGAAAAGAGAAAATCATGGTTTTAAAGATGTTGGCAGATGACCCAAAGTCTGGGCATGCTTTAAAGGAGTCAGCCTCTAGTGGAACACATTTTTATCTTGCACACAAAAGTGGACCAAACTTCTGTGTCAAAATTCTCTTAATGCATTCTGGACCCTGGCAGGGTTATTGATGCCAGTCAGTGCCTCCTGAATGCTGTGAGTCCAGTGTGCACTAGTGTGTAGAAAGTGCACTAAATGAATTGAAATCTTTCTGTTCATCATATTAAATTAGAGGCTCTGAGAGCTACTTAGGATTATCCAGCTCCCACTTGCAGGTTAATGTTCCCATGTATTAGAGAACTTCTTGTACAGCACAATTCAGATTAGAAGAATTTGCAGTGAAAGGGGCTGTGAGTCCTCTTCCTTGGACTGGAAAACTTCATTGTCACCTGAGGGAACCTACTGATTCCTCTGGGAACACCCCAGCATGTGGAGGGGACACTTGAACTGTGCCAACAAGTAGCAAATGAAACTGTCTGCATGAATAGATGCCTCTTAGGGAGGCACTGATGGTGTTGTATCATAAGCTGTCACCTTTCCTCTGTGTTACTTGCTGTTTCCATGGCTTCCTGTAGTAGCAAGGGCCCTTCCAGATGTCCATACACTTGTACCCCTTGCAGGGACCTGCGTGACCAGGGCAGAGTCTGCTCCTTTGGGCAGACTTGCATTGCTGTTTCCTAATGCTGCCATGCCAACTGTGAGCAGTGGAGGACTTTTCTATCCTCAGGAGCCAGGGCAGAACCTTTCCAGGGCCTTTCAGTGGTGCTAAATTTTGTTGTTTGAATAAACAAAGCCAGCTCAAAAGAAAGTGTTTTGCAGGTAGATTTGTGTCTTATGTGAGAGGTGATCTGATGGGGCTCTTTCTCAACTTTGTGTCGTGTCATGCAATTCAGAGGAGTTGAATCTGGAGCCAGGGAAAGAAAGGATAAGGTACACATGTAGGAAACTCAGACATCTTATTTGATAACAGAGGAGTTACCTAAAAGATTCTTGACCTTGTCAAGCTGCTCAGTCTGGAGAAACGACCTGTGTCCAAGCAGTTGCTCCTTGTCCCTTTATTATCCTCTAAAAGCAGAGGGCTTGGGGCTGACTCTGGGTGATAAGATTGACAACTTTGTGAACACAAGCACCCACTGGAGCTTCCCCTGCCTTCCCCGCATTCCCCAATAGGTCAGTGGCATGCTCTGAATATCCCAAGTGGATTCTCTTATGTCATGTTTATCAGGGTTGCCCTGGGCTGCTGCTATGTTTTGGATTGTTTGTGCTGCACATGACATATGGGCAGGTTTTCATTTTGGTGAAAGGGGATCTGGGGGAAGGAAAATGTATTATGCTGGCAGGCCAGCAGCGACGGTGGCCCAGAGGCACTGCATTTGGGGATTACTTGGTTATTGTGGTTGGCCAATATTCTGGCCAATCCCTTAAAGAAAAGGTTTCTGGATGAGTAAAGCTGTGTGCAGTAGCAGGTGACTTCTGTGATAGTCTTCAGCCACTTCACACCCTGACCTCTAGCCTTAGCACACACTTCCCAGGAACCCAGAGATTGGGCTGCAGGTTGACTTGTCTGAAATTGCATATCCTGCAAAAATCAGAGCCAGTCAGTACCTCAGGGAGTCTTTCTACCCTTCTGCTTTTGTAAGGCTGATCCTGGCATTTAGGTTGTGAGTTGAGTGTAAGCATTCAACCTAGCACCCTTTGAAGAGCTCCAAAGGGAGTTTGTTACAGGCACTCTCCTGAGTCCTCCTGTAGCTCTGTGCTTCCTCCTCCTCCTGGTATGGCCTCTTTGTCAGCCTCATTGAGGTAATTGTTAACTGCAGCCAGAGCTCATCTATCTCCCTTTCTTTGCCTGCTTCAAACACTTCTGTCTTGNGGGGGGGGGGGGAAATCAACTGTCTGGAATAAAAGAAGAGTGCAGATGAGATGAGCAGAGACAGAGGGAAAATGTTTTTGAAAAGGGAATAGGTGGGAGGAGGAGAAACACTGTAGGCTTTTAATAAGTAGTTTAAGTTTTATTATTGTGCTGTGTTTGTTGCATGTTTCCTAGCTCAGATTGAAGGGATTACAGGCTGTATAGATTCTGTGTTCAGGTCCCACTCCTGTGACCAAACTATGTATTTAACAGGAAATTATTTTCTTTCTTCTCCTAGAAAATGGGCCATGGTTTATTTTCACTGCCCCCTCACAGACCTGCTCTGCAAATGGCTCCCAGCTTCAGGAAAAGTCAGAGGGTGATGCTACCCAGTTCTATCTGCAGCTGTTTGCTTGCCCTTAGTCTGTTACAAAGTAGCTTTTTTCTTCCTTTTGCAATTTCCTTTGAAGATCAGCCATGAAAAATCGATTGGTTCACATTATTACTAATCGTAACTCTCCGGATTGCTCAAGGAGGAATTTTAGTGGTGTAGTGCTTAACTTGAGAGGTGGCAAGAACTGAGCTTCCAAGTGGGTCTCAGCTTCTAAGGTTCTGTTAGGAGAGATTTCCAGGAGCTGTATCTCATGTCACATGAAACACCTGTAACACCTCTGGATTTCCTAGCTCAGCCTTCTAACTTTCAGGTCTCTCCTGCTCAAAATTCTGCTCTTAATTTGTTTGCAGTTAGACTAAACTTAGATACTGGTTTAGTAGGATTTTTAAAAAAAGGGAAGGGGGGAAGAAAGCAATGATCATTAGATTTCTCAGTTCTCTCATGAACCCAAGTGCCAGCTCTGAGCTCCATGAATGAGCTCTCTTGGGCCAGCACTCAGGCTGCATCCTGAGGTCACTTGTGAGAAGCAGGGTTGTCATTCTGCGTGGAGAGAGTTGAGGCTTGGGCACAACAGTGATGCCAAGAGGACAGCACAATGGAACAGACTTCTTCTGGGGATGTAGATAGTAACAGGAGGAACACACAGCATCTTGAGTACAGAGATGGATGTTTGAGTAGAAGTGTGGTGCCAGCTGAAAAGTTAGACTACTCATGGTCTGGACTATGTTCTCATACCTAACAGATGTAGTGAAACCCAGGCAGTGTGCATCAGAGACCTCTGGCACTTCTCATGGCTACAGCTGTAAATTTGTTGCATCCTCTGTCTCTTGTTAGGTAAAACAAGACACTTGGAGGTGAATCAGGACACAGGTCAGAGTTCTCTGTCCCTAATTCATTCATCTGTAAGTTAGAAAGAACAAGTAGTTTTGTAGAGAGCCTTAGTGAATCTAGGCTTTGTTAGAAGAACCCAGAGAGCTCATCTTAGTAGTGCTGTGTCAGAGGTCTCCTTGCTTTATTTCAGTTAATATGACAGGCTCCATCCTCAAGCGTTTCGTGATGCTCACTTTACACAGACCCTTTGCAATGAAGCCTTGCTTCATGTCTTGCTTTTCTGAGGTACTAACAAAGTTGGTCATCTTCATGTTTAGTGTCTAAGCAGGAGAGGGATTTTTCTGTCTGAAAAGAACCTTGGGAATTGATGGTAGTGTGGTCTATCTGGGATGGACTCGTGCTCACTTTGGGTTGGTATAGCACCCCTTATCTCTAGAGTGTCTCCTCATTTAGACCACAGAAGAGATTTTTTTGATGGAGATGAAAATTAGACTCAATGGCTTCAAGCACAACTGACATAGGCATGAGGTTTCTTTTTGTGGATTGCTGTAGCTTCACATGTGCAATGCTGTTTACCTCAAATGCTAAAGGTAACAGAAAGAAAACAAGATTCATTGATTACAGGGCATCACCGAGGCTCTCAGATGTTATTTATTTGGTGTTTTGAAGAGGACTAGTACTGACAACTAGCTTGGCCAGTGCCTCCTCACTTCCAGAGCTGCCTGTCTCTATGCCCCAGCCTTGTATCTAAGTGTTTTTATAATTAACAACTGCAGATTGGGGAGAACACATCCTTGGGAACCCAACACAAGGTTGTGGTTCTTGGGCTCTTGGTAGAGGAAAAGATTGGAAAGTATGTACCAGGATAGGATTGCCTGGTAATGCACCTGTGAAAGGGGCAGGACTAGTTGCTGAAGTTGCCTACAGAAATTGCAGGCATTTATCTTGTTGCTAGGTCACACCTGGCAAGGGAAAGAAAAGTGTCTATTGAACTTGGGACTTTTGCCCAGTGGCGTGGAAGAAGAACTACTCTGCTCCATCCCACAGTGCTTTTTTATGGCACTCATCTGTTTTTTAGTATCTGTAGCTACTATCAGATCACAGTTCTTCTTGTAGATGGTTACTTGCATGAAACATCACAGATCTTTGCAACCTGAACTCCTCCTGCTTTTGGGCAGGTGATAATTACCTCCCTGGTTGATTTTTTTTTTTTTAACATCATGGTTATCTCTTCAATTAGAGGTTCTCTGCATGTTGCTCCTTAATACACTGCTCATGCACATAGGTTTCCTTTGTATCTATGAACATGCCTTTGTGGACTGTCCTGCATCATAAGTTTGTGGAAGTCTCTGGGGTTTATGGTTCAAAAGAAAGGATGAGTGTTTTGGAAATGGGCATCCATCTTCAATTTCTTTGGGCTAGAACCTCCTCTTTGTAAAAAATGCATTAATTTTGAAGGTTTCCTATGGATATGTTTGTTCCTGATGCTGTCAGTAGGTAACTGTCCATCTGAGAACATCACACATTGTTGCTTCCTAAAGAAAGCAACCTTTGTGCCAAGTTTGCAGTAAGCTGCAGCCTATAGCCTGGCATTTAAAACTCACACCCAAAGGGTAACAGCAGTAACAGGAGACAACAGGCTCTTCTGTCTTGCCTTCTAGAGGCATCCCAAGGTGTTCCACCCCATGTGAGATTTATTTCATGTATGGTCATGAGTATTAGTTGGAGTGAGAGTAGCCTAGCAGGCAGTGCTGGCACCTGGGCCACGCCCAATTTTGTTGCTGACTTGCCAAATTATGTCATCTTCTGTGTTTTTCACTTCATTCATCTTAGTCAATGTCCTTTATACATCAGTCAGGCAGTGCTAACTAAGCACTGAATGTTGGAGGTGATTTGAAGGGGAAGGGTGGTGGTGTGCTGAGTGCCGTTCCTGCAGAAGCCATACCTGCCTCACCAGGTGTGCTGGAGCAGCTGCAGCTTTGCAGGTAGCTTGAGATGATGTGCTGCCTCTGAGCCCCTGTTAAGCAAAGTGTTTTCTTTGTCCTGGCTCACCCTTATGGATGTCTCCTCGTAGAAGGGCTATTCTGTTATTGACAGCGGAGAGGACAATGAAGTGTGTCAGCTGTGAGCTGTGGTGCTAACACAGCAGAGAGGAGATGTTTCTTACTGGGTTCACTGGCCTGAGCTCTCTGCTGTGGTTCTCCTCACTTGCCCTTTTTCACTCAGTGGTTTTGACAGTACTTTAGTGTCTTGCCTCTTAAACTAAAGACTTTGTACTGTTTAAATGGGCTCATTCACAGTATCACAGTATCACCAGGGTTGGAAGAGACCTCAAAGATCATCAAGTCCAACCCATTACCACAGACCTCAAGACTAGACCATGGCACCAAGTGCCACGTCCAAACCCGCCTTGAACACCTCCAGGGACGGTGACTCCACCACCTCCCTGGGCAGCCCATTCCTTTGTGCCAAACTCAAAAGGGGGGGTTGTTGTCTTGTTGTCTTGTGTTTTTAGAAATAGGCTTATGTCTTACAGCAACAAAAATTAAATAAAACCCAATTAAATGCAGAGCAGAGCTGTAAATAGCAATGGACTGGTAGCTGCTGTACCATCTTTGAAAGTATTTCTTAGTGACTAAATGTCAACAGGTTTCATAAACAGCAAATGTCTTCAAGCTGACATAAAGAAGGCCTCTCTGTGGAGGTCACTGTAAATACCAGATTTATTGTACCTCAGTGGAGAATGTGCTGAAAATGGAAAGGGAAATGTCACCATAGACCTTTAGAGTGTCTCAGTAAAGCGGAAGAGTTGTTGGTGCCTGCAGTAAAAACCTTCTTAAACCAACTGTTGGCAAACCATATGTAATACTTGGTTTGCCAGAGTATTACCATAATACTAATACAATGTTCATTTTTCAGGTCAGACTACGATGACTGGAGACCAGCCTTGGCTAGCTTGCTTCAACCTATCCCATTTCCCAAGGAGTAAGTTTGTACTGTCTTAGTATTTACTGGGTTGTTCTTGTTACTGTTGTTTTTTGGTGAAATACACTGTCAAGTAAAAACTGATGATAGTAGGAGCTTTGGGCCTCTAATAGTTGACTGAGAATCTAGAGCTGATTTTGGGTGATGCAGAGGGGCATGAAGACTTCCCCATCTTCATCTCCGGTCTTCATTTCTCTAAGATGATCCTGAAGAGAAAATTGGTTAGCTGGAGATGAGTGGACAGGAAAGGAAGGGAAGCTGGTGAGGAGAGAGTGAGAGATTTAGTGGAGGAAGATGCTTTCCTGGCGTCACAGAGACTTGTACCATTTGTATTTTGCACTAAATGAAGAAGCTACCCTACGGATCAGCTGAGCTCCCTCAGAAACCTATTAGTGAGCAGTAGTGTTTATGAAATGCAGACCTCCACGGACAAACATTACAGCCTATAATTGTATAATTTGCCAGCTTATCACATCCCCTAATGTCTTGAATCAGAGACCTCTAATCCTCCATGCCAGGTTACCTGGGCTACAGCAAGAGCTTGGAGATAGGCAACAGAGACATCATTTATCTAAGTCAAACATGAGTCCTGGGGGAGGTGTAAACCACACCATGATGCAAGGCATTTCACAGAATGACCATTAATTGCTTTCCTGATGTCTGACATTCATTAATTGTGACTGTACCTTAATTGTGTTGCAAGTACAGAGTTCACCTGGCTCTTGGAGGTAGCCAAAATTCTGGGTTTAATTATATAGCTGTGTTATGAGCCTCTTACTTTCTTCTGACCCAAAGCTCCCACTGACGTTAGTCAAAGCCTTGTCTTAAGACAGGACTCGGGCAAAGCTTTGAGTTTTGCTCCAATTGATGATTTTGATTTTCCCCTTCATTTCCCCCCTCTCCCTGGATTAATGAAGGAGACTTTATCTGATCTTTTTGGGAAAGATTATTCTTTTTGTCTTGTGTGCTGTGGTTGCTTAGCAAATCCCTTTATTGTCTGGAAAGAACTGAAAAGTGGTTTTTTGTTTGGTTGTGGGCTTTTCCCCCCCCCCACCCTTCTTCCAGATCCTCATATTCTTCTGTTTTAAATTTCAGGGCTCTTGCACATGAGAAATTCACAAAGTAAGTTTGTGGGGTTTGTTTGTTTTATTGTAGGGGGTAATTACTTAAAATACTTGTACCAGTCAGTAATAGCAATGATGCATTATTCAATATTGTGTCTCTAATGTTTTTCATCTGTGAGAAGCTGTAAGCATGTTCTGTTAGCAACAAAAAAAATGCAGTTTTCTTTGCAATTCACTGTGCCAGCAAGAACCCAAGGACTGGGATGCTGATAGAATGTAGAAACGAGTTTGTCACTGCACTTCTCTGAAAGCTTTCATAGGCTATTGTGAATAGACACTCTCCTTTGCAATTAGGAGACCTCATGTTTCCTTCCTGTGGAAGCAGCTCAACTTTTTCCTCTCTAAGGTGCATGAATATATATTGTTTAAGGTGGAATGCAAGAAAAATATGACACTTGTGTGAATGCTGTAACCAACAAATGCTTATCCTTGTTCTTTTAACCATTAGGTTGTTTTTTTTTTTCAGGGAGCTGAAATATGTGATTCAGAGATTTGCAGAAGACCCAAGGCAAGAAGTGAGTTTATTGCCAGTTTACACACTGTATTAATTGGAGAGCTTGCAAGTGTGCTTGTTCAGAAGATCTTTCCTTAGGTAGTTTGTTTCAGAACATGGTGTGATTTTGCTGTGTTCAAGTCTCTTAGGGAGTAATAGCCAGCCAGGGCACACAGGCTTGGTGTGAATGGTTTCTTACTCTGTGTGCAAACGTGTCTTGTGTCGTCCTTGTCTGGGATCAGTTGATGTCCTTGCTCTCTAGTAAAGTGCAACCAGCAAGGTTTTGCCACTCTGTGGAATCTTTCAAAGCTTTTCTTCTTGGGTACAGAAAACGGAAAGCAAAATCCTTGGATCCACACAGCTTACAAAATAACAGGTTTTATTTAGCTGCATTTTGGTTGCTTTATGTGCAAATGACCGTAATTCCCATGAATTACCAGGAGAAAGGAGGTGGGAGGCGTGTTACTGGAGTGCGTAGCTGTAGCCTCATGGTGGCTGACTTCTTTATAGCTTCACACGTAGCTTATTCAACATCAGCAGCTTTGGCTGAGTCAGAGGGAAACTCTCATCCACATTAATTTTTGGTGCTGGCATGAAGAGGAGAAAGCTCCCCCAGACTGTGGGTGAGGAGGCTGTGTCGTCACCACCATATCCCAGGAGCCCTGGCTTCATGCTTTGTGAGCAGTAGTCAGCATTGTCAGAGGAGAGAGACCTCCTTGGCTGAGAATGGCACAAGGATTTCACCTGTCACTGGTGAAAGGGCATGACCATTGCCTCTCTCTGCCCTTTCTCAAAAACTGAGATAGAACACTGTGTGCAGTTCTGGAACCACCAGCACAGGAAGGACATGGAACTGCTGGAGCAGGTCCAAAGGAGGGCCACGAAGATGCTCAGAGGGCTGGAGCAGCTCTGCTATGAGGACAGGCTGAGAGAGTTGGGGCTCTGCAGCCTGGAGAAGAGAAGGCTTCCAGGAGACCTTAGAGTACCCTTCCAGTGTCTGAAGGGGGCCTACAGGAAGACTGGGGATGGACTATTGACAAGGTCTTGCA
Source organism: Eubucco bourcierii (assembly GCA_013396675.1). Classification (NCBI taxonomy): domain Eukaryota; kingdom Metazoa; phylum Chordata; class Aves; order Piciformes; family Ramphastidae; genus Eubucco; species Eubucco bourcierii. The sequence continues at coordinate 555,678 of VWZE01013833.1, read as the reverse complement.
ATGCCAGGACAAGGGGCAATGGGTTTAAACTGGCAGTGGGAAGATTTAGACTGGATGTTAGAAGGAAGTTCTTTCCAGTGAGGGTGGTGAGACACTGGCACAGGTTGCCCAGGGAGGTTGTGGCTGCTCCCTCCCTGGAAGTGTTCAAGGCCAGGTTGGATGAGGCCTTGAGTGAGCTGTACTAGTGGGAGCTGTCCCTTGCCTATGGCAGGGGGTTGGAACTAGATGATCCTTGAGGTCCCTTCCAAACTTAGTATTCTATGATTCTATCTGTCTCTTCAAGGGGCAAAAAGAAGCTTGGTTATGGCTCCTGTTAACTGTGGGACTAGATAGAGTAATTTCTACTCTGGACCAAATTTAGACTGATGGTTGCTCACTGGTGCCAGTTCTGTGCAATTTCTGTCTCTCATATCCCTGCTGAATTTTCCTGGTAAACTTCCTTCACCCTGACTCTGGTCAAATTTCATTATAGCAGGAGTAATAAGAATTTTTAATGACTGGAATGAACAAGCCATTAGCCAGCTGCATTTGGTATGCAGATCTCATCAGAGGTATAGAGAAACATCCAGGGAAGATGGGGGGGAAATGGCAGAAGCTCAGAAATTTGAGATTTTGTTTTGGTTTTTTGGGTTGTTTTTTTTTTTTGCTATGTGAAAGGAGCTGTTCCAGATTGGAGCCTTTTTGTGGTCACTTTGTGTAAAGGGAATGGCAAAGGCCATGCAATTAGTGATAATACAGCTTCTCTCCTTGTTTATGCTGGAAAAAAAATGGATTCTTTGAGCAGAGACTTGCCTGTAGCCCTGTAGGTTGCAATATCAACCATGAAGTTTCCAGCAGTCCCTGGTTTTGCAGTTACTTCTTTTGGCCCAGTGTGGGAGATGCTGGTGGTTATTGGCAGGAGCTGTAATCGTCCCAATGCCTTTGCTTTTTGGCAGGTCCACTCATGCTTGCTGAGTGTGCGGGCTGGCAAAGATGGCTGGTTCCAGCTCTACAGCCCTGGAGGAGTGGCATGTGATGATGATGGAGAGCTGTTTGCCAGTATGGTACGTGTCTGCAATGATGTGAGTTTAATCTGCAGTAAGTAGCTAATGCATAGCTGACTGTAGCAAGATTTACTTACCTCTCTCAGAGAAGACCTATCAAAGTCATAGTTCTGTAAACCACAAATGTTCATCAAGAAATATAAATCTGTCACCAAATCCATTGAACTTCCTTGCAGCCACAGTCTGGTTAACATATTAACTTTCTCTTTTTGAACTTTGGTGAGTTTTTTCATTGGTAATATAATGAACAGCACCACACATCTATGTATCTGTGTGGAATGGCCTCAAGGTGCACCAGGGTGGGATTAGATTGGATATTAGAAGAAATCTTCACTGAAAAGATTCTCAAACACTGAAAACAGACTCTCCAGGAATGTGGTTGAATCCCTGTCTCTGGTGGTGTTTAAAGGGACACGGTTTACCACCACACTCAGTAGTTAATAATTGGTCTTGATGATCTTTAAGGTCTTTTCCAACCAAAATGATTCCGTGATTCTGTGTATGTATTTTTGTATTTATAAATATGTGTGCTTGTGTGTCTGTATAAAAATCTCTATCAGAGACTATGCCACACTAGGAGACAGGGGAGACAGTAATATTGAATTAATCAAAGGTAAGAAAGAAGGAAAGGAAGGAAGGAAGGAAGGAAGAATAGAGAAAGAAAGGGAGAAGGATGTTAGCATTTTCTCTGCCCAGTTCCATTGTTGTGAGGAGCGACATTCCATTTCCCACAGTTATTTCTATTGTAGCTTAGAAGGGCTAGACAGAAAACCAGAGGTTTTAATCACTGATGATAGCACTCTTCTCTTGTGCAACCTGGGTCAAGTCACGTAGGGCTCCCTGTATATGAGTTCTCCATATAGCAAGTAAGATGGAAATGATGCTGCTTCCTTTCCCTGGTAAAGGGAAAAACATTTGCTGAAGTTGGCTATTGTGTGTCCACACAGTGACTTTCCGGGGGGATCTACGCTTTGTGCATCTCCCACGTGCTGAGCATTTTGAAACATAAGGACCATACCTGTCTGTCTGCACTCTAAACTTAAAGTCCAATCAACTGGATACCTTTGAAAACAGATAATGAACAAAGACTGTGAACAAAAGGTTTTATCCCACTTCACTAGCTCCATACTAGTGGGAGATGTCCCTGCCTATGGCAGAGGGTTGGAACTAGATGATCCTTGAGGTCCCTTCCAACCTTACCATTCTATGGTTTTATGATTCTTTGATTTCTTTCATGCTTGAACAGAAAATGTCTTCAGAACTGTATAATTTCTCCTGAGAATTTTTGTGGCCCAAGATATTTATGAGCATCAAGAGATGGCCTGCATGAGAAAGCACAATGCTAACACACATTAATGTGCAGTGCTCTGTGCCCTTTGCAAGGATCTTGATAAATACTTAAAGAGCTGCTAACGGCTAACCATAAAGCTTGAAAAACATCCTGTTCTGTGATGGGCCTTGTGTTAGTGCCAGCCTCAGTATTTTCCCTAGCTCACAAAAAAAAAAAAAAAAAACAAAACAAAAAACCCAACCCTCCAAAATGGCTCAGTGATAAATGCAGGGCATGAAATCCCTTGTGGCTTGAAACTTGCAGTTTTTAAAAACTGTCTGAGCTGATGGATACTTAGGAAAAATAGATGATGCTGGTAATGAAGCCAGGAGGAGAAAGAATCACAAGGTAGCACATGATCCACATAGAACAGGCCCCATCATGGCATGGCTGCAATATAGTCAGCAGTACTGAACACAGTCCAGGCAATACTGTGAACCTGAGGGACCACCGAAAGCGTTCACAAGCTTACTGTAGAGTCATGCTGATGTTGAGACTACATAATAGAGCTCTTCCTGCTCAGGTTATTGTAAACTACAAATTCTCACACAGCACTTTGCCAGCAAGCTGGTGAATCAGCCATCTGGGCCGTGAAATAAGACCTTCAGCTGGAAACCCAAAATTCTCTGCAGCTAATCCTTAGGGCTTTTAAATGGGGAAGAGTATTACCATCCTCTTCTGTGAGAAGGGACTCTGGTATTTGATTCGGAGAGTGGCTTTGCATTTGCGCTGTAGGTGTTCCTATGTGGCATTGTGCAATGCCGCTGGAGCTGGGAGAGTCTTCAGGGCACTCTTGTTTGCTAGTGGACTTGGAGTCTTACTCAGGCAGTGCTCTCAGCATCTTTCATTTCAGGAAAAAATGAGCAAAAGGGAAAGCAAGTTAGTGACCCAAGAGCATGAAAACACCTGAAGCCCTCTCTGACTTCGGGCTCAGGAGTGCTGGACTTTCTTTAATGCTCCTGCCTGCTGTTTATTTTGTCTGCAGACTGAATACTGTTAGTGGGGGGTGGAGAACAGCTCCTGTGTGCTCATTCTGATTTTGTCCATCGCCACCCCTTAAGCAAAGCCAGTTCAGCCAGCAGATTGCCAGCACACTGCCTTTGCCTAGACATCCAGCCCACACAACCCCTGCTCACCAGCTGGCGTTGCTGGAGAAACAAACTGAGCCATAAACAGATGCCAAAGCAAAATCTCCCGTGGTTCCCCTGGAGCGGGGTTCGTCACCTTCCTAGGGCTGGGGCAGTTGCACAGCTGCTCTGATGTTTCCTGTGGAGCCTGTATCAGGCCTCAGGTCTATCAGCTGAGCTACTTCATGGAGGAAGGCTACCTGCTCCCTCAGATATCTGTAGGCATCACCTTTTCTGAGAAGTCACTTCCAGTCAGCAATAAAGCTGTTGGGAGAGTGCAACTGCAACCACAGTGAGGACCTCCTTGTCTCTAGGTTTGTTGTGAGTACTCAGTTTGTCTGACTACATGACAATGTCCCTTCTAGGGAGATGTGTGTTTCTTGGCTTTACAACTCTTATTTTAGCTCTGTTTCTCAAACAGGTTCATATTTTAATGGGATCCTGCTATAAAACGAAGAAGTTCCTGCTTTCACTGGCTGAAAATAAATTAGGACCTTGCATGCTACTGGCTTTGAGGGGGAACCAGACAATGGTCGAGGTAAGCCCTAAGCATACAGTCATAAGGGCTTCTGAGCAGTATTCAGAGTCAGCATCACACTGCCTTTCCCAGAATTAGAACTAAAGCAAAGTTCAGGTTTGTGTCATGTCAAACGCCAGCAGCAGGCAGTTGTGTTTCTCTTGAGTAAGGGGAATGGAATATCATTGTTCAGCAGACAGGAGTGTGGCAAGACTTTTTGGAGAGGCTGTTTGCTGCAATTCAGTTGCAGGGGCTAAGGTGGAATATGTCTGTGACGGTACAGACTGTGGTAAGGGGTCAGAACCAGAAGGCTTCTCCATCACTAAGTGCCTGATGCTTGCCTTGCCACCTGCAAAATGAACAGGGCACAAGAAGTACATTTACAAAATCTTATGGACCTGTTAATACACTTTTTTCTTTTCCTGGGTAGGATTGGTTAATTTTTTTGTGCTAGTAGTTTAGACACATTTTTCCAGGGTTTTTCAGGGAAATTTCTAGATAAAAGTCATAGATTTTTAAATGGAAATATAGAGTAGTTAAATAGTTGGAAGAGGCTATAATTTTACATTGATTTAAATCTCTGCATGCTAATTTAATCCAGTAAATAAAAGTGTGTGCTGAATGAATTTGAATGTTATGTTCCTTGATTTTCTCTCTTTTCTTTTCTTTTTTTCCATTAAAAATAATTAAGATGAGGAGGGAATGAAAGCTCTGCATTTTAATTGCAGTGGCATGATGTGTAGCTGAAAGAGAAAGGTAGTGTGGAGAGGACAGCTTGTGTCCTAAGCCCATGGTGACCCACTGGAATCATTCCCTGGTATCTAACTTGTTCTTGGCAGCCCCTTGCCCGGGGGGTGAGTCAGAGGTGTTCCCAGTGAGCTGGAGGATGTCCTGCCACAGCAGCCAGCTCCCAGCATTATCTTCTCTCAGAGCTTCTCTGGCCTTTTCCCATCCTGCCTCACAGGCTGGATACACTTCACATGCATTCTGCTGGCACCTAGGGACAGAAAAATCCAGCACTGAGGGTACTGCTTGGCTCTCCTGCTCCTGTGTAATGTCTCAAGTGTGCCAATCTGCAGTCTAGCCACTGTACCTGGGAAGTGCTGGATCGATTGTACCTGTTCTGGAGAGGGCTGTGGCATGAAGCCATCTTCCAGGACTGATGCAAAGTAATTGCACCTTTTGGTCAGAAAGAATGAGGACTAATGGAAGACAGGATGGATAGAGTGACTTTCAGAGATTAGAGTTTGTTCTTTATGAATAAAGAATTGGTCCCTTGTGTTGGAAAGTCAATAAATGTTGCTACTGTCCTCTAATCTGACCTGTGTAATGCATACTCTAAAAATTCCCCCAGTAATTGAAACTAGCATGCCCAGTGTCATTAGGTTATTGAGAAGAGATGGGATGTGAGCCCTGCAGTGATCACTCTGCTTTTCTTCTGCTGCTAGATTCTCTGTTTGATGCTGGAATACAACATCATCGATAACAATGACACCCAGCTCCAGATCATCTCTACCCTGGAAAGCACAGACGTGGGAAAGAGAATGTATGAACAGCTGTGTGACAGGCAGAGGGAGTTAAAAGAGCTGGTATGTCATCCTGCATGGGGTATGGCCATAGCACACTGTGCTCTCTGCTCTCCAGAAATGGACCTACAAAAGGAGGACAAGCAGGGTGTGAAATTCCCTCTGAACAGCAGGATGGGAGCGGTATTGGGAGGATTTTGCTGTGGGATATTTGCTGATGTGTCTGATCTCCACGCGGTGCTTATGAATGATACTCAACCTGCTTAGAATCTGTGTGGGAGAATAAAGGTGAAATCCTGCTGTCTTGAGATCTTACAAGTCAGCTTGTCAAATTCTGCCACCTTTTGACATATGAGCAACAAATGGTTCTAGTGCTGCCCAGCATTTCTTAATGCTTCAGCATTCACAGCATTTCACTGAGGTGGTCTTTAGGCCTAGTTCTCAAAGCTAAAGCCTCTGAAAAAAAGATTTTTTTCCTCATTTTAAGAATTTTCCTGATTTTAAAGAAAAGATCTAGACTGGAGATAGATCTGCTCTCATTAACACCTTTTCACCTCTATGAACATACCCCTCTCACATTTAGATTTGTCTTTAAGCTGTGCACCCAGCCTGAAAAGTATGTGCTGTTTTCAAAGTCAAACAAACTATTTTATCAGCTGTGCAGCCTCAACCCCTTTGCTATCTTAATCCAGCATTTTAGGACTATTTCCTTTTAAAGTGAAAGTAACTAAATCATGGCAGGCTGAAGGGCTGAAACAGACAGGATGCTGACCTATGGCATGAAGACCACTAGCTGTGGTTAGTGGATGTCCCCTGGGTAGTAACAGACCTGCATCTAGCACAGGAGGAAAAAAAAAAAAAAAAAGCTGTCAGTGCAGAAAAAGCAGGGAATGGGTGGAAGGGCTGGCAGGCAGCTTTGAAATCAGAGCAGTTTGCTCTAGGGAAGAGCTTGTTATGCTTTGTTTGGTCTGAAATACAGAATGGCAACTGGTTTGACCAAAATGTTTTCTCTCTCACAGCAAAGAAAAGGTGGTCCCACAAGGCTAACACTGCCATCCAAGTCCACAGTAAGTTAATCATATCAATAGAAAAATAAGCTTTGTCTTTCCCTATTTAAACACTTGATTTATGTTTGACATGTGGCACGGTGGTTTGGGTCAGTCAAGAGGGGAACCATTCCGCTACCTCTGCCACCATGACTGGAGTTTACACAGCTAAGGGCATATTTTTACTCTGGGGTCTGTGCTGCAGTTTCCCAAGGCTGGCACATGCCAGACACTCAGATTAGTACTGGTGAGTGGATCTGGAAGTTATAGTAGGATCTGGTGGTAGATCTGGGGACAGGATTTTGCAGTAAAAAAACAGACTTCAGTATCCCGGTTTTGGGTCTGAAAGAGACCCATCGCTGCTACAGTTAATCCTGGTGTAGACCCAGACTAATTTTACCAAGGCCAAGTAACAGCCTTGAGCAGAGTTTGGATCTAGACCCTGCAGTGAAATCTTCATGAAGCTAAAAGACCCATCTTTGACATTTATTCTGCCATCGAAGCCTTCATGTCTCGCAGGGATACTACACATACAGAGAAAATTTTTGTGCCCATTTCTGGACCAGTTTTTTCCCAGGGCCTGTGAAAGCAATGCTGCCACAAGAGCCCAGTGCTTGCCAGACAGAAACTTCTCTTACTGTAAACAAGTGGTGCCATTGTGCAACCCTTGCTGGTTAGCAGTATCAGCGACACCAGAGCAGAGGCTGGCAGGCCACGGAGTGGCCGATCTTGCTTACCGATCTGCTGTTTGCCTGCAGGATGCAGACCTGGCTCGCTTGCTAAGCTCGGGATCTTTTGGAAACTTGGAAAACCTCAGCCTGGCCTTCACCAACGTGACCAGTGCTTGTGCTGAGCACCTCATAAAACTGCCTTCGCTCAAGCAGCTCAACCTGTGGTCAACTCAGGTAAGTGCTTTGCAGACTGAAACTCGGAGCAGGAACCAATGCTGACTAATTCTGAAATTTCACATTACGTCAGCACAAGAAGAGTGTGTGAAGAGGCTTGCTTAGAATGAATTTGTCCTCGTGCTATTTTTACAGGCCCTTTCTGTGGTCTAGCTCATCTTAGAGGCTGATTTTTCTTTTTTTCTTTTCTTTTTTT
>VWZE01013833.1:522871-541746 GCA_013396675.1 Eubucco bourcierii | reverse complement strand
GGTCTGGGACCTGTCTTTTATTTATTAATTGTTAATTCTTTTTCCCTTTTCCCTCCCCCCCCCCCCTCCGTTGCATATAGTACTGTATAAAGTAGTTTGCTGTTTTGTTGTTATTATATTTTTTTTTTTTTTAAAGGAAATGTCCTCCTCGAAGGATTGCCTTTTAGTAATGCATACTGTATTATACTCCCTCTCTGTCACAACATTCATCGCCTTGTCTTTTGGATTTCAAAATGCNGCACCTATTTAAGAAAATGGTTCACAAATAACAGGTCTGGGACCTGTCTTTTATTTATGAATTGTTAATTCTTTTACCCTTTTCCCTCCTCCCTCCCACTCCGTTGCATATAGTACTGTATAAAGTAGTTTGCTGTCTNGTGTGGGGGTTGGGGGAGGGGCTGCAGGGATTAATAAAAGTCACGTTTCCTTCCAAAGTCTGCAAACCTTTCTGTAGTCCTTTAAGCCATGTCAGACTGGGAGGTGGGAGATGGGGAGCAGCCGTCGCTGATTTTGCCCGCGGGGTACTCGCGAAGCTTGGTAGATGTTACTGCAAGTCGCCTTCATTGTTTTCTGTTTACGTCCAAGATTTCAGAAAGAGAAGAAAAAGTTCTCCCTCCGTTTTCTGCATCAGCTTTTTCCTCTGCTTTGGTTTGGTGTTTTGTTTGTTTGAGGTTTTTGTTTTTTTTTTTTTTTAACCCCCCTCCCCCTCTTCTCTGCCTCCCCTCCCCTTTACCTGTTCTGTGCACGCATTGTTCTGCATGTTCCTCTGGGGAGACTGAAAACCTAGCGTTGTGCTGACCCAATAGCTCTGACCTGTCTGTAAATGTGACTGCTCCATTTTTCAAATTCCACAACTGCTTAGAAGATGATTTATTTTTTTTTTAAAAAATAATTGTGGTTTCTTTTATAACTATGCTGTCGGACTCTTCTATTTTTATTTTTTTTCCATAATGAGCCTTCATTGTACAGAGCTGCTTATTTAAAAAACAAAAAAAGAGACAAAACCCACCACCACCAAAAAAAAAAAAAAAAAAAAAAAAAACCACAAAACCAAAAAAACAAAAACCACAACAAAAAGAAAATTTTTTTTTCCTCTAACACCTTTATTTTATTCTTCAGCACCTCAAGATTTCACATACAGCCAATGTAATTTTTTTATATATATAAATATATGTATATTTAATCTTATTCAATGGAAGCCAAGCTTTTGGGGGTTGGTTTTTTTTTGTTTTGTTGTTATTGTTTGGGGGTTTTTTGTTTGTTTGTTTTTTAAACTTTGTTGCTGCATAGACAACCCCTACCCAAGTTATGGTTTGGGTGGTTTGTGGGTTTATTTTTGTTTTGATTTGTTTTGTTTTGTTTTTTAAATAAATGAAACCGAATTCGAGTCTTAAACTCATGTAGTGTGCCAGGGTTTGGGTTTTTTTTTTTTTGTTTTGGTTTGTTTTGGTTTTTTTCCCCCTTCGGATCCCAAACTGTGTGTGGATGCAGTATGGGAAGAAAAAAGAAACATTAAAAAAAGTGAAGAAAAATGATGCCAACATTTTCCTTAGCACTGTTGCTTTTACCAATGGTTTACTACTACTGTTCTGTAGCTGTGTACAAAGAGATGTGAAATAATTTCAGGCAAAAATAAACTGTAAGTGAATATCTTTTAGCTGTGTGCTTTGTGTTTTCTTTGAAGGAGGCTTTCACTGGCGCGGTGAGGAGGGGATGCTGTGGGAGATGCAGAGGATTAAGAGCTGGAGGACAATCGATGCCTGACTGAGGACAGTGCCTCAGGGCTACACTCTCGCAGCCCTGCTCCGCACCCCGGTGCCTGGGCGTTACCCCTTCCCGCCGTTGCAAAGCAGAGAGACCAGCAGGCAGCCATCATGGGGGATTCCCACCAGGCACCACCAGGGTTTGAGGCACCATCGCCTAGAAGGGACAAGGAGGAGGAGGACAGCTGAGGTTTGCATTCCTCCCAGAGGCTTAATCTCTGCACCGTTCCTAATCCTTCACAGGCTCCAGGACTTTTTGCACTTGCCATCTAAACAGTGGCATTGGTGGGGTGTTTTGCACTGGTTGCCTGGAGTAGGCAGGACTGGAAACGCTGTGGCTCTTCCAGCCTCAGAAGGGGTTTCTGCTTATTGGGGGCACAATCCAAATGGAGGGCCCAGCTGCGTTTGCATCCTACTCGCTGTCCTCCAGAAAGCACACCGGCGTGTGGGCTGGATGCCTGTAGAAAATCCAGCTGGAGCTTCACAACTCTGCTTTGGTCATTAGGCAGTTACTGAACTTCTTTTAGCTTCTAAAGAAATGGGCTTCACTTGAAATCAACTGCTGCAGATGTGCTGAGGGCCACCTTCCTCACCTGTGTTACCTGGCTCCCATACGCTCATTTGCATTTCTCTCCTGCACCACCAAACAAATTTTAGGCCATGGAGAAATGCAAGCCTAGAACTGAGCATCCAGCCAAAGCAAGAGGTCCTCACAGCCTTGCCCTCTGAATAAACCATGCCTTCACTTTTTCTTTTTCCCTGCTGAGGCTGCCAGGTGCATTGAGGCTTTCCCCCTTGAGCAGTCTCTGCTGTGCATGGGCTGTCATCACCTCGCACAAACCAGAAGTCCTCAAAGCCCTTTGGACCCTGAGAAACCAGATACACTCTGTGGTGTTGCATGAGGAACTGAGAAGTTGCCCAAGGAAGGAGAGCTTTAGGCCTTGGTGAAACAACATGCCAGAGACAACTGTTTTTCCTGCTGTGGGCAGTGACCCTCTCGCCTGCTGCTCCCCTGGCTCTGCCTTCTGGGGTGTTGGTGTCGGCAGTTGAGTTCTGCAACGCCAACTGCCTGGGCAGCAGTGGCAGGCGCTGCAATAAGCACAAGCCCAGCGCACTGGTTTCACTGTAATGCTGTGGTGGTTTGGCCCTGCCTGGGGGCCAGATGCCCACCAAAGCTACTGTGTCACTCCCCTTCTTAGAAGGACAGGAGCCAGGGAAGATACTGCAAAGGCCTGCGAGTCAAGAGAGAAGCAATTTAACAGGATGAAATGCAAAAGCAAAGGCTGCACATGGAAGCGTTCTGTGGAGAATTAACTTCATCTGAGCCAAACCAATACAACTGCCACGTGGGTGACAGAGAGGGTCAAGGTGAGGTGTGAGGCCACCTCTGGTCCTGCATCCTACCAAGACCTCCAGCAAATCTCTCCTTTGTGTTTCATTCCTTGGCCTGGACCAGCAGCTACTCCTTACAGTGGTACCCCCTGGGCTGTCTCCCTGCACATGAACTGCCTCTGCCAGGGCAGGTGCCTCTGGCCACCATCCCACAGTGATCACAGAGCAGCATTGTCAAGGAATTTTGAGCTTTGTGTTGGGTCAAGGGTTCACATATCGGTTGCAAGAGGCAGGATCAGGCAGGGCAAGAGCTGCTCTAGCTCAAGCTTGCACTCTGAAAGCCTCTTCTGAGGTTTTTTTACTGCAGACTTGCAGAGGGCTGCGGTGACTTCACCTGGATCATGCCTTTCTGCTTGCCTTTCAGCTGCTGCTTCCTGATACTATGAGGCATTAAAATGTAGCTGCCTGATTTGCTCTGGGAGGTTACTGCAGCCTGTCTTCCCAGGGACTCTCAATGCCAGGGGTTTGTCTAACCTACAGCTTTTGGCTTTCAACCCGAACTAGTGCGACAGCTTTGATGCAAGTCCAAAGAGCACAAAGCTGCAGCACTGCCTTGTTTCAGGAGCAATTTTCTCATGTCCTCGTTAGAGCCCTGTGGTTTTCCTACTTTTCAACTGCTTCTTCTGCCGCTCACAGCTATGTTTTGTGTTTCAGAGCACCAACTGCAGAGATGAATCTCAAAGAGTACCACCAGTTGCCTCCAATTTGCTGGCTGGGTGGGTACAGCTTGTTCATTGCTGAGAGAGTAAAATAACTTGCCTAAAATTTGGAAAGCTCAGTGTGGATTTCTTTGGAGGCAAGTGCTGGAACAGCTGCTGACCTGAACCATTGTCTGGTTGTATTTTCACCAGGTAAGGGCTTGGTTTGCCTTGTTCCTGTGGTCCTTTCACACAAGGTGAAGCCTGGGTTAAGTACGGGTCCTGTCCTTGAGGACCTGAGGCTATCTGCCTAAGGCTGCTTGCGGTAGATGTGGTAGATGGTGGCACCAGAGTGGCTGTGGAGCACGTGTGCTGTCCTTAGGGCAGATCTTCAGGTTGCTCAGTGCCCTCTGGAGGTCTGTGGGTACCCTGATCTCAAAGCTAGCTGTGTGTTCCCAGAGCAGGCAAGTCTTGTACCAGGCTTTGAGCAGGCCTTGCCCCCAGTGTCAGGGCCACCCCTGCCAAGCAGGGGAGAGGCTCCATCTCTGAGCCTCAGCTCATTAAATCAAAGTCTTACATTCTTAACTCCTTGTGCTTCACAGAGAACATCAAGTCTCTGTTCAGGTGAAGTCCTCTTGGAAATACAGCAGGAAGGTCTGTGAAGTGAGTAGAAGGACCTGGTGGGGTAGATTGCCCTGGACTCTGGGCTACCAATCCCTAAATGCAGTGAAGGTATGAAATAGTGATGATGAGCTCAAAAGCAAAGCATGAATGCCAGCTCCACCCAATACTTGCTGTCTTCTGAACCACAGCAGGAGGAGAGGCTGTTCCCATCTTGGGGATTTTCACCTCCTTAATGGCTGGAAGCAGAAGTAACCTCCTGTCCTATATGTACAAGAAGTTCTAATTTGGAAAAAAAAATAGAAGCTTCCTGAAACTCTCTGCACATCAATAAGCAATAAGACCGCAGTGCTACCATCACTCTCATGCTGAAGGCAATGCTGACCTCTCCCAGACTCCCTAAAGCCAACCAGCTGTACCTTTTAGAACACATCCATCAGCTGAATTGCTCTTTGAATTTTTAATGATTTTTTCCAATGAAAGAGAGTGCAGGCATCAAAATATTTGTTTTAAGTGGATGTTAGGAGTTTTTTTCCGTTTTCCATTGAACATCTTAAGAAAATATTTGAGATGAGCCATCTCTATCCATAACAGATCTTGGAATACCCTTTTTGGCTCTAACATCAAACATGGAAGTATTTTTCCTGCTAGCCTGGTACCTGCTTTTTCATTACTGTTATTATTTCAGGTGATCTCACTTTCACGCTTTTCAGCAGCCAGCTAGAACAAGTACTGTAAAAGATGAACAATTTAAAAACCCTGATAGATTTTAAATACATATGTACAGAAACCTCACAGAGATCCACTGCCCACCAGTGAGCCTTGTTGATGTAGCATTGCCAACATGAGTTCCTGTCCTCTTCCTACCAACCCCTACAAAGATCAAACCAAAGCTCCGTATACCAGGACGCAGCTCACAGCTCACCTTCAGCATTGCCAGCACTGAGTTGATCTCAGCACCCAAATGAACCAGTTTGCTTCAGAGATCAGGCAGTTGATACAGTAACCAGTTCCTTGTTAATTTTTGCTCCAGCTGGTGTGCAGTACCAAGCATCACTCCTTAGATTTTAACACAGCACACATTTGAAGTCCAATTGCTCGCAGCAGATAACTGAGATACTTTTATAACTTAGCAGCCTCTCCCACACAGAATCTCCTGTTTCCATGTATGCCTCTGCTGTCAAATCATTGCTTTTGTATTAAATTACAGTAATTTCTTTTAAGGGAAAAGTTTGCTTTGAGTGTGGGGTCAGAGACCTGCTGACTGCCTCTCTTTAATAGAAGAGTTGCCGGTGTCTCTGGTATGCAGTGTGACTTGTTGTAGTTAAAACTTAAATTTTAAGCCAAGGTTTTCTTCCTGTGTTTTACCAATTGTGATGATATTTAGGGTAACTGGTATTACTGGCTCACTTGCCAGGTGCTTTGAGATCTTGGAGCTAGGTTTAGTTCACTACTGCTGTGCTGAGAAGCAGGGTTGTGAACTTAGAAGGCTGCAGAGAGACGTTGATCAGGAATGCTTTGAATTCCAGCTTAAGATCATGACGTTAGAAAGACACAAGTTTGGGCTGATTGTTGTTCCTAATGGGGAAGTAGTATTGCAAAGCTAACCTGCTGGCCAGGACTTTCTGTCATTCTCTGGTCCTATTTTACCAGCCATCTCCCTTCCATACAGTGTTTTCTCCATCCCTGAGGGATGGGATGAGCAGTTGTGGGGCTGGATGAGCATCTTTGTCCCCAGAGCTGGGCAGATGAGGTCCTTCCCAGTAAGGAAAACAACAATCCCAATCTGCTGTGCTGAGCTAGTGTAAAGCAGCAGGATTTGTCCAGTGTAACATAAAAGGAAATAAATTAGGTCTTTATAAAAATCCAGCTACAGCTAAACCGATAGTTCCTGGGTGACTTAGGAGAAGAGCTGTGTCTGAGAGGGGCAGCCAGGACAACCAGCCTTTGCTGTAGCATTCTTCCTGCCCTGCCAAATAGGCAAGATGTGTTTTAACATCACCCTGAACTAGGGAACATGTAGAATATTTTTGGCTGGAACAGCCTGACCCAGACTTCTGCAGTGGTCCACTATTAATGGCTGTAGCCTTGATAGCTGGACATTAACAGAGGCTCCAGGGCAATCGAGGACTTGTCTAATGGGATTATACACACCCCTGGAACTGGGGCCAAGAGGCTGGAGTCTCCTTGTTGAAGCCTGGCAAGGAAGCCAGGGCCCACTCCCTCATCAATCTTTTATTCCAAAAATGTGTCATTTGAAGAGGAGCTTTTGGTTTAGTGCTGGGAGGACACTGTGCCCACTGTACCCTACCTGTGGGTAGGTCACCTGAGTGCCAAGAGCAGAGCCTGGCCCCCACCACACAGCCCTGAGTGGCCATCAGATCCTTGTGTCAGTCGTTGCATTCCTTGCAGGGATGTGGGTGCAGCCACCCAGGTGGGTCCATCTAAGTTTTCCTGATGACCAAGTGAGCAGTGGTGGTTCTGCCGTAGCATGGTGCAGCAGCAAGCTTGCTGGGCTCCTGTGTGGTGAGATGCAAGTGCTCTCCAGAGCAGACCTGCCAATGTGAGGCATTTCACTGGGTGCAAAGCTGCTCCCTAGGTCACCTCCATGTTTCAGAGCTTCCAAACCACCACCACCACATTCTTTGGAAGTACCATTGGTTTATGAGCACAAGGGGAACCCGTTGGTATGTGTAGGGCAGAGCATGATCCCAACAACTTGGCTTCCAATGTACAGCTCTATCCCACTGATACTAGTGATGGGACTTCCCAACCCCCGCCCAAATGATGTGAGGAGAGGTCTGGGTCTGGTGGAGATCCATAGATGCTGTTGCAGGCCCTGGTGAGAAATGAACAAATAAATACACAAAAACCCCCAAACCAAGGCGGGGAAGAAAAGAAGGAAAAAAAGTTGCACTTGAGGTTAGCACTGCTCTCTGCTGCAGAGCTGATGACATCAATGTTGCCATGGTGACAAAATCTTCACTTAGGTATGGTGAGCACCCTGAGCTTGCGGCTGCCAAGGAAACCTGCCCGAGCTCCAGCACAGAGCTGCTGCGGCGGCCCTGGGGCCTTCCCCCTCCTCCTCCTCCTTCTCCTCACCCTGCCCCGCTGCTGAGGGGCTCTAGCCTGAGCCCTGCTCCATTATGGAAGTTAGTTGGTGGAATCTCCCATTTCTTGTCCCAGCAGCTCCAATGTGTCCCGGGAGTGATGTGGCAGAGCTGCCCCCAGCAGAGGTATGGGGATGTGGCGGCTCTGTGACCTCCTGCTGCCAGCACTGTGGGTCTGTTGATGGACTTCAACATCTTCATGGCAGTTCAGACAAAGCTGCTGGCCTCCACCTGCTCATGAATTTTAATTTCTTTGGGTTTTGGTGCTTGGTCTGGGCCAGCACCAGGTTTAGGGGCCACAGGAAGACCAACCTGGTGTGGGACCCCTGCCTTTCTTAGGGGAGCACCAGCTACAAGGCACAGTGTGGTGTGGCTCCATCTGTGGGGCAGTGAGTGGCTGCAGGTGTGCCCCATGGAGGAGCAGGTGGGTGGGACACTTCAAATTCCCCCATGGCTTGAAGTGCAGCACAAAGCAAGCTGAGGCTGTGCCCACACAACACGGGCCAGGTGCATGCCGTGTTAAAAGGCTGTGAGTGCCCTCAGCATTGGGAATCATCCCCCAGGAGAATTAGGGGAATTCTTGAGGTGAAGCAATTTTGTTTAACCTCTCTCATCAACACGTTTCCCCCCTTCTTCATTACAAATGAGAAACTCCTCCTATAGTTTGATTATTCCCTTGAAAGCCACTGATGTCATGCAAGAGCAGTCATTAGTCACCAGGGTGAACCCCTGGGCTAACAAATAGTGACTGAAGTGAGAAAAATACTTGGTGAGAGGTTTGGCTCTGAATAAAGCCCTGATTTCAGTGCTATGATCAGCTGCAGCCATGCCATAACCTGGACAAGTGTGAGCATCCTGAGCAGAGCTCCCACAGCAGCTTTCACAGCCCCAAAAGATCCCAAGGCCTCTCCAGCATCAGGGAAGGTTGTTTGGTGACTGCCAGCTGAGAGATCTGTCCTGCCATGGGTTCAGTGAAAATCTGTAATCCAAACCCCACTGAAGCTGATGGAAAAGGTTTTGAATTTTGTTTTCAGCTGGATATTCACTACAAGCTTAATGGTTTGAGTGACTTCATGTGCATGCACCTGCATCACCTTAAACACAGCAGCAGCCAGCCCTGTGTGACCCCATCAGAGCCCCTCTGGCCTGTCTGCACGCTGAGGTACTGCTTTAGCTTTTAGTTTAGAACTTGGGGGTTTGGATCTTGGTCAAGCTGTTGGTAGTTCAGAAGAAAAGGGGGGAAAAAAGGAAGGAAGAGTCAGTCCCTCTAAAAGAGAAACCTCTGCTGATAGGCATAAAATCCTCATGGCTTTCAGGCTTTGGGGGCTGTAATTAATCAGGCTCCCAGGCGAGCTGCTGCCGAGAGAATGGGTGAGTTGAGGCAGTTGCTGGGAAGGGAAGGGAAAGGAAATGGGAAAGGGAAGGGGAAATCCAGCAAATCTCTGGAGAAAATTAAGGGTTTTTTCTTTTTTAGGCCTGAATTTTCAAGACTAATTATCCAATCTTTGATAGCCTCTCAAAATAATTATGACTTTTGCACAGTACCAGATCTCCACTACCCGGATTCTGGTCACGAGAGAGGATTATAGTCAAGGGGAAGTGACTCACAGCTGCCTGTGGCTGAAATTAATGATATCTTCATCTGGAAATGTTCCTGTTGGTGGCTTTGTAACTTTGTAGTCTGTGTCGGGACAGTAGTGTGGAAATCAGGGTTGAGGAGAGCAATGCCTTTGCTGGGATGGCTGCAGGGCCTGCAGGATCAGCTCTGGTGATCCTAGGATCAGATGAGTGATGGATTTTAAGCTAAAACATCCCATTCTGAGTGCTCAGGCTGACTTGTTGTGGAACACAGCCCAGTCTGCTCCCTAATTCCAGCAGTAGCCCTACAAGTGGTGTTCACTGGGGAGAGAAGGGAGAAAGAAGGTGATGAGGAAAAGCAGAACTCAGTGGTGGGGCCTTGGGACAGGACTTCTGTGAATTATTGTTTTGAACGTGCCATAGAAAGCCCTTTCAGGTCCTGCATCATCTTTTCTGCCAGCAGGAGCTCTTACAGGAGCGCCAGGCTTTAAGGATACGCGGAAGAGAAATCCTTGCCTTGCCTGTGCCTGGGGTAACCCAGCCTGTCCCCTTCCTGGGGAGGAACAGCAGCGGCTGTGTAAGCAGAAAGCTGTGTTTTTTGGACTGCTGGAAGCCCTGCTCTGTCAGGCAGGTTATTGATCAAGAGGAAACGTCGGCGGTTCAGAAGCTGCCCCAAAAAGGCAGGGATCCTGCTCGGCTCCCGTGCGTCACTGGCACTGTTTTTATCCATGGATTTTCCGGTGTGTTTAGCAGAGCTGGGTCGCCCAGGAGGGACCCTGGCAGAATCTCCCCGCTGAGTGACTCAT
Source organism: Eubucco bourcierii (assembly GCA_013396675.1). Lineage (NCBI taxonomy): Eukaryota > Metazoa > Chordata > Aves > Piciformes > Ramphastidae > Eubucco > Eubucco bourcierii. The sequence goes on along the minus strand of VWZE01013833.1, from coordinate 531,838 downwards.
GCTCACACATCATGGGAATTCAGGCTGGCTTCAACATACTGCACTTTTCAACTCTGATTCATGCCACCCCAAGAGAGTAAATAAGGCAACTCCACACACATCTCGGCTGTGACGAGTTGCCTTCCCACTGGAAAGGTGTCGGGATGGATGGCACTGACAGTGAACGGTGTCATCTGTAACTTACCCATTTCCAAAGCAGGGTAAAATGGCTCTTTGCATGCCTGCAGCCTGGCATACCTGTCGGCTGGCACGGCGCAGGAGGTCTTTACTGAACCAAAAACGCTGGGCTGATTTCGGCGACCTTTGTAGCAGGCTCGCTAAAGCCTGGGGACATTTATTAGCCACCTAGGCTTGTCACTTTCCAGGCACATCGTTTCTCCTCGGATCACTTCAGAAGGGTAATTCAAAAAAGCAGAGAGCTTCATTTGTCTGGATGATTCCCAAAAGCAGGGTAAGCCAAGCCACTGCTGCAGAAAGTGTTACTTGATGTGTTTAGCAACACAAAGACAAAAATCAGGAGCAGATTTTTAGCAAGATCTAAATAATGTATCTGAGATTGGTTGTTTAGGGAAAACCTCAGCTGTCCTCGCTGGTACCTGTGAGTCATCACATCACATCCTTGAGTTGGGAACTGGATAACTGATACTTGTTAAGCCAGTGAAGCTAAAAAGCCTTGTGTACAGGTAGGGTGATTTCATTGGTACGATTTCACTCTGACCAAGGAAAGCACCTGGGTGCTCCTGGCATCTCCCGCTCAGCCTCCACAGCTGGCGATGGCAGCAGCAGGCAGCCCCTGCCCTGGGTTGGCTCTTGCAGCTCTTGCTAGCATTTGAGACTGCAAACCCAGTGACTCAGCAGGAAAACCTCTGCAGAAATCAGCACAAGAAGGAAGCCTTTGACGTTTCCTGACTGCAGATTGGGAATCTATGCTTTTTATTTAGCCTGATCTGTCATGAAAAGGATCGTGTGGGATTGTTGGTTGCAGGTTGCTGATGTGGGAGCTGAAGATGTTCTTACGTGGGGTAGCCAAATGGAGGGGCACAAGCTGTTGAGTAAGCATCAAATGAATGGGGTGCTTTGTTCCCAGGGAACACCAGCTCCTCCAGTTCTTTGCTCCTTAGGGCTTCCATAAAAATCTCTCCTTGGACCTGCAAGAGAGAAATATCCAGGGCAGCATAATTAGTGCATGCTATGCCACCATTTCTATTGTTTTTACAGTGTCTTTCTTCAAAATAGAGAAAGAACACCACCACCACACCACCACCTCCCCCCATTTGATGACATGTTCTGCTGTTTCCTTCAGGCTTGTCAACATGAGGCTCAGAGATTGCCTAATCTGTTCCTGTTATTTAATTACGTGACTATGGTACAGTGCCCTGGCTGCCCTCCATAACCCATCGCAACTGGCACTGCATTCCTGCCCAGCCTCCAAGTATCCAAACACTGGTGGGGAAGGGAAGCCTGTCCTCACATCTCTGCCTCTGGTGCTGTGAGTGGTTTGCAAACACCAGAGCAAGGACACTGCTTGAATCCAGCTGAGTTCTTGGTGTGTGAAGTGCTGGGTCCCCAGCACTCAGGCCTGTGACCCAGGCGGACTTCAGCCAAGCCCTTGAGGAGGAGGCAAGTGGAGGCACTGGGTGTCCACGCCCTCCTTAGCGTGCCTGCTCCCGGGCTGTGCAGGCTGGGATTTGTGTGCTGGCATCCTCCTTGTGCTCCCAAGGATCCTCCAGGCCCTGGGGTGCAGGACAAACCAGGCAGTGTGCTGGGGCTGGTCCCTCTGCAGGGTGCTGGCAGCTCTTAATGGGAGACAAGCTCCAGACCTTGCACAAGTCCTCCACTGGGCAGGCAACATCTGCTGCCAGCAGTGGAGGACTGCAGCTTGTCTGTCTTCAGGGACAGCATCTTAATCCAGCCTCTTAATAAGCCATACAAATGTCCTTCTGCTGAAATGCTGTTCAAGGAAGGACAGCAAAGCCCAGCTGTATGGCTCAGTGACAGGGCTGACAGATGAGCTACAGTGATGTTATATCAGAGGACTTTATCCTCTCAGCCTTAGTCAAACTGTCTGCATACCTGGTCCCTAAATCATTGTCTATGTTGTCTTGTTATTTATTCTGTCTCCTTCACAGAGCTGTTAAAGCCCTGGGCTTAAGAACATAAAACGTCTCTCCAAGACAGAGTCTGTGACCTTTGTTGTTGACAGTGTCCCCACGTGTGGCCTGCAGCAGTGTAGTTGTGTATGCCAGAGAAGGAAATAGTAAGAAGAACTTGATCCCTGGTGGCTTAAGCTTTGAGACACAAGGTACTTTCTTCCTCTGCCTCTTGCAAGGAAATAGGTTGCCATCATGATGGGCAAACAGCCTAAAAATAAGGTCTTTTACATCAGGGTGGTGTAGCTCTTGGAAATGGTCCTTGACAGTGGGATGGAGGTGTGACATGGCTTAGAAAGAGCCCCTTGGATCAACTGCTTTGGACAAGCACTTTGGTCCTTTACAATTTTCTTTCTGTGAATGCCTGCGGAGGCAGAGTAGTTCCCACTGAGTCAGCCCCATAGCCGGTATCTAAGCAGCTTTGCTTTGGGGGTAACGTGGAGCTTGTGGGACTCCTGCACTGAGGTTGACTTCTTCCAACATGAGGACCATAATACATACATGGGAAAGCTTGGAAAAAGAAAGGTTTTCAACTAGAATTCAGTGCTCCTGTTTCTTAGGCTTTGGGCATCCCCAACCAAATTCACAGGGTGGTGAAGGATGAAGAACCTTTTCCACTCTCCTTTAGTTTCGTTTGACTTGCTTTGTTTGGGCCCTAGCATAACAGTTCTTTGGCTCAGGCTCAGCATTTAGCAGCAGTACCACAGGGATTTATTTTAGCAGAACCAGACAATTCCCTAAATTATTTATGTTAATAATGGACAAACTACAGGACACCAGCAAATATATACAGGAGAAAGAGCAAGAGCATGGCAGCTGGAACCATCAGGGTGACAAGAGACAGAACTGGGATAGAAAGAGATGTCCCAGGTGACTGGGAGAAGCAGAGAAGGTTTAGGGCAAATCCAAAAGCAAAGAAGTGCACCCCTTGGAGCTGCTCCCAAATGCTGTGGGCACATGAGCTGTTCTTTATCAGGGTTTATAAGCAGCAACAAGCATCTCACATGCAGGAATTCCTACACGGTGAATGCCTGTATTAAAAACCTGCCGGGGGAGGGTAGAGGACATTGCAGTGTTGTCTCCATCCCCTGCGTGGAGGTGGCACTTGAGGTTCCCTGGTCTGTGTGACACTGCCTGGCTCGTTGGCAGCCTGCCTGGCGCGTCCTAGTTGTGTTTCTCAGAACCCCTCTGTGTTTTCAGCTGATTTGCTTTGACATCAGCAGCCGGCAAGAAGTTCTCTGTGTCGGGGTGCGTGGGAGTGCTATGTGACACCTTAATCATGCTAAACAGGAACACACATTCAGATTTCCTCAGCGTTTCAAAGAAATATGATTTCCTTTGTGCTGCAAAGAAAAAGCTGACTTGATTGTGACTTTCCATGGAGATCAGCTCTGGTGCCTATGAATTAGGGTGCCAAGATCTCATTCTGAAGTGGGGGGGAGGGGGGGGGAGGATAAAAGGAGATAAAACATAGGCTTCTGAGCTGCCACCATCAGGGTTCGGTTTCTTGCTGGGAACTGGGGTTTGTTTTGAGAAGAGCTGTTTAATTGGCCAGTGTATGAAGAAATTAGATTTTGTTCAAAAATCAAAACCTGTATAGAGCCATAGTGTCAGCACATACCATGCTAGATCCCAACTTCTCAAACAACCTTTAGGCATTTAGCACGGGAATTAGAAAATTATTCAAAGTCCCAAGGAGTGACCAACTCAGTAATTTATTTCTCCCTGTATAGATGACATTTAAAGTCTCAGTGCAAACTCAGTTAGTGATGGCTCAGTACATATTTAGCTGCACATGCATGGATCCAGATGAGAAGAAACAGTGGCAGGGAAGAGTTGTGAGAGACCTGGAGGCATGTGGATGGGAGAGGGCATAGGGTGGGACTTTGTAGCTGGTGTGATTTGTGCCAGCAGGAAGGCTGTCAGGAAAGCTGGATTTGCTGGTGTCCATGTCCTGCTGACAGCCTTGCTCATCCAGAGGCATAGGACTGCTTGAATGCTCAGCATGAAAATACCTTGATGAGATCACACAAAACCCCTCTGCGTTTGGTTAATTGCTGTGGGTAGTAATAAGCTTTTGGATCTGTTAAATGAATTTGAATGGTTATGCTCAGATTAGAAAATGGCTGTGATCCTGTGAGATATGTACCCGAAGCATAGGTCTGAACTGGGGCATTGCCCAGTAACCACTGCCATGGGGCAGTAAGGTTTCCTGTGGGGTTCACCAGATGTCAGATAGCTGTTGCAGCCTAACAGTGCTAGCTTTCAGCACTGAATTAACTGTTGCCTAACCCTATTCACATAGCGTGCAAAAAAATAGGTCACTCAAGACAGCAGGTATTGCTTGTAAGTCCACTCCTGCATGTTCACAGTTCAGCAGCTCCTCTAGAGGAAGGATTGCATCCGCTGCCGCCAGGCTCCTACCTGAGCTACTGCTTCAAGAGCACTGACCTGCGTTCTTCTCCCCGGTGCATTGTGAGTGTGCTTTTCCAAGTGCACTTCTCTGAGACGGGGAATGTCTCTTTCCATCTTCAGTGACAATGCTCCTCCTGTTTTAACTGAGAGCTAAAGACGAGCTTGCCTTGCTCTCCCAATCAGGGCCTTGACTTCCAAGTCCCAGAATGGGAAATGATGTCTCTGCTGGTGGGAGCAAGCTGAAGGATGAATTTCTCCTCCCATGCCTTGGCCTGCTGTTCCTCTACGATGTTGCAAAAGCCAGGTGCTCCCCAGAGGCAGGATGAGCCCTGATCCCTGCGGTTACTGAGGACCACTGGCATAGATGGTGGTGTTCAGGGCCCAGGAACAACAGAATAGTCCCCAGTGAGATTACCCAGGAGCTGGATGCTGATAGAGCAGCACTAGGCTGGAAAGTAGGACAGTATGGGTCAGGACCATGCAACGTAGCCATGTCCTGTGAGGCTCTTAAGAGGAGTTCAGCGCTAGATTGACAGTGCTGGATGTTTGTCCACAATGAGCTGCTCTTTCCCACGGTGCTCAGGCATTCTCCTTTGCCTTGTTCAGGGGGATTAAGGCAGTGTGCATGATCAGTTCTTGGCTCCCAAGCTGCCTAATACATCACACTCTGAGTCCTGCCTGCTGGGCCGGAGTTAACTGACCTGGTCAGCAGCAGCAGTGCAGAGCCAGGCAGGAGCTTTCTGCAGCTCCTTCATGGCTGCATTGCCACCCAGTCCCACATCCAAAGGGGCTTTCTGTCACCTCCTGCTCTTGCCTTATTGAAACTCTCCAAGCTGTGTGCCCGGCTGCTGGGCTGTGCAGCAGGAAGCAGAGATGTGATGTCAGGTGTTTAGCACAGCTGCAAACAGCAAACTGCTTTTACTCCCTCAGTTAAAATACATCTTTATACGGATTGAAGAGCAGTGCTGGCTCCAGGCCAGTATTTATCACTGCTCTATCTGGGAGGGCAGAGCAAGGGACTCTCCTGCCATGCATGTGACAGAGTTTGGGGATCGATGATCGATGACCTTGTAGAGCTCTGGTTAAGCAGTCTGCCCAAAATTACCTGTGTAAAAATACAGCACAGGGAATGTTAGCTAAGCTTCACTTAGATCACTGCAGATGTGTTATTTTGGGAGAGCATTCATACTGTGCAGTCCTTACTCAGGCAAAACTGCAATTGACGTAATTTTTTCCATAATGTTGCTTTTATTTGAAACCATATCTATACATCTTGTACAAATCAAACTAATAATAAGCATTTCCATGACAAACTCTGCTTATGGATTAATTCTGGAATTTAGTTTATAGACCTGATTTGACTTCAGTGGGATTTATGTCCCTAAAAGGACTGCAGCAATAGGGGGACAATGCTAGAAAGTGGCTTTTTGTCTATAATTCAACATACTTGTTTGTGGAACTCTGAGCAGTGTTCTAATCTTCCATCTGAAAGCTGCCTTGTGATTTACAACATTTTCCTTTGCCTTCCCTCTCTGTGGCTCGGTATTTTCTACAAGGCAGGTATTGTCAAATCTCTTTCTTCAAACATATAATAACCACCTTTTGTATCGAACAGGCATATAAATTACCCGGCTTATATGACAGAACAGAAAATAAAGAGCTGAGTATCTGGCAGAGATGCCAAAGAGTGATGTTATTATAACCTTACTGTGAAAGATTTGCCAACAGAAAGTTACATATCAGGGAGGTAACTGACGACAGTGTTTCCTTTATTGCACCAAATATTAGCAAACATTATTCTGTGGGGCACTTCCAGACAACTCACACCTCTCGTCTGGATGTTCAGGAGCCACCCTTGTGCCTATCAGATGGGATTTATAGCTTAAATAGACCCCAGGCACTGGAAGACATACCCCTCCCTGGGTCATGCCTGTCGCTATCACAGCCTTATTACCCAGACCTCCTTGGGAATATTTCCAAGTGGAAATATTTTAAGTGCAAATACTGCTTCTGCAAAATTAAAATCTTGCAGCTTTTCAACTTTCCCTCGTGAAAATTATACCAGGAATAGAACAGCTATTTCAAGGTGAAGCAGCCCAAATGAAACCAAATCACAGTGCTTGGCTGGGAGCAGTTTCAAACAGCCGCCCACCCCTGCCTGTGCTGCCATCGGATGCATGGGATTTATGTTCAGATACTTTGACCCGCAAGTTTCTGTAAACAGGCTTGGCTTCCCCAGGCACCTGCAGTCACCTTCTGAGGAGTAAAGATGCAGCCTACCCTGCAGCCCACCAGCCAGCGAACACAGAGTCCCTCAGATGTAAAGGTAAAAGGAAACACGCTGTAGCCTTACAGGAAAAACTGAGGATTTCAGTTTTTAGAGGACAAGAAGATTGCAGGGTCGAGAGGCAGCTTGGGGAAAACCACCTGTAGCTGCCTCTCCATGGAGCTGGTCCACTGAAAGCTGTACAGTACTCTTTAAGCCTCAGAATACAGTGCCCGTTCCAAGGGTAATCAGGACAGCGCAACGCCGCCGCCGAAACAGCGACCCCAAACATTATCTTACCAACTCCGTTCTGGATGGCTGACTGCATCCTGAGGCAACCCTGTTACCTGCTGACTGCTGGGAACGCCTAACCCTCCCCTGACCATCACCTGCAGCACGCGGATCAATAACCACCAGCATTACCATCAGCGCTTTCTGCTCGCTTTAAAGCAATCAGCTGGCATGGGATAGAGGCGTAGGGCCAGCCGGGCTGAAGCGGCAGTAAGAAGCCGACAGCTCTGGGTAGCAGTGCAGGCGCAGCTGGGATAGATGTGGTACATGGCTCCACCTCATGGCAACTGCAAAAGAGGCAAGGGAAGAAAGAGACCTGGGCTTTGCCCTCACGAATGACACCGGGAAACGACCACCGAAAGTCACCAAGTCAAGCAGACTTAACTGGAAACCAGGAAAAAAGCCAAAATCTCGGCGTTGAGCTTTTTATACTCAAGGCACTAAGGCTGCGTGCGGGCTTGGGCTGCTCTGCATTGTGTCCCCAGTCTGTGCTGTAGGTGGGATGGGGAATTCTGCCCACCAGAGAATAACCCAATATGTTCAACTAACCTCGATGGTTGGACTTCATGAGCTTAGACGACTTTTCCAGCCAAACTAATTCTGTGGTTCTATGATTCCTATTATCCTACTCCTGAAAGGAGGTTGTAGCCAGGTAGGGTTGGTCTCTTCTCCCAGGCAACCAGCAAAAGAACAAGGAGATACAGTCTCCAGTTGTGCCAGGGGAGGTATAGGCTGGATGTTAGGAGGAAGTTGTTGACAGAGAGAGTGATTGGCATTGGAATGGGCTGCCTAGGGAGGTGGTGGAGTCACCATCCCTGGAAATGTTCAAGAAAAGACAGGTATTTAGTGCCATAGTCTAGTTGATTGGCTAGGGCTGGGTGATAGGTTGGACTGGATGATCTTGGAGGTCTCTTCCAACCTGGTTGATTTTATGATATCTGTTTTCATGTATGCATTAATATTTGTTTATGAGTTTTTGGGAGGCTGAAAACTTGCAGGCCTAGTGTCTGCTTTAGAGAAATTACTGCTAAAATATACTAGTTGTGGACACAGGATGAGAGGATGTGAATGTGCCGCCCTAAAACAGACTTCCGAACTTCATTGCTTTCCTTTTCATCTGCCTGTGTGCAGTGTGTCAGCTCAGGAATGTGACATCTGCTAGCCCGAGGCAGAGCCATGCTTTGTGCTGTTCCCATCCGAACCAAATCGAAAACATCAAAAGTTTAAAAGGTTGTGGCCTTGGCAGAATTTTACCTATCGTCTGATTCTCTGCACACCCACTCCGCTTCCTCACAGCTCCCGCATCCTGTGGGACGCCCAGCACGGCTTGCAGGAACATCGAAGCCTGCGCCCAGCGGCCGCCAAGGCAGCCACGGCGGGAGGCAGGAGAGGTGGGGACAGCGCCTCCCGGCGGTGCCATCCCTGTCCTGCCCGGCACTCCCCGTTCCGCGATCTCTGCTGCCCTCACGTGGCCCGCCTAGGAAAGAAAACGAGCCCTTGTCGGACAACTCGAGAACGCCGACAGGCTCACAGGCACTGTGCCAGTGCTGCTGTAACCCTTTCTGCAGCAACAATACTAAAAATTGGTCGTCGCTGGACTCGGACACATTCACAGCCATGCACAGTAATAAATCTGAGCTTCTGCGAGAGAGGTCTTGAAGTATATACCTAGCAAACCAGCTTATCAATCTGTGCTTTCCCAGGAAGGGAGTCCTTGGCTGCTTTTTCATAGAATCATAGAATCATAGAATGGTAAGATTGGAAGGAACCTCAAGGATCATCTAGTTCCAACCCCCTGCCATAGGCAGGGACACCTCCCACTAGTACAGTTCACTCAAGGCCTCA
>VWZE01013833.1:421084-522455 GCA_013396675.1 Eubucco bourcierii | reverse complement strand
TCTCCAGCCATTCACCACCCAGCCTGTATTTGTGCTTGGGATTGTGCCTACCCAGGTGCAGGACCTTACACTTGGCCGTATTGAATTTCATGAGGTTGGCCTGGGCCCACCTCTGCAGCCTGTCCAGGTCCCTCTGGATGGCATCCCTGCCCTCTAGCAAGTCGACTGTGCCACACAGCTTGGTGTCATCTGCAAACTTGCTGAGGGTGCACTCCATTCCTCTGTCCATGTCACTGACAAATGACAAGCTTTTGGTAAACTTGTTTTGTTTTGTTTTTCTTTATCATGTCATTTTGCTCTTCGCTAATGCTCTCCACCCAAGGTTATCAGCAAGCTAATCAGCTAGACCTTGCAAGAGCAGATCATTACCTAGGAACATATTATTCATCTTGAAGACCAAGCACAACTTCAAGCCTTGCTTTGAACAGGTGAAAAAGAAGGACGTTCCAGCCTGATGGTAAGAGTAAACATTTTGTTTGCACTACACTCTTATTCCTGCTGTTACCAGTAAATTGGATTTTATACAAATATCCAATCAGGTCTAACTATTAAAGAAAGTTTGAATTCATTCTGCATCTCAATGAGAAACTCTGCTGCTCCGAATGTGGTCAGTACAGAATCCCACATACATTGCTGGCTATAACTCAGTAGACCTTCGCTTTCATTTTATTTATTAATTTGAGTACAGAGCTGGTTTTACTGTTCAGCTCCCTGTGGTTAAATCCCAAAATAATGTTCGTCCAACTGTGTTCACACTCCAGTAGCAACTACTAAACCCAAAGTAAGCCTCTTGCTTGTTAACAGCATGCAAAGGCCTAAACCCACCGTATCATGGGATGTTTGCTGTACTCAAATATAGGTGCAAGAGCAGATTTGAGAAGATTAGCTCCTAAACTGGCCCAGAGTGATCTCTGGGAGAAAGTCAAGCTGAGAGAAGACTAAAACAAATGAGCTGATAGCTAAACTGATCTTTAATCCATCCTCATTGTAAATGATCTCAAAGGAGATCACTAGGCAGTAAGTAGCCTGTGTTAGGTGTGTTAAAACCTGAGAAAAAACACTGAGAAAATCAAGATTTTGAAGCCTAAAACTTATTGTACTGTATAATTGTAAGAAGTGCAAGGAACAACAACAACAACAACAACAACAACAACAACAACAACAACAACAACAACAACAAAAAAAAAAGGAAAAGGTAGATGTCTTTTCTTGCTTCCAGGCAAGCAAAACATGGCTGATGATACTCTGGATTAGTTCCTTGATCTGGTTTACCACATGTCTGTGCAAATGCAGCACCTCTGGCATGAGCAGGTGTAAGGCGGTGAGGTGGGATGGAAGTGTTTGGTCGTGTGCAATTTAATCTCTGCAGACTGATGGAAGGATGTGGCACAGGCAGAAAGAGTACATATTTGTTTGGTTGTTTTGGTTTTATAGCTGCCAGAGGGCTGGAGTAGATTTTGTGGTGGTGGCTGTTGAGGTGTCTGGAGGTGCCTTGGCTTATGCAGTTAGCTTTAGCTGCTCAGTTACATCTCCTCTTTGAAAAAGAGCAGTCACAAAAAGACACAGTGGGTGCACAGCATGAAGACAAGCACTTAGGAGCTAAGTCTGAAACTTGTACACTTCTGCTGAGGTAGCAGCAGTCCCGCTAAACAAATCTGAGCGGAGTCTGCTAATACTGGATGCAGGCAGTGAGTGGCATTGTGGTATCACAGAAGAAGCAGCAGAGTGAAAACCTGAGATGATTAGACACAGCAGAGAGACAGATGAGAAGCTGAGGTGGGATTATTCTCAGGATGAGGAGCCCACCTGCATTTCAGTGTCCTGTTTGTACATCCAGGCACAGTAAGCTGTGCACACTGCAGCTTATGGGAATAAAATCATTTGGCAGTGGAGCTTGTGTTGCTCCTTCCTCTCTGCCCTGAGGTCCTCCTCTTCCCCTATGAACCAATGTGCCTTCTTCATGACTTGTACAGATGCACAGCACAAAAACCAGCTCTCTGATGGAGACACCTGGTACGTTTGGAGTCACCCAGCCAGAGGTAGTTTATCATTACAGGGAGATGACAGTAGAAGAAAGGGCATGAATCCTAGTAGGTGTAACACAGCAAGCGTTAGGGTGCTCACAAAGCAGGGATAGTACTTTAACCTCCTGGGAGAGGAGAACTCCAGGGATCTTTGTAACACATAGTTGCTCATTGGTGTTTCTGGGTCACTGGCTTGAAAACACAGCAGCCATGAGCTCTTGGCAGGCTTGCTGATTTATCATAACTGAGAGCTCTACGCAGGGGCAGTGGAATTGAAGACAGAGTTTGCTGACTGAGGCCATTCACCATGGCCTTCTAGCTCTAGGACACAGAACAGAAGGGGCATATAAATGTAACCTGACACATATGAATAGGAATATTACTTTGGCAGTCTCCTCCTGTGCTGTACTCTCAGCGGCAGCACCTATAAATCATCTCCTCTGTTATGTTTTATTGTCTGTAAGTACATGATAGGGCCTGTACTGTTTAAAAAATAAATTTACCATGTTAATTTCAACCTCAGTGCTGTAATGTTGACTTTCTTTTGATTACATAATCTGTTTCTTCAGGAAGCCAGGACAGAAAAAGTTAAAGCTGCCACACACAACTGATGCTTTAAAATACATTTTTATTTTTGCCAACATGATTCTATCATATGTTGGCTGAGGAAACAGAAGTATAGATAAATGTAGTTGGCATATTGACCTCAGAATTACAAATTGTCTTTTTCAGTCCTGTGCTCATGCAGATTTAGTTTCTAAATGCAGCAACATACTGTTTGTTAGCACAGATTCCATTCCAGTAGTAAAATACCAGCACTGATAATGCTGGTAGTGCCAGCATTAGTGGTGGTGTCTTTCTGACATACTCTGTACTCACAGATACTGCCTCCTGTGCTCTTGAAGCAAGAGCACAGCAAAGTAAAGCATCCTTGTCTCCTTTTTACAGTTAGGGAAACTGAGGCACAGAATACCTTGCACAGTGTCACTGAGAAGCAGTTGTAGATCGGGGGAGAGAAGAGCGCAGCTGCAGTCCCAGGAGGAAGTCTGCCCTGACACACTAAACCTGTGCTGTGCAGACTACTGGCACCCACTGTTGTGGTAGACTTAAACAGGCCAAAATAGGCTTATACATGTCCTGGCTTGCCCAGACATGTTTTTCTGCTCTCCCTCCCTCTGTTTGGGGAGAAGCAACTTTGGGAAAGAGGACAAAGAACCTGGAGCCACTGAGTCTGAGGACCCTGGCCCTTTGCATCCTGTGGTAAACAAGGAACACATGCGCAGCTTGTGTGTGCCTTGTGCAAGGCCTGTGCTCTGCCCTAAAAAGGATTAAGCAAGCCTATGGCTTCACCCAATAAGGTCAAGCTTGGCTGCCATTCTGATTGGCTATTCTGTGTCCAAAGGCCCATTAGTCTGGGGCTGTATGGATAAAAGGAGATGAGCAGGTAACACAGTATGCTTTGCCATTGTATCCGTGCTCTCTGCCATTGTATTTGTGCTGCCTTATATCCTGAACGGCCTGGAAACTGCCTTCCAGGAGTTTACGAGGAACAGGCTGCTCTAAACGCCTCCACACGATCAGCCTGCACAGCCAGCATGATATTGTGCTGAGACTGCACATGGCAAGGCATCCTGCCTGCACCTGAAAGTCTCCTGCCAAGATAGGAAGTCCTGGAGATACACAGATCATCTAGAGGAGATCAGGACCAGGTCAGAGGTCGTCTGCCTCCTTTTGCCAGCAGCCTGGGAAGAATCAGAAGTCTCAGCAGCTGACAAGACAGTAACAGAATTCCCTAAAAGCATTTGGATACTGTCTGAAGCTGTAGCCAGCCCTGCCAGTTGGGAGGTAATTTTGTGAGTAAATACTTAAAGCTTCTTGTAATTCACCATTGCCTTCTGCCATAAGCAGAGAGGAGCTCCTTGACTCCATCTAGTGGGCAAGAGGTGTAGTGACTGCAAGCAGTACACTAACCACAAAGCCTTCTCTGCCAGTTCAAACGAGTTCAATTAATGTAATATATTACTAATAGTTATTTCTAGATCTTGTTGTAACCTGTATAAAGTTTTCATGACTGATGCAAAGAAATGATTATTATTGAAATTAGTGGTCGGGGAGGCGAGGGTTCTGAATATTGAATATTAATAAACAATATTAATTTTTGAAAATATAACCTGGCATTAATTAATTACCCCTCTGCTACACCCACACAGAGGCTGTGCCAGGAAAACAGGGAAGACCATGTTGCAATGAGATGTTTTAAGTCCTTTGAGATAGGCTCAGCTTTTGAGTGCTGCTCTTCTCTCAAGATGCCTCCGCAGAGCTTTCAGCAGAAACCCGACCCTATCCTTTTCACCGTATCCACCTCCATCGTATTTGCTGTCCAAACAATCCGAGGTCAAGCAATGAAAGCAAGTGAACTGCCAGCTGCTTTCCATAGAGCTTACTGGCTCTCCTGGATGCTTTGTAAAGAGTTCTGTTCAGCTCTGCTCTGACTTCCGCCCTCCAGGGTAAGAACAAGCAAACGAGCCACCACTGCTCTCATCTGAACAGAAATGGCCCGACAGTGGCCACACAAAGGCAGCACATCACACAGTGGTGCTGGAAATGTGACCTGATGCTACAAAACCATGGCATAGTCTCAGTTACCTCCTGTGTCTTATTACAATGATCTTTGTTCTCAAGGGCTTGTAGCAAACCCTGTAGAAACAGAGTTGGGATTTTAGGGGATTTGGCAGAGTTTGGGATTTTAGGGTATTTTTCTGAACAAGCAAATCAGCTGCTAAATATGTGTATTCCATTTCTGAAAAAAAGAATAATTTCTTGTAAAATAACCTCAGATCGTCACCCTGGCTGGGTGCAGTAACCCAGCACACAGAATCACACACAGAAACATCCAGGTTGGCCAAGCCCCTCAGATTCATCAAGTTCAACCTATAACACTGCTCTACAAGAGTCACCCTAAACCATATCCCTAAGAACCACATCCAAATGACCCTTAAACAGACCCATGGTGGGTGACTCCACCACCTCCCTGGGCAGCTCATTCCAGTCCCTGACCACTCTCTCCATGAAAAAATTTTTCCTAATGTCCAATCTAAACCTCCCCAGTCTCAACTTGAGGCCATTTCCCCTTGTTCTGTCTCCAACCACCTGTGAGAAGAGACCAGCATGAGCCTCTTCACAGTTTTCTGCACATTAACTACAGCCATTTCCCTCTTGTCTTTTCTCAACAAAAAATGTATCTAGAAGCACTGCTGGTTTTGTCCTCTTTGAGTGAAGATTAATTAGAAAACATCTTCATTACCCTGGTAGAACTATCCTCAAAATATTAATCTTTCTCTTGAACAGTAGAAATAAGAAGAAGAGTTAAACCAGTGTGATGGCAGGAGCCCCCCACACAACGAGGTGCACTTGCAGCTTGTTTTATCTTCAGCTGATCCAATTTTTCTGCAGAGCCTGTTTTTTGATGGAATGATTAAACATCATTTTTGAACAGGCCTGGGAAGGCAGCAAATTTGTTCTCAGTGCACACATAAATAAAGCCATGATGGCTGAAGGTCTAAACCAAATTTGTAAAGGATATGCCAGCAAGAAACACCATCTCCAAGGCAGCTCTACTCTCAACTTTTCTGTCTGTATATTTCAACTGAAAATATTGGTGTGGTGCTTTGGGTTTTTTTTTTAATCAGCATGGAGGTTTTCACAGAAGTTAGTGATTCCTTTCCTGTTTGCAGAATGATTTTTAATTTTTTTTTTAGTGTATCATTGACAAATTGTTCATCACTGCTGATTTGAAAAAAAACAAAAATAAAATATATCTTAATGCATTTAAAGATATTCATAGGTGTCTTAGCACAACAGATTTTTCCTGCTCTCTTTGTCACCATAAGAATCAGTTGTTTCCTGGCTAGCTGGATTTTTCCCTAACAAATTTCTAGACACACAAAGCTTTGCTTAGGTACAGAGTAACTTCTTTTTTCAGCTTCCTCACCACAAGGCAGGTGTAACTGACTGTGTAACATGCAGATTGCATTCCTGGTATTTCAGCTATGCCGTGCAGGGACTCGGTGTGAGCTTCTGAGTAGCTTTGTTGCATTAATTCTTCATGAACATCTACAGCAGTAAAGATTATCAGCTAGTTTGCTGCTAATAAGTAATGACCATGCAAGGCCAAATGAAAAGCTGTTTTGCAATTTAAAGAGACATACCTCCAGCGGAGTCTCTTTTCCATTACTCGCAATACTCACAAAGTCAGTTCTGGATTTGTGTTTCCCGATGCATTAGCTGTCTTCTGTCTTGTCTCCAGGGGCCAGCTCAGAGAGACAGCAAGAGGCAGACAAGGACAGCAGGAGGAGATGCTGCCTTTTTTCATTATTAGTGCTGGATGAAGATGTATGTGAAGCTCCGGCTTTAAACCAATTCTGCCTCAGCTCTTCACCTGTGGGGATAGAAATAATGATCTCCCATTGTTTTCCTGTCCTCTCTTCTGCCATTATCTATGCTGTGATCCAAACGAGCACAGGTTTAGCTATAATAACTACATTTCTATAATAACTGCAGCTGCAAATGCAAAGTATTCCCCTTGAAGTGGCTTTTTCAGTGTGAACCACCATGTCCATTGATAACTTACCTAACTAAAAGTGAACTCAAATGGAGCATTTTTTTTTTATTTTAGCGAAAAAAAAATTATTTAAAATTCTTCTCTGAGAGAAACATGAAACAAAAATATCTGTCTTTTAAATACCCATCCCCACACTTCCTGGCTGACCCGGCAGGAACCACTGCTGCTCTGCACACATTATTTCCTCTCTTTGAACAAAAAAAAAAACCCAAACCAAACAACAAGAACACTAGCCACTGTCTGGTAATACTTTGCTTTCCCATTGACCCAATCTCTCATCTTCTAGGGCTAGCAAACTGCACTGCACAAGAAGGTAAGCTAAAGACAAGGATGATGAAAAAGGTTTTGAGATATTCACTTCTCCATCTCTGGTCTTTTCTGCTTCTGTTGACTGGTTTCTTCCCTGCCATCAAAGTATCTTGCTGATATCCACTGTAGGAGGAGAGTGAAAACCTTTTGGATTTTCTCTTTCTATATTAGCAAATATTTTCTTTCCCTGCATTTTTATTTTGGCTGTCTAATTAGTAAAATATATCCTTTCTACAACAACACTGCTATTGCAATGCTGAATGCTGAAGTCTGGCTACTGATATCATCAAAAAGCAACATCAACCCTTATGTCTGTGCTGTAACCAAGGCTTTCCTTCCACAGGAGTAGCTAAGATCTCCTCTTCCCACTGAAGACTCCTGTCATCAAGTCAGCTGCTCTGCATGTTACCTCCATCTGTGCTGCCAGACCAGTAGAAGCTGGTGCCTGTCATGTACAGGGAGCAGGTTTTTCTTACTTTTCTTTAGAAGTCCTATAAGGGACCACACCTCTACTTATATTTCTACCTAATATTTTAATTTTACATTTTATTTTATACATTTTCTTTTTGGTTAGGAGGTGTCACACTTTGTTTTGCTTGATTTTCATAAAGTAAGTGCCATGTAGGATCACTGGTTTGAAACAAATATTTGTACTGTGGTAGACCAGTAGAAGCTGGTGCCTGTCATGTACAGGGAGCAGGTTTTTCTTACTTTTCTTTAGAGGTCCTATAAGGGACCACACCTCCACTTATATTTCTGCCTAATATTTTAATTTTACATTTTATTTTATATATTTTCTGTTTGGTTAAGTGGTGTCACGCTTTGTTTTGCTTGATTTTCATAAAGTAACTGCCATGTAGGATCACTGGTTTGAAATAAATATTTGTACTGTGGTTTAAGCTGTTTAAAATTATATTTGCTTAGGAATTGATTTATCTATAGGCCTATTTATAAATTATGCTTGTTATTTGAGTATAGATGAGCACAAAATTATTCAGTATTACTCAGCTGCAATATTTTCATTTTTTTAAAAATAAAATTGGTGCAAATTATCAGTCATTGAAGGAAACCTTCTTTTAGTCTATTTCCTTCTGGTGTAATAAACCAGGAGCTGTCTTTTTGTCTAACTTTTACATCCTCAGTTCCACGTGTAAGCCATTTTTGTCCTGACAGCACGTGGCTGAGCGCAGGCTGCATATACATAATATAAATCTCAACCAGAAAATGAGTGCTTTCAATTCCCATGAGGCTTTTCCCTGAAGATTAAAGGTATTAGATGATTTTCTTAAAGTCCAGCTGCTGGAATTGGCAGAGTCCACGAGACTCTTAGCATTTGCTAAAAAAGTAAATGATGAACTCCCTTGGTTATAGCAACAACTTAAAAACAGGAAGAGGAGGCATCCCAAAGGTTTAGAAACCAGAAAGCAAAGAGCTCAAAATTTGCCTAAGACAGAGTGAAAATCGTTGTGTTGATTTCGGGTGGTGGCCTTTTAAATGCACTACTGCATTATTAATACATGATGCAAGTGGAACAGCATGAAAAGAGCTCAGCCCATGAAGGTGGTAGAAGAGGAGAGTCTTGCTGGTTGGAAGTGGCATATTTCAGTATTAATGTTCCACTTTCTTTCTCATGACTTCCATTTTTTTTCCCTGTTAGCAACAGCTATAACAAAATCTGTCCTTGTGAAGGAGAAGAGAGTGTCACCAAAGGTGACATCTCTTAAAAAAAAAAAAAAAAATTAAATTACCTGAAAGGCCTAGGCTGCTGAAAACCTGATTAGAGTTTTTGTATGCTTAAGGGGTCTTAAAAGTGTGCTTTTATCCAGGTGGAATCAAAGTACAAAGAGGAAGGAACCTCCGTTTGACACTGACTCGTTAATCTCAGCAGTGTATCATTCATTATTCTGCACAGGATTAAAGGTAAGGTCTGTATTGCTGCCTTTGAGACTCAGCAGGGCAGGCATCCTTTGCAGAACTGGGGTTAAATAATTCCTGACGTGTGGCAGAAAAGTTCTGGAGAGAAGGCAGTGGGGTTTAAATTACCTGGCAGAGACTTCCATGGTGTAGCTTTTGTCTTCTCTCCTGTAAAATATTCTGTATCTTAGCTTCAGAATAAAAGGGCTTTCTTAACCATAAAGAAAATCTAAAGAGTATTTTCTTTGAAAAAGGGGGATAATATCTTAAAATTATTACTAAAGTTTATTAAAAAAAAAAAGAAGCAGTGAAGGAAACAATTTGTGTGTGTGTGAATTTTAAAAATATCATTATTAGCACATATAAATAAGTCCTAGATGCTCAGTTGAAGAAAAAGGAGCTCTTCTTAACTCATTCCAACTTGGAGATCAATGAGCATTTGAACATTCACATCACTAGGTTCTTCAGATGCCTCCCATTCAGGAAGAGCCACATTATACATTTTCCATTGAGAGTAGGTTGGAGTAAAGTTCAGATTTAGTGTTTGTTTTTAAAACAGCTCGCAGGGCGTATTAATTCAGATTTTCAGCCAAATGTTACTGACTGAGAAGGTGTTTGCTAGCTGCCAATTGCACATTGTGAACTTTCTGAATTCTGTACCATGAGTAAAATCTGTTGGGAGATGCAAAAGCTTTCTTAGATACGGTTATTAATATGATAAGTGAAATAATATGTCACTACCTACATGTGAACACACGTATTTGGGAATAGCACATGGTGGTTGCTACCTGCCTGAATTTCCGAAAACTAGACCTTTGCCAACAGAGGCTACTCTGAAGCTGCAAATTTAAATTTGCTCCACAGGGCAGACAGAAGGCTGTGGTTACAGACCATGGGCCACAGCAGTTTGTGCAGGTTGCAGTATCATGTCATCCCCAACCAGCAGCCTGCAACACAGCTACTCTGATTTGTTCTGCCAGCTAGAAAACTTCAGCAGCCTATCCCAAACGTGTTGTATCTCAAGATTTTAGTAATTAGTAGACATATCTAAATTTTCTCCCCTTTCCCTTATTCCCTCTTTTAAACCATTAACAAACGTTAGTAAGACTGGCTTTCTGTGCCAGGGTTTGTCATACCTCTCACCCAATACCCGCTCCTAATTGGACCTGTTGACGCAGAGGATTTCTTACCGCTGTATGTTAAAAAGATGCTTATCATAAAAAGTAGAACAGAGGGTTGTGACCCTTTAGTGTGACTCATTCAGTTCTGACTACAGTGCATGAAGATAACAGCAGGTGCAATAATGATTTGCATTCTATACAAATATGCTGATCCTAGAGATACACCAGATGGATGCTCTTCCAAGGCACAGGCGTCTGCAGTGCGTATCCCAGAAGACTCTCTCTCATTCTATCTCTATTCACAAATTCTAACTCAAGTACATAATTAATTTTTCAATCATATTTTTATTTTAGTGAGATTCTGACATTTTTTATGTGATTACATGGTTATCTGTATTATATATTATTAGATGGTTATTATTAATATTATTATTATTATTATACATGGTTATCTGTATTAGATATTATTAGAACTGTCTGTATCCATCCCCAGATAGTTCTATAGTATTTATTAGCTGGAGGGCTTCTCTAAACTTTTTTCTGATGTAGCATGTGTCAGATAAAAGCTAAGCTTTGCATGAGTGAGCACAGATGCAAGGAACTTCTCCTCCCTTCCTGCGTGCCCTGAGAGAAGGCCTTAGACAATAATAAATCTCTGCAGTCAGCCATGTATAAAGTACAAGAAGACCTGGGATATGTCTGCTTAATGGTCCCAGAAGAGCTTCCACCAGCAGCAGCAGCAAAGTCGGTGTTAAGAAGACTTCATCAGAACAGGAGGGAAATTGCCAATGAGCAGGGACAGAGCACACTGGAGTAGTACTTGGTGTGAGTTCTTCCTGTCAGTGCAGCACACACACAGATCCCACCGTGGCTCCCTGTTCAGAGCAGTGCCTAAACTGTCTAACTCACCGCTCTGCCCAGCCTGCCTTACTTTACCCTTCTTTATGCCTCTGAGAGCTTACAGGGATAATGAGTAACAGAGTGCTTTTCTCTCCTAAACTCACCTGTGGTGCTACTCTGTGGTGAGAAAGACATGAAAGGCTGAAAGGTCTGAAAGGAAGATCTGGGCTGAGTTGGAATTCGCCTTAATCAAAACTTTTGTCAAATGCTAGGGGGTTTCTAATGCTTCCCACTTGCAACCACATTGTTTTTGTGAACAATTTTCACTGTATTGGCTTACAAAACTCATGAGAAAAGTTTTTCTCGTTCCCTGCAGGGCCTCCTGTAGTTTTGCTGTTGTGCTGAGACGGTGGTTACATTGCATTTCTCACAGCTGGCAGTGCTGGTAACGAGCTACTGGCACTTTATCACTGTGACTACAGCGGCTGTAGTACTTTATACTTCATCCGAAGGTGTGTGATTGCAAGCCCTTTAACTACGCTGGTGTTTTCTGCTGTGCAGCCAGCAAAACCAACTCAGGACACTGAGCAAACAGTTAGTATGTGTCTAAAAATTGTACTTTTAGCATTCAGTTCAAATGTTTTTGCAAGTACTCTCAGTTTTTTATTGATCGTTTTGAATCATACAGCAGCAGATCTGCTGCTCGGTAGAAGCTTTTAAATAAATAACTCTTGACAAATGAGAAGTTTTCTTCTGGCATAGCTAACTCTGGTAGGAAGAAATACCATGCCTAAGGCAGGAGACTAGTATAAAACCTGGAAGCCATGTTCTGCCCACTGCTATTGCTGTGGGATCTGTGGCAAACCTCCTTTCCTCTCTGAGCCTGATGCCTTTGAAAATGGGTAATAATGACTTCCATTAAAAAAAAAAAAGTTTTGACATCTACAAATGAAAACTGTCACAGAAATTGTAAGGGATAGTAAGGGATAGTACTGTATTTTGTGTGTGAGGACAGAGGGCAGTATCTCCCCAGAAGTTCTGTTAAATGCTTGCAAGTAACGAGGGACAGGGTGACTGAACTGAGTAGCTGAACATCTTAGGACCCAGATAAACACTGGAGCAGGCAACATGCCCACAAAAAAGCACAGCCGCCCTTCCTTCATGTCAGCTTTTCTGCTAGAAACTTTAGTAGTTTGCTTTAAATCAACATTTACTTTAAATATTATTATGAAGTGACAATAATTTATCAAGATTAAATGAAACTCTGATAAGAATGGAGCCAAGCATACACATAGAATGATTTTTACAAGGAGCCTGAACTCTGCTATGCTGAGAAGATATGCAAAGGTATAATTGTGCTTGAAGGTGGGTCCCCTGTGAAGTTCCTTACTTGAGTTGTGCTGATGCAGCTGGAGAATGTTCTCAAGGGTCAGCTTCATGCTATGAAGGCCCTCTGAGACCACTGAAGGCGATCATTACAACACTCTCAAGGCTTCCAGGTGTAGCTAACGCTATTGCCACGAGGAACTGGGATTGTACAGGATTGCTCTACCAGTGGCAACAGTTACTGGAAGGGACATTCTTCCCCATTTCCCTCCATACCACAGCAGCTGCTGTCCTGTCAACGGTGGAACAGAGTAACTGGGCAGTGCCTGCTTGGCCACTGCAAGCAACCTGAAGTCAAAGACTACCCTTGATTACTATGTCCTGTTTGTAAGCAATCTAATTTGTTTTTTTGTTTTTTTTTTTTTTTCTGGCAGTCAAAACCTTTGATAAAATAAATGAGCTTTTGAATGAAAGTTGTCAAACCCAAGCATGTTCTTTGCATTTGCTGGCTCCTAGAATCAGAATTCCAGCAGCCAAATAGTTGATGTTGATGTGTGCGTGTGAATGCCCTCATGAAACCATGCGAGAAGGATGCATAGGTAATACCACTGCACTTTCAAGAACTATCTTCAGCTCGCCCTGAATGACCACAAACTTCTTCCTCACAAATTGCACTTGCTTTCTGATAGGAAACTGGATTGACTCCTAATCCCGAAATGGTGGTATGCAAGCTCTCTTGATGATGAGTGTAAAATCTGCCTCAGATTCCTGCAGGTGAAGAGTTCACGAAAGATAAACTCCAAAATGTTGCTTTCTTTATAAAAGTTCTGCTTATAGTTCTTGCAGCCATAACCATGAAATCTAGCTGAGCTAATGCACATCCTGCCAAGGACAGTAAATACTGCGGTGGTGCGTAAGTACTTAGGCTAGATAATCTGGCATTGACAGTTTCTGAAATACTTGTTCCTCCTGCCTAATGACTCTTTTACATTTCTCATAATTGATGGGATAAAGCTATTCAACTTCTGTCTTCTACACAGAAGATGTATTTTCTTTGTAGCTCCTGTGAGAAAGTGGCACTGGTTTTGTGACCATTATTTATGACACCCGCGAGGACGCTTAGCCAGTCCTGTGATTCTCTTTCATGCTTTGCTTTATTCTTCAGGGGAAGCAATCAACACTTCATTACCAAACAGGACAATAAGACAGTTGAAGTTTCCAGTGCTGTAATTAAGAAAGTGTCAGTGTCAACACTATAAATTCCCTTTTTGAGGGATTTATGACTGAAATGTACAAACATACTCCCAGCTGAAAAACTCTCTTATAGTATGAATTGCAATTTAATTTCTAACGATTCAAGGAGCTTTTTTAAATTGTAAGAAGAAAGCTAAACTGTAAAAGAAAAAAAAAGGGATTTTATTTCAGTGGCTAACCTTTCCCTCTTTAAACACACAGGCTTTGCTGGGGCCAGATTCTTCAACTCAGAGTAGTAGTTTCCCCACACCTCTCCTCAGCATATGTATACAGCCCTTTTTTTTCTAAGGAGTGTGTCTCGTAATGATTTTCTGTGACTCTGAGGTCCATACTCTTCGAGAAAAAATGCTCTTGTCTGCCTGGAAGGCCCTGTTTTTGAGGTTTGGAAAGTGGATGCCAAGAGTTGCTGATTCTGTTGTGATTGCTAAGGTATGTGAGCACCCTTACTTCTGGTGTAGGGGATGTGCTGAGTGACAGATTCTAGACCAGGTTTGCAAGGACCAGGTTTGGAAGGACCAGGTTTCTAGACCAGGTTTCTAGACCAGGTTTAGAAGGAGCTGGTCCTTCTAGACCAGGTTTGGAAATTGGATGCCAAGAGTTGCTGATTCTGTTGTGATTGCTAAGGTATGTGAGCACCCTTACTTCTGCTGTAGAGGATGTGCTGTGTGACAGATTCTAGACTAGGTTTGCAAGGACCAGGTTTGGAAGGACCAGGTTTCTAGACCAGGTTTCTAGACCAGGTTTAGAAGGAGCTGGTCCTTCTAGACCAGGTTTGGAAATTGGATGCCAAGAGTTGCTGATTCTGTTGTGATTGCAAAGGTGCGTGAGCACTCTTACTTCTGCTGTAGAGGATGTGCTGTGTGACAGCTGGTGTTTCTAAAACTTACTGCTCTATTAGTTTGTCTTTAAGGATTGTTTACTCCATCTATGTGGCTGAGATTTTGTCACATCCAGCAATTTACAGAGTTCAGTGTTGTGATCTCCATGGAAGCCATAATTTTCATCCATATACATATTTTTATTTGACTATATAATAACTTCTCAGCTTCAAGAGAGAGAGTTTTATCAGGTAAGCCTGAGGTTGTGCAAGATGTTGGGAGCTGGTCCTTCTAGGACATTATTGAGGAACAACACTACCAAAGAAAGTCTAGGCTGGAGTCTGGTATACTTTGCAGGAGTGCTTTACTGCTTAGCTGTAGCAAATCCTCTAAATATCACAAAGATGGTCACAACTGTGGGGCTTGCAGGTTGTTCAAGGGTAGTTCCTGTGCTAAAGCTATGCCATATGACCGGCGGGGAGCCTAGCCTAGCCAAACAGAACCAGGAAGGGCTGCCGAGACTGGCGTTTGATGGAACGTAGAATCATTGTCAACCTGCCCCAATGAATCCTGGATCTGACAGCTGGGATATAGAGAATACTGTTATCTCCTGCTGGTAAAATGCCTGTGATCATCACACTCTTCGTCTCTCCCTGGTGGCTGGTGTGTGCCTCGGAGCGGGAGAACCTATGCACTTCAGCTGGCTGGACAGCAGCCGAGCTGCAACTCTCCTTCCCGCCTCAGGGGACGGCTGTAGGCAACAGGGGAGAGTGGCCGCGCCTGGAGCCCTGAGCGAGCAGTGGCAGCAGGGAGCTGTCTCCACAGAAGCCTCGGGGAAGGTAGGGGGACAGAGACGTGGGGTTTCTGCCCGGCTGCCCCGCTGAGAGGGGCAGGGCAAGACAGTACAGAGACCCCAGGGCCGGGATCCGGCAGAGGGGCGCCCGCGCGCGAGCCGCCGGCCTCCGCCCGGCCCCGCCGCCAGTAGGTGGCCATGAGGGTCACGTGACCCCCGCCCCTTCCCGGTTGGGGCAGAAGCAGAAGTGGCAACCCCGGGGAGGCGCCTTGGGGTGCGGGGCGCTGAGGCATCGGCAACTGCAGCCGCCGGCACGGCGTCGCCGTGGGAGGCAGCTCCCCGCCGCTGAGCAGGTGAGGGTATCCCCTGGGGCGCGGGGTGTCCTCACACCAGGACGCTCCTCGTGGAGGTGAGGGGCCATTGCGGCCAGCCGGCTCTGCTTGGGCTGCGAGGGGCAGCAGGTGCCGCAGGATTGGGGCGGGAGAGCCCCGTCCCGCGCGGGTTTGACCTGTCGGAGACGGTGGGCGTGAGAGGCGACCTTGTGAGGGAAGGTGAAGGCTGTCGGCGTGAACTTTATCGGTGTAGTGGGCTGGGCGGGAGGCGAAGGACTGCCGGGTGTGAGGGAGGGCCGTACCAGAGTCTGGAGGGCCCGGGCCTGGAATGGACAGGGCAGTCTGGGTGCTTCGCACCTGGTAACTTGGCCGTTCTCTGCCGCAGACCACCCTAGCTAAAAAGGAAGGAAACCTTCACAGTGTCGGCCGGTGCCTGACAGCAGCCTCACACCGTGCACAGCTCTGGCCAGGAATGAGGGCCCCAGCCTGGGGCTAGGGCTTCAGCACCTGCCAGGTCTCGGCAGGGGAGCAACTGTCTTGCTGTGGTTCCCCTCCCCCGCTTTTGTTCAAACCACAGGACTCCGAGGTTAGCAGCGGCATCGCAGAGCTTCGTACAGAGACCTGCGAGTTGATTGCTGTTAGCATTGGGGTACTGAACTGGTGCCACTGGTAGATAGCCTCACTAGAAGTGCCGTGCTGAAGCAGTACCTGCTTGGGTGCAGTGATATCCTAAATGCGTCCAAAGGCAGACAGAGGGCAGGGACGGATGATGCAGTAACCCTTTTGCAGTGCTCAGAGTCCATGGAAAACTTAGAAACTGTCGGGAGTGACACTTTGAATTGCACTTGGTTGACTTTATCTGGAAAGCACCTGCTGTGTTATATAGGTGAAATTACAACAGATTCACCCATGCTTATCTGAGACATTCTTTGCTAGCTTATATATTCATAGTCTGCCTTTACTACATTTTTTAATCTCTGTGTTATCACAGAGTTAAAAATTGTAGACTGACCTTCAGATGGGAAGACTTTGTTTCTAAAACTGAGGTACTGTGATGAAACCAAACTAAATATACAGGAGTTTGGGTATATTAAATAGGTTGTTTTTTTAAAACGTCCATGTTCACTTGGTTACTTGCAGTGAATCTTTCTGACTTTTTAGATCAGTCACAATTTTTGAGAAAATACACTATCAAGACTATTCTTGCATGATCAGAACAAATGCTTCCAATTCTACACGTGGTAGAGTTTGTCCCCTATAGTGCCTATAGTCAAAGAGAAAGGAGCCATGTACTGGTGTCTAAACTAGT
The DNA here is from genome assembly GCA_013396675.1 of Eubucco bourcierii. Lineage (NCBI taxonomy): Eukaryota > Metazoa > Chordata > Aves > Piciformes > Ramphastidae > Eubucco > Eubucco bourcierii. The sequence goes on along the minus strand of VWZE01013833.1, from coordinate 505,794 downwards.
TTATTATATGTTTCTCTGATTATTAGCTGATTTGTGTAAGTGATGCTGGACCTTTCTACTTTTGGCTTTGTTAACTTTTCAGCTGAAGAGCAGCAATGCTTCTACTGCACATGAGCATGTGTGATGGTTTGGGAGTTATCCGCCCCCCCACTCTTATGAATAAATCACCCAGACTAGACAGCCAGCTGGAAGCTAAGGAATGAAGCTTTATATTCACATAGCACAATATACATGCAGATATTTACAATATATCACAATATTTACAGCTATATACAGAAAATATACAAGTTTAAAGTAATACAGAAACACAATACCCTCTCCCAGAAATCAGACTGCCGGAAGGCTCACAACCTAAACCTCCTTCCCTCTTCAGTCTTTCCCTCTCTTCATATATAACCTGATCAATCCCTGTATATCTCCATGATAAATCTGGAGAGATCTGATGTGCGATGTCAAAAAAGATGACAAGAAGGTTGGAGGAAATAAAGGATTAGGTTGGATTAAAGTTAAGACAGAAGCAACAACCACACAGACCACCAGAGTGAAGGAGCAGAACACTGAGAAGTGTGTGAGAAGTGAGTGGCTTATCTATATTTTGACTAGTTGCATTTCTCATCAGAATAATGAATGATATAGGTTATTGTTGCTTCTTTTCCCTTTCTTCTCACAGCTGGGATTTAATTTCTGTCAGTAAAATACTCCAATTAGCCTCAAACCAGCACAATCCACCCTTCTATATCACTCAGTGTTTTGCTGATAACTGTCTAATCTAAAACAATATTTACAATAAGGAATATTACAAGTTCAGTTCATGCTTCATCCCAGATGTAGGTGATTCAGAAGCTGAGTAAACAGGAAACAGTTTGTCTCCTCACGGATGAGATGAGAACAGGGACTCACAGGTGACACTGGGTTAATGCTCACATACTGTGGATTCTCTTGTAGATTGTGTCTTTGGATCCCAGGTAGTACCTAGAACAGAAGAACTCCTAACAGCTTGTATTACACACTGAGAGAGTTCAAACTCTCTCAGCTAAGGTTAGATTTCTCTGTGAAATAACTGGATTTCACCATTCTCCTTCATTACCCAGTATGTATGACCAGGACCTTCAGCAGAAACCACACCTCGAACAGGTTTCCCTTCACTCAAAGGAGAAAATATCCAAACAGTTTTCCTTAACAGATGCTTTCCTCGGACAACAGGAGCTTTATCACTGTCCACTGTTTGGACTAAATCTTGTAACTCATACACTACTGGTTTAGAAGTATTGAGATAATGGGGTGATGAGGTGCATTACAGAATTGTGCTGCATGACTGGGTAGAAATATTGTTAATTCAAGTAGTTGTGCAGTGATTGGTGTAAGAAGGCTGAGGGGCACCTGGGGACAAGTCCAAGAAGGTTTTTAATATTTAAAGGGTTAGGATTAACATTAGGGGCTTCCATTAGTTCTTCTAGGAGGGCTAATGTGTTTTACTGTCAGAAAACTCTGTGATGTTATTCTTAGCTGTAGTGGGTAGCCAGAGCCATATAGGAAGGGTCAATTAGTTTGATCAAATATTATGATATTCTTTTTATCTTTTCTAGTGAAGTAAATATCCTCAGCTACAACATTGTTTCATAGTAAGTTAAAAAGTTGGCTTATAACTTAAGTTAGACTAAAGCCACGATTTGGTCTGGTTTTGGAAGAAAGAGCTACTTTAAAAGGGGAAGTCCAGTCGATTATATTCAGTGGAAACTGTTTAAGAAGCTACCTCTGAGAGTTCCTTTGTACTAAGGAACTAATTTCACAAACCCCTGCCACATTGCCTGCTCCATTGCCTTTTGCTAAATAGCTATATGTATAAACTTCACATTGTTCTAAGTTGTGCTTTATTTTGCAGCTATAGCTTACACTGTAAAAGGCAGAGCAGATAGATATATTTACTCTCCTGGAAAATTCTATCAAGTTGAGTTTTTTATTATCTCAATGAAGTGTTACTAAAGTAGTTAAACCTTGTTCAGAATCATGGCGTAGTTGTTTTATTACAATTCTTAATGAACAGAGCAAATTGAGAGGACAGGGTTTTATTCTTTTGTTAGAAAACCAGATGCTGTGCAAAGATTTTAATTTAATTTAGCTTTTCTATTTTCCTTTCTTTTAACTTCTCTTATTATGTGATTGTCTTGTTAAATGTAAACCAGTGATAATGTCAGTGATAATCTGATTAGTTCCAGGGACCCAAAAAGGTCAGTTACGTTCTGGCTAAAATCTGATGTTGCTTACTACCTTTAAAAGTTATACATGCTCTCTTAATTGTAGGTTTAGGGTGTGTATATATATATATATTTTTTTTTTTCCCAGTATTACAAGGAAAAGGTATTTTCTTATTACAGTAACAGTCTTAGAGATACTAACTACCAAATAACCTGCATAATGCTTTGCAGAACTTAGAGTGAGACATAGTTTTTGTTGGTAGAGCCCTTTGGGTTCACTGTGGGCAGTGCAGAAGGGACCACTCTGCAGGTAAGAAGGGACTGTTCTTTGCTACTCTGTTGGCTTTACCAAAAAAAAAAAAAAAAAAAAAAAGGTGTTTATTGAAGTGGTAGAATTTATAGGGTTTGGTAAAATTGCACCAAAGAACTTTAAATGTCAGACAGATTGCACTGAAAGCGGCTAGCAACATAGTGTTGAACAATGGGTTTGTGGTATTAAGGAGATAGAGTAGAAAAAAGTGCTCTTCAGTGAAGAGCAGGTCAGGAGATAGTGACATGGGGTGAGGGGAAGGAGAGTTGTAAGAAGTTACGAAGGGGAAGCGAGAAGGGGCATGGTCAAATTAGCTATCAACACGGAAACTGAAACTGCTTGTGATAGAGAGTTGTGGACTGAGGAGAGGAAGAGAACCAGAGGAGATGCTGTGGCTGGTGGCTGCATGTGGACAGAGATTCTTTAAACCTGTCCTGCTTAGGGATGTGGTTATGAGGAATGGTTGGAAATGGTGTGACAGCAGCTCCTGCTGCTTGTGTGAAAATAATACACTTCTTTCTCTGTGTATGACTGAAACAGGAGGTTGCAAGGCATCCTGTTTGTAAATAATCTTGCTGAGGATTATCAGTCTTTTAAGTAGCTGATGCAGTGATGTGTGTGAGACCAAAGCACACAAACTTGCTAATATTTATGACAGTTTCTGTGTATGCATCTCTTTTTTGGCTGTTTTGTGCTGAGATGTACCCCAGGTGTATGCATGCTTTTCTACCATAAGGAGATGTGAATCTGTCTTTGTAGTAAGGGGGGTGTATGTCCCCATAAAAGCATATAGGAATTACACCCCTTAATGTGATTTTAAAAATGTATTTGGGATAAGAAACCTTAGCTTACTTAATATTGATTTGGAACAATGTGGAACAAGAGAGATGTTGGTCTTGTTCAGAAATTTAGGTGACAAGTCATTGTGTGCAGTGGCTGCTTCACTGAACTTTTTGTTTTTCATAGATTTTTGCAGCAGCCACTTTGATATCACCAAAGTGTCAGTGGTCCTGCTCTTCATAAAGACCATTTGTGCTTTCTGTCAGGATAATCCAATGGGATACTGTTAATGTTGGCTGTGGTATCTGCCTTGTATTTGAATGGACAGGAGTCTCTATTAGGTACTTTGAAGTTACACAAATGTGGGTTTTGAAGAAATAAAGATGCTGGTTTGAATGTTGAATTTTCTCTCTCTCTCTCTCTCTTTTTTTTTTTTTTTTTTTTTTGATCTGTTCAGGACACTGGAAGCCATAAAACCTTGATTTAAAAAAAAAAGAAAAAAAAAATGCCCAGAAAGAGTATAGACTATGGAGCGCTACCTGAGTATGAGAAAAGCCAGATCAAAAGGACCTTGGAGTTGGGAACTGTTATGACAGTGTTCAGTCTTAAGAAGAGCTGTCCAGAAAGGAGAACTATTCAAGTCATAATGGAAACCAGGCAGGTAGCATGGAGCAAGACAGCTGACAAGATCGAAGGTTTCTGTGAGTATTTGTGAAATGGACCTGAACTCAGAGTTACTAATAGATTGATATAATTGTCCAATATTAATTTAATGAACCTTTGTCAACATAATGAATTTTTTCGCTGAAGATACTTTGGTATTTTGCTGAGAAAATTCTAAACTGTTATGATGTAGGTGAAGAATCTTCTTCAACTTGTTGTCTAGCTACCTAATGCTACTTAAATATAATTAATTTGCATTTAGCCTGAGCCCTGGTCTCAAAGCTTTCCTCTTTGAATGTGATGGTGCTTGTATTTGGTGAATTGAGTTACTGAGTGACAACTGTTTTTCGTCATTAAACATAAAGATGTCTTGTAAATTCAAACAAGAGGTACTTTTTTACTCCTTCCTCTCTCTGTAAAAAGGTAAAAAACCTCCAGATGCAAGGAAATTGAAGTAAAATTCCCATTTGTTCAGGGAATTTGCTATTTCAGGGTAGAAATCCTTACTTGGGATTGTTACTGGAAAATACCAGTGACTTAGGAGGATGAATGAAAAATGCATTGATTTGTAAGGTTGGAAAGACAGGCACTGAGAAATTGCATAATTTTTTGATTGGCTGTGTAACTTCCCCCTTCATGATCTTTACAAATATTAAATCTTTGTTTGCTATTGTTTCCATTGGTTCGTGTCTCATTACTTGTGCAGGCTGGACCTGCAGCTGGAAATATAATGTAATGGAATGAAAAACTGGTTGTCTGGAGGATGTTTTTGTCATTGGTGATGAAAATGTGGTCATTTGCAGTGTTCTGGGGAAAAGCAAACATGTCTGGACACCCTAATTAACAGGTACTCCAGATTGTAATCTTGCAGTGCTCAGTTTGTCATGTGGAAAATGAGGATAATCATCCCTTTGATGATGACACCTGTGAATACTAGTACATTACTGGTTCTGTTATGCTCAAATCCTGCAGGGAGTTGTGCACCCAAGAAAAGTACCTGGAGGAGATGGATAGTTCAAGCCAGTTATGAAGAACATGACTTGAATATGCTTAGCAGATAAAGGCCAGGGTTACACATAGGGGAATAAGAGTAAAACAAAACAGAAAATGACTTAGTGGGTGAAGGAGGCTTTAGAGTCCTTTGGTGAAGCCAGTATTTATGATGTTGTAAGGACTTACTAGTTGTGTGCACAGAGACTGATTTTAAAGCTCTACTTAACGATGCATCGCAGATTTTGGGGCCAACTTTTTCAGTGCACTACACTTCTTTTATCAGAGCCTCCTTGGGAGTCATGCATATTTGTGGTAATACATCCCCATAATTAAAAAGACTGCTCTATTGTACCAGGTTAGGGTGGATCTATGCATAGACTGTTAACACTTTAATAAGAAGATGAATATTGTAATTTGACTCTTTAACATCTGGATAATCTGGCAGTTACACATGCAGTCATGACTGCCCCAGGGAATAGAGCTACAGACCTATGACTTACCCAAAGGCCATCTGCCTCTCTCCCTGAAAACTGTAGTGCTATAGCAGTTTTTTAAATTGAACAACATTTAAGTGACCTTTATAATGGCAGCACTTCAGGTATCACAATACTGTAAAGCATGAATATGCAAAATATTGTTTTGTTGTCTTAAAAAGCAACAAATCTGCCCAAAACCAAGACATACTTTGCAGGCATTGTTTCTGAATATGATATGAACACTTAAAATTTACCCTAAACTAATTTACTTGGAATGAAATTCACTGCAGCTTTAACTTGCTGACAAGGTTTTTACTGAAGGGGAAGGAAACATTTATTTATTTAAATGCTGCTGTTGCTTCTGTTAACTAAGACATAAGCTTTCTTTTTTTTTGCTTGAAAAGTGGAAAAAAAAATGTATTTGAAGCTTCCATGTTTGATAATTGAGTGGATGAGTTTCTTGAATACTCATGACAAGGAATTAAAATATTTGTTTCTCTTGAGCTATACTGAGAAGGTGGCACCAGCTTTGTAGTAGAAGAAGAAATGTTTCGACTTGTATATCTACATGTAAATGTGGAGGACTCCCAAGTATTCAATGATGTGGACTTTGAAAAATAAACCCCAGATGGCTTCTATGTGTGCCATTTTAATTCACTGCTTTTTACAGAGTGCAAAAACCTGTGGGGTTTGTGTTTCCTAATCAGATCGTGAGGAAGCTTTGGGACACAATTATAAGTTGGCAGTAAATAGAGAAGGCGAAGTTTTATACTTTATTTTAAGGCTCTTCCTTTTGAAATGAAGGACAAAAGTTTGTTCTTTGTTTGCTCTCTAACTGCCCTCTGTAGTGTTGGGAATTGTGCTTGATTTTCTTGCAGAGCAACTGTAAAAGTGTGAAGGACACTCAATTCCTCTAAGCCAGAGTTTTTTATAATTATTAGGAAGGCATTTTCAAGTTTAGTTAATATTACTTTGGAACTGAGTGAAGTTAAGCCTCACAATAACTGGAAGGTACTCTTTTTCAGAAGTAAATTAACTAGTGCAAGGGAGATGTAGGATAGCTGTACTGATATAAATGTTTAGACAACGACATAGCCCCAGATGTGATAGTACTGTGTGTTTTAAATTGCATTACTCTTGAAGGGGTCCGTTTCATTAATAACCTGTCAGCATTTCTCTTCAGAATAGCATGAAAGAGTTGCTAAAATGATGGCTGTTTCCTGCTCTGTGCAGATGTATATCTCTGAATGAGTACCTAAAATGGAGATACCTTTCTTTAAAAAACTCTTCTAGACCCAGGCCTTTGCTGTGGTAAGAAATGAGGATATACAAAGGCTGGGAGATTGGTTTAGACAGTCCTTCTAAAAGGCTGCGGCTGCCATGTACTGAAGGAATTTTCTAACAAAAACGAATTGGGGAGAGATCTCAGTTTTCTTCTAAATCCTGGTCCTTTAGGGAAAGATAGACTATTTCAAGGATAGATCAAAAGGCTAAATATTTAAGCTGACTTATATTGATTAAGTCTTCTCACTTTAATAGAGTAAGTGAGGTTTTTGGTCAGTTTTTTTAGCTTGGGAGTTAACTGTGGTGCTGGGGGTGGTGCTACACAATTTCTTAGTTCTTCAAATACAGGGTGTTACTTCAGCTTCTTTTAAGTTCTGGCTTTATGAATAAGAGAGAGAGCATTATGCACCATATAGAGCTAATCCTCGCTGCTCACCTGCAAGAGATGGGGAGGAGCAACCCATCAGTATCTACTCACACCCTGAGTAGATGTGTGTCTATGGTGTCAGTAACCTGTGCATGAACAGTCTTTCTTCCCTGTAGAGCAGTGCAGCCAAGAGTTCAAGTCAAGAGAGTCTTGGATGCTATTTAAATTTTTGTGAGGTCAAGATTGCTGTTGAGCTTGTCCACTCTAATCAGAATTGCTGAAGACAGTAAATTTTGCTGTTTATAAGGAAATTGATCCTCTTGCACATTCTCTATTTCTGCTGTTTACTGTGATTCTGCTGTTGTAAAACATAAAACTAGGTACTTCTGAAGAAAGACTAAGTGACTGTGAAGTTGCCTTCCTTTCCTTTTAGTCTGTAAATTTAGGAGAGACAAGTTAATGAATAGTTTCAAGAAAAGTTAAATAAAATTTGTCTGTATTTTCCATTTCGTGGGAGCCTCATGTTTTCTTAGAGATGAAAGGGGGGAAATTAGCAATGGAAAGAGAGTAGCTACCTTCTCTGGAGTGTTTTCCAGGTTTGGTGGAGGTCAGGAACTTAGTGCTGCTGCTTTCTTTGTCACTTGCTGACACAGTACCTTAGATATGTCTTTCTCTGGCTCCAGCTGTGTCCATAACGATCCCTCATCAAAATCGAAGTCGATGTAAGGGATGCACCTTTGAGAAATGTTTTTATTGTGATGTTTGGCATACAGGGTTTCATTAGTTTGTTAAAATGAATGCCAGCAGCATGTGTTTCTTTATGAGAGATATGCAAATAGCTAAAGGAAGCAGATCTGAGCTATATGTGACTGTGTTAACCCATGCTTGGGCCTCTTTCGGTCATCTTACTGTTGTCCTATATGGGAGACATGGTGAACATTGCAATTACTCTGCCCCATGCATAGCTTGACCTGGCAACAGGTTAGTGATGGATGCAGAATGCACAGGGTCTTGGGGAGTGAGAGTTACAAGTAGGACTGGTATTTGTGACTATATGTGAAATAACTGAGGTGATATTTTCACAGCCCAATATTAAGCAGGTGACTTTCAAACCTAGTCTCACCAGTCTGCCCAAATAGACAATTGGGACAATGAAAGGCTCCTCCAGAACAAAGTATAGTTCCTGCTCTGGATAACTGCTGAAGTCTCTTGCTCTGGCCATTGAATATGTAAAAAGCATAGTAACACCAGTTTCCCCTCATTCAGGCAGTGTGGGGGTTTCGTGCTTCGTTAGTTTCATCCCTATGGTCAGTTTAAGTACAGGAGTTCTGTTGCAAAGCATTATAAATGTAAAAATATAATTTGAACTTTGAGGGGGATTTTGAGTGTAAAAGAGTGTTTTTTGCAGACCTGTGTGTGTAAACCCTGTGGCACTAGGTCTGCAACTGGTATCAGATAACATCACCAGGAAAAACAAGCGAATCTCTTTGAAATCTGGGGTGAACTACCCTCTACCCCCACCACATTTTCTTCATGTAGCACAGCCTGACTTAGAAACTGCCTAGTGCAAGGGTAGGAATTTGCTAGCTTTGGTTATGTGGAGGAAATTGTGTGGTGAGGGACTGTTTTTCACAGAGTCGTACCCTAGTGCAAGTGGGACCCAGTGTGATTTGGCTGTGGATTGTTTACCCCTAGGTTTTACTGGCTGTTGTACACATTGGTTTAGGAACTACAGATCTTGGTAACTAAACTAACTTTTATTTTATCAACACATGAGAGAAAGAAGTAAACTACAGTTTCCTTGTAAGGAGGGAATTGATATGCTTGTTGAGTCCTTTTCTTGCAGAAACTAATTTATGCATATTAGACACATGAGAGTGAAGCTGTGACTTTGCCAGCATGATTTATTGCAGTGTGTCGCTCAGCGTGTCACTTCCTGTGGCCGTTTCAGCTAGATTTCTATCTCAGACATAAGGAAAACTGGAACAGAGAAACTTAGAAGTGGAAGCTCTGAGTGGAGAGGTGAACATTCCAGGGATAGGCTATAAAATGGCAACAATGGATAAGCTAATATAATTTCATTGGAGTGGCGAGAGCTTTATGTCTGGAAGCACAGCTTGTACCTTCCCCTTGCTGCTTCTGCACCTGCTGCTATCTTCCCCCACTACTGTTTTGGCTACTGCCACAGCTTTGCTACCGCTTGACCCCTTCCCCATCTTCCTTAAGGTTACTGTAGTTCTGTAGTAGTTTATTCTTATACTATTATATTTAGTTTAAACTGTACAAAAATACAGTTTCCTTTTTTTCTCCAACTTTCCAAAATTCTGAGTTGTAGTGAATTTACTGGGGGAGGGATCCGCTCTAACCCATCACACTTCCTCACAGTTCCGCTCTGTGTTTTTATTGTAGATTTATCCTTTACAACTGTTTATGGCTCTGCATGGTGGCTCTTGAGTCACACGCGTCCTGTGTTGTTTCTCCTCACTTCAAACTGTCACAGGTTAGCCACACAATGGATGTGTGCTGTGCATCCTGATGATGTCTGAGGGTCACATCTGCCTCTACATCAGCTATTCTGTTGTCCTGTTTCTTTTGCTAGGATACCACAAGGCCCACAAAGTAGTGTAGTGTCATTGCTGAGATAGTTGTGGAGGAAAGTGCTGGACAGCAGTCAAAGACGGGGGAAATTTTCTCATATTGTGGTATACACATTTATATGCATGTGAATAAATTAGAACCCAAAGAAGTGATGATATTTAAACTCGCAAAAGAAGTCGGTGTCAGGGTGTAGATATCCAGGAAACTAATCCGTAATGCTGTTTCATTCTTTATCAGATGTGAAGTGTTTTAAGGACAGCTATTAAGTGAAAGTTTGTGGTGACTGGAGTTTGATTAGTCACTGGAAAATATGTGAGCTTCTCTAGACTCTTCCATGAATTTTTGTGTTAAGTGATGATTCACAGCCAGGAGAATTCATGCTCCAAGAAATCTGTTGTGCTTTCCTTGAATGTGCAAGTATGTGTTTTGCTAATTCAAGCATGCATGTTTCAAGGAAGATGCTCCCTCCCTGGAGGTATTCCAGACCAGGCTGGACGAGGCCTTGAGTAACCTGTGCTAGTGGGACATGTCCCTGCCTACGGCAGGGGATTGGAACTAGATGGTCCTTGAGGTCCCTTCCAACCTTACCATTCTATGATTCTATTGAGGACATGATGTCTAGTAACCACTTCTTTTTTCTTCACTATAATACAGTAAGATAGAATCATAGAATGATAAGGTTGGAAGGGACCCCAAGGATCATCTAGTTAAGATGATATACTTTTTTTCATTTTTTTGATAGAAAAGTATTATAGACAATACATGACATTTTAGGATTAGTATAGACTGCTAATTTCATGTTGTTTCCCCTCTTCTGTTTTTTTTCTGTAATATTTTTCCATAGTTTGTGGAAAAAATGACTGTGGCCCACTTTTTAAATACAGTTACAATGTGAACTTCCTCTATGATGTAAAACTTTATTTTTTTTCCCCTTTGGAGAAGATGGTGTAGATATATACAGCATCTGTACCTTTCTGGGAGAAGCAGTGAGTATCTACATTTTTTGCTGAGTGCTGAGGAGTGTGAAACCAGTGCTTCTCTTGCCTTGAATGTTAAGTCTTGACCTTGTTAGTTTCTAGTAGTGACTTCTTTTTTTTTTTTACTTCTAGCAGAATTTCTTTATGTCTGAATTTTCTTACTTTCAGACATAAATAAACTGACGTTGAAAACCTGATGCCCATATTCTGTCCTTTTTTTTCTCCTGTGTTCTGAATGTTATTAAAAATCAGTATGTCATCACAAAAGTGATTCTACTTCTTGCTCTTTGTGGAGTCTCTTTTCAAAGGAACATTAACATTCACCTTTTTTTTTGCTTTCTGTTTTGAAGTTGCCATGTTTCAGTCATTACCCAGGGGATCTTTGTGTAAGTCTTCAGCTGAGTATTTAGAGCTTGGTTTCTGTGGTCAAATGAAGAAATGAACATGTGTAGCCTTTAGCTGTTTTCAATAATTTCTTCCTTTAGTAGCTTAGTTCTGTAATGTTTAAAGCTAACTTACAACAACCAGTCTTCCTATTCTGGCCAGCCAGTGAGATGGTGTTAGAATGACCTTCGCAGACCTTCACACCCCTAATGTGGTAGATCAATGCAAGTGGGAGATGTAGGTACTACAGTACATTTTCCCCTAAGTCAAAGTTTTACATGATAATATTTTTTTCTATTGCATGGAGCATAATGTAAACTTTGATGGGCCCATATGTGATCCTTACCCTATTCTTGTCTCATTTGGTGAATGTGCCTTTTAATATGAAACCAGAAGACACTTGAAATGTGTGGCATTTGAATTCAAAGCTCAAACTGAGATGGTTTGTAAGATGTTTTTGTTCTGCCAAGCAGTTCAGTGAGAAGTTATTAATTTAATAATAATTTGTTGTTACTGTACGTAACAACTCTTGTGTCATGATTACTTAAACATCTGTGAGTTTACAAGATGTACTTCTCTAAAACTTACATCAACCACACAACTAAATCCCCAGAGGACCCCTTGGAAAGGTAGTCATGTGTGCTTTCTCAAGATGCACCACTGTGTTTCTCATGGTTCCATCCCTGTAACCATATTTTCAGATAATTTTGTGGCTTATGTGTCATGACTTCCTTGGGCCACAGAATTTCTCGCTCAATTTCACAGCATGAGCTAAATTACTTTTCATGCAGGAGATTTTTACTTTCATGTGGCCAGCAGATCAATGGGGGTGATTCTACAGCCCTACTCTGCTTTGGTGAGACCCACCTACAGTACTGTGTCCAGCTCTGGAGTCCTCAACACAAGAAGGGCATGGACCTGTTGAAGCAAGTCCCAAGGAGAGCCATGAAAATGATCAGTGAGCTGTTGGAGAAAAAAGGGGGATGCTGGAACCTACTTCTTTAGTGCAAAAAGCTTATATATATACACACACAGAGAGACACACATGAAAATGCAAATATATTCATATAGAGAATGCCTATCCCCTGTCTTGGTCCACTTGGCAATCAGAGTCCTTTATTTTCTTCTCTGAAACATTGCCCATAATTTGCCTTTAGCCTTCTTGAGACTTACTGAAAATGTTTCCTGAAGTTAATAATGATCATGACCTGATTTCTGTTTTTGTAAGCCTCTTTTGAATCCCACTGTAGGCTTTTTCTTCTTCACTAAGTACATAACTCTGAGTTCTGATCCAAGTGTTGTGTGTGGCCAAAGACACTACAAGCCTCCTGAGGACTTTGGATCAGACTCTGTTGTGTTACAAGACTGTTGTCCATGATGCCAGCCTCAGCTGAACTTGTACTCTATCAAGACCTTTCTGTTGACAATAGGTTGACAGGTTGCTAGGTTGACAACCTCTAAAGTTTTCTGACTTAGCCTATGTATGTACAATCTACCTGACTTTCCAACCTAAAATTACCTGGCTTGACTGAACCTAATCTGTGCAAACACTGAATTTATGCACGCACTTTCAACTAACATCAGCTATTCTTCTGTTGGCGTTGGCTGGCCTTAAGCATGATCCATTCCCTAATCCTGGGTACTGGAAGGTTGTGTTCCCAAACAGAGGTGGGTGTTGCCTGAGTACAAGCATGGACAGAGCCAGAACTTCCTCATTTGAACAACAGTGCTGGTTTGTTCTCTTCTGGAATGATGAGGACAGTGGTGTTGTGTACAACAGTGTAATGATTTTTGCAGTTCTCTTGATGTGATTCTTTATCTCACCTTATGCTTTGTCTTTTGCTCAGCTTGCACAGCACCTAATGCAGTGGAATCCATGTTCTAATTTACTGTCTGCCTGTAAGTGTAACTGAAGGAAAGGTAACAGCAATTTGTACCTGTAACTGCGTGATTATATGTGATCACTGCTGCCAGGTTATTTGAATGGAGATCAGTGGAGATGTTGAGGATCAAAAGGTTATTGTTAAGTTTATGGCAGCAAAGACTCTAGCAGGCGCTCTGGAAGGCACCAAGCAATTAATCTGTGCAGTCTTTGGAAAGTAGCTCTGTAGTGTAATGATCCATTGAATTAACTGGTTTGCCGAACAACACACAACAGCAGGAGATGAAGTTCAGCAGCTTCAGGCTCTGAACTGCCACGAATAGTGCGCTCCAGATTAGAGCCTGAAACAGAATGATAATTGAAGGTGCCTTGGAGTCCAGCCTTGTTAAGAATTGTTGGAATCAATAGGTGACTGATGAGGCTACCAGGGAGATCGTTTTAGCCCGTGGAAATAACCACATGAAAGAAGGGATGAAATGTAAACTAGAACTGTATAGTTTTTAGAGTGACAGTAGACTTTTGAACCATTTGACTGGGGATCAGACCTGTTGAGAGTGTCCTTGCCTTGCTGGATGTGAGTCAACGTCTCTGCAGGACACACTCTGATTTATATTTCTTTGGGAAATACATTAGTCTTCCTGCACTCTTTTGTGGAAGTCACACCTGCAAGTATATTGGGTTTTATCTGACACTGCAAGCTGTGTATGTCCAGATCAGTGCTTTTTTCAGATGTATGAGGCCTCAGCAATATCTTTGCATGAAGCCAGGTCAGGATACAGCTCTGCGATTTGTACATAGGATTGAGCAGGAGGAAGCCTGCAGTACTTGCAGGCAATAAGGAGATAGTGTGTTTGAGGTGCTGTGCTTATAGTTCTGGCACAGGAATGAAGCTACAGTTTAATTGTTCAGTGACAGATGGTGCTATAAAGGGTTCACAGTAACTGTGTAACAGCCACATTGGTACAACTGATTTACTGATCTGGGTCTGAAACATGTTGCAGCTTTTCCTGTTCTGTTCCTTACTTGGTTCATATGGGATCAACAGTTCTGCACCTAATGAGTATTGTTTGGAGGTGCTGGGTGACTGCAGCCTACCTGGGGAGATAGCAGAGCTTATTGCAAGACCGAAATTTATGCTTGCTGTGATATTCTGCCTTAGTTTTTCTTTCAATAATACATAATGGTACATCCTAAAGACACTGTAAAATGTCATTAAAATATATGCAGGTAGTTTCTATTTTGATTTTCTGAAATTGTAACATGTATTATGTCTTTCTATAAAAATCAAAATATTGTTTAATAAACCTTGTTTTGTACATCTGTTTCATATATTATTTAAGGAAACAATTATTTCTTGCCAGAATTTTGTAAGACCTATATAATATGTTGCCCTAAAAGCACAGGAAAATAACATTTTATATTTGAGGGATTTTATATATAAGTATTCTCTCTCTTTTTTTTTTTTTACCCTTTGGTGAAAGATTCCTTTGTTTACTGAATGTTTAGCAATTGGGCTATAGTAATCTCTATTTCAAAGACCAGTTGGAGAAACAATAACGTGGTTTCTAGTGTGAAACCTGTGCATACAAAAATGCTTGTGCCTATATATATGTACACATGCATTCATGAAGGATAATGAAATGATAAGGTTGAAAGGTTGTAATGTGAGGAAAGGAACTGTGGGGAGACATTGAGTAAGTCTGTGTGTTTGTTTCAGAGGTCAGTGTGGGGTAAGAGCCACTTGAAATGACAACAGCAGTGCAGGTTGTGCAATCTGGTTTATTACTGCTTATAGTTTATACTTTGAGGGGGTCTTTGTGGTGTGGTGTTCGTATGTGTGGATTCAGAGGAGTCTGAAATGAAAAGTGTGCTTTATTTTGAAGTTTAAACTGTGTATTTCAGCAGGGATGAAGGGAAAGCAGAAGGGGTGATTAGAGTTGCCCTTGCTGGTGATCAGAATGAGCTGGCATGGTGCACAATCTTGTTTGCTGCAACCATACAACCTCCTTCCCTCTCCATTTGGATACTTTATATCCTGATTCTTCTCTGCTGGTACTGACATGAATTGGTGGGCTTAGATCATCTTTTTGAGATGTTGTCATTTTGGGATGGGTATTTGGATACTCCACATCCATTTGGATGCAAGTGAGACTAATTGTTAAAGGAATCTGAGTCATCAATAGGAGCTCTTGGTTGCTGGTCATGTCATAAACTTGTCTTAGAAATATGCATCTGAATCTAGGGCAAACCAGATATTCAGATCTTAAGAGGTCTTTTCATTGTTTTAAGACGGAGGTTGAGACAGAGATTGAGACATTAAAAGCTCTAGAGGTTAACTTTTGAGGTCCCATTGTCTCAATTTGAGTTGTTTAATTAATGATTGTGAGAAAGGACTGTCTGATGGAACATATTTGGTTACTTTACAGGGAAGAAAAAAATTCTAAATGAATTAATATTTCATTGTCAGAATTTTGTTGGTGAACTTCTTTGCTTGTCTCTCTGTCCTTTCCATGTTGGAATCACAGAAACTCAGCATTGCAGAGGGAGAAGCTTTAACTAGTGCTAAGTCTTTCTGTTGGCACTTTTTTTGTTCTTGATAAGATCCTCATTTAAAACAGGGGTTTTATATTGCAGCGTTCTTAAATACATGGAGAGAAGCCTCCAGATACTTCCCTTGGATCTTGCTCTGTCTGATAAACACGTTTGAAGAGCAACAATGAAATGGTTTTTTTCACTGTTCATCCTGTAGCTTGTAAGTCAACACTGTCCAGAAGTGTGAAGAGCTGTTTATTTGTCCGGTCCACAGGCAGAACAAAACCACTTCCTCAGTTTTCTAATGAGTATCTTATCTTGCAAGTGCACATATTTCTCTTTCAGTACTGTCTCACTACTGTTATGCAGACTGTGTAGCAAGGGTTGGATAAAAAAAGGACCTGACTTGAGGAATATGTGCTTGTGCAGTGTTCCCATTCTGTTGTGCATACTTGGGTTCTGTCGAAAGCAGCAAGTTGAAAGTGATACAACAGGTTGCATTAAATGGCAGAGACCTCTTTGGAGCTGACAAGGAGGAAATCACAAATATTTTAATTGTTAGGCTGGATTTTCTCTTCATATTTCCACTTCAGGTATTTTTCTTAGAAGTGCCAGTGGCTGGAATAGCTGACAAGGTTAGCTGACTATCTAAGGTCTAATGGTTAATTTTTAGGTGGGTAAGTTAGAAGTGGTATCTTGCTTTTTTCTGATCACTGAACAGTAATCATGGCAGTTGGAAATTTCTTGCTTAGAGTAAAGGCCATTTGTGAAATCATGTCTTCTGTAAGCCAAAGGGACTGTGCGTATACACTTTGTTCATAGACAGCCAATGGTAGTGAAATGAGAAAAATATGACAAATTCTTTTTCTTCTTCTTTTGATCCTTCTCTACTGCTGTTTGTTAGTCAATAATGTATTTAATTACGGATTCATGGATCACAAGCTGGCGCAATTTGAATTTCTTCCCAGTAAAGATCTGTAAGTTATATATAGAAATGTTTTATATATGTGTGCATGCTTTGAGTCGTTCATCTTATGGTTTCAGGCTCTGCTGGAATTAAGTGCAGTTGTATTGACTGAATGTTGTTTCCTTTTAGTGGATCTGATGGAAATAAAAGAAATTCGGCCAGGAAAAAATTCAAAGGACTTTGAGCGTTGCAAAGCAAAGCAAAGAGAAGAACACTGCTTTACTATTTTTTATGGTACCCAGTTTGTCCTCAACACCTTAAGCTTAGCAGGTACTTTTTCATTCTTGTTTTCTTCTTTAAAATTACTAAATCCATTGATGTAACAGTAGTGCAAAGAACACTGTGGTTTTGACTTCTGCACTTCAGGAGTGCACCAGATATGTAAAATCTGGAGATAGACCTTTTACCTGGGTGTGAACTGTTGCATTTGTAATGTTTTGCTTTTAAATAGTGTATCGCGTGAATGAGTGTAGTTTCTGATTTGCCTAATCATTTCTAGCAAGGTAGACTTTTGCTGGTTAATTATCACTGGTGAGGTTTGCAACACTGAAGAGTGGAGGTAAGGAGAGCATTGTCCTCTTTAAAGTTAGCAAAGGATTTGCTATTGTCCTCAGTGTGGCTAGAATATTATCCTGGCATTTTTATCCTGGCCAAAATTATTCTGGAAACAATAACCATGAAGAGTTAGACTACAGCTGTCTCACAGAAACCTCCTATCAACTATGGGCAATCACAGACTAGTTTAGGAAACTTAAGTTCTAGTTTGGGTTATGTGTGTGCATGTCACTTGATAGTACTAAACCTCTTGTAAAGAAATAAAGTTGGTGATAAACTGAAAATAGAGAGATGCATGTGAGATAGATATAGGCTACAACTTCAACTTTCCTCTGTGTGAAGGATTGGGGTACTTGTTTCAGGTGAGATTGCCCAAAGTTGCAAAACCAAAGATTTTTAAATGAAAAAGGATATAAATTCTGAATACAGTTTCTAACTAGTGGAGTTTATAAAGAAATTTCTCTTCTTTAAAGTTTGTACTGAATCCTTGGTATAGAATGATACAAATGATTTATTTGGAGCGGTAGTTCACTCTGTCCTGTGCAAGAGCAGGTCCATTTAAGTCATTAAATTAATTGTAAAATTTTGGTGGGAGAATCAGTGAGTGCTTTGTCAGCATTTTAATGTTAACAGGAGCTTTTTTTTTTTTTTTTAAAATTGAATTAATTTCTTCTAGATTGCAGTACTAGAAGAAAGGGTGGTTTTTTTTTTGAGTATGATGCACTGGAAATAAAAGGCTGCTTGTAACTAATCCATTGTTATAGGCTTTTAACTTTAAATAAGTTTTACCATTATTGGATGAAGTCTCTGAAAATTTTGAGCAAGTGGCTGCAGTGAAGTGCAGCTGTGCCATGTATTTCAGATTGATTTCCTGTTACAGTGCCCCTGTCCCTCCTCCATAGCAGTTCTCAAAACCAGACCTCTGCCAATACTTTGAAAACACTTAGTACCATGAGATACGTTGCTTTATTTCTGAACAGCAGAACAACATGATATAATTTTCAGTTAAGGGGGAAATCCTTTTCCTTGACGAAATGCTTTGTCGTGGTTTCTTAAAACAATATAAAAATAATTGTTACTTAAAGGGAATGGTAACTCTCATAAAGGGCTGGATTGTCTTGAGGGAAGAATTGGTTTGGCAGTGGTGAAGGGTGTTCTTTCCAAAATTGTAACTAATTGAAAGATATTTCCATGGGGAACTGAGGCTGGGCTCTAGCTTTATCCTTGAGGGATAAAGCATTGTTTGAAAATGTGTTTAAATAAACCATAATCTTAGTCTTTTGAGAAACTGTTTTGTTTTGAGGGCAGTTAAAAGAATGTACACACATTACCACTACTCTGTGAAAATAGTTTTTCATAACTGGCTTAACTGAAGAATGCCTTCTGAAATTTCAGAACTGGCATCCTAAAGCAAATTAACTTTGTCTACCTGAAGGCTGTAGTGGTAACATCTCACTCAAGGCCCTAAAATTTGGTTTCAGCTTAATCATTATTCTATAGGGAAGGTTATAACCAGCATGCAGTTCCTTGTCTTGCTTCTGTTGGGTCAAAGCATTACCAAATGCAGCCACTTTAAATGATACAGAGGACTCTTCTGGTTTGAAAAGTTGAAAGGTAAAATACATTTAAGACAAAACAAGACAGTGATAAACCGATTTGTAAGGTTGGGAGGAAGATGTACCTGGTTTCTGCTGTGAAGATGCCTAAGGAATTTTAGATCTTATTTTAACTTACATAAAAATGTGTTCTGAATAAGCTACAGCAGTTTTGTGCATTGCTCCCTTCCTGTTTCTCTTTCTTAAATCTAGCTGGTACAGTCTGTCTTTAGAGGTGAAGTTAGGACAGGCAGTAGGTGGGTAGTTATGTCCATCAAGAATGAGTACTTCCAATTTTCTTCTAGATTGCTTGGCATATAATGAATTAGCTTTATACTAGAATGCACTGAGTTCTTTTATCTGTGCTTCAAGTTACTTTAGATCTAGATGACTGGGCTTTTGCCATTTGTGAGACAGAAGGTAGGAAATTGAAAGGAAATCTATCTACAAGAGCTCATCGGGAATTTCAAGGTCTTTCTGCTGAGATACTGAATTTACCTACTGTGATATGCAGACTTCTGAAAGGAGATATTTTTTTGACAACCCACCCCCAAATCTATGGTGTTTTTTAAATTAGTTTTATTGTTAGCAACTTGAATCTATACAATGAGATTTACAACAGAGAAAGGTTAACCGACAGCTTTGCATTCTAGGGTTTATCAAGACAAGTTATGTCTTGCTTTTGTGTTGATTTTGGTTTTGGTGTTTCTCATGGCATGTGACTTCTTTCAGCTGACTCTAAAGATGATGCTGATAAATGGCTGTGTGGCTTGAACATCTTGTATCAAGAGGTCATGAGTGCTCCCACCCCTGCGATCACAGAGAGGTATGTGGACATACTTTCGCTTTCAGAGACTCTATGTCCTCCCTTGCTAGCTGACCAAACTGTAGTTTTGATGCCTTCACCTGCTCCAGTAAGGAGAAATTATTCTTATCTGTTCTTACCTGTCTGCTACACAAAGTGCTGCTGGATTCCAGGCTCTGTTTGTGCAGCAGGGTAACTCCTGTAGAGACTGAAGATAAGCTTAATAATGGTGCACTGTGTTTATCCTTCAGATCAAAATGGTGCCTGTGTGTATTTACTACTAATGCTGCTTATGGTATTTTCCTCTGCAGCTAGAATTGACATGCACTTTAATGAGGATTTTCTTTAAAATTCTCTAAACTCCTCTCCAGTGGCCTTTTTTTTTTTTTTATTTATAGACATCTAACATCTTTGAACTAGCAACCTCAGCTGGTATAAATCATTGACTTGAGTTACTGTAGTCTGGATTAGCTGAAGGTTTGGCTTGCTTTATCCACTTAAATTTTTACAGCTTCTGGTTGCTCATTCTTTTCTGTTCTGCCTGTTCTGTGTTGTATATGTGACCTTAAAATGCAGTATCGAGCAGCAGCAAAGTATGTACTTACAAATATGTTTATAAAACTGGCTGAATCCGTAGATGTTGCACAGGAAACGTTTTTGCTGTAATAAAAGAGATGTATCTTATGACTTTTAAATATTTCTATTGAATTTAATTTTGGTATTTAATTGTCTGTCATTTTAAAAATAATTTTTAGTGTGAGCATTGTTTTCTTTTTTTCCTTTCCTTTCCACAAGCTGGCTGAGAAAGCAGATCTACTCTGTTGATCAAACTAGAAGAAATAGGTAAGATGCTGTCTTTCTTTGTTCAGGTTTTCTTTTGTTACTGAACTTTTATTGTAGATTCTAACGTAGAATTGAGTGAAATAAATAATTCATCCCAGATCAAGAAATATAAGATCCCTGAAAATGGCATTTGCTCTTGCTTTAAGAGCTTGAGTTTTGCCTTTTGCTAAACACGTGTTCGTAGCACTCACTCATGGTCATGTATGTGGATGAGGCAGCAAACGATGAAACATAAATAGTTTTACTTTTAGCCTAGGATTATCCTGTCAAAATAAGGAAAGGGACCTGTTTTCTTTCAGTCTTACTGTTGAGATTCAGCTGAGCAGATATGTTAGGTTGCTTACTTAATGGAGGTCTTTGCCGTTTCATGGCTGAACTGAAGCCTATTATACAGATTGGACTGTATAATGCACTGTGAACTTTGCTGCACAGCTGTCCCACCACTTTTTTCATTGGTGAAGCTGACTTACATTGTAGTGGCTGCACTCTAATGTAGGCTGAGCAGAACCAACTTTCAAAAGCTGATTTGTGCTTTCCTAATTTTAAGGTGCATAAGCAAAGTTCAATATGGACTGCAAAAGATCCAGAGAAATGTTTAAATGATTAGTCTTCCCTTGTTTCAGTCTGCATGGATCCTGAATATGGCTAATTTGTGTGATATCTAGCTTGAAACCAGTCACAGCAGCAATGCCAGATATATCCAGAGATAGGGTTGTCCCAGCAATAACATGAATTCTTTCCTCAGGAGTCAGAGCTGTGAGAAGAGAATATTAAGAGGAAGGGGAGATAACAGATAACGTGAGGTTATTAGGGGAGAGGAGAAGGAGGATTTCTGGTGTGGCAGGATAATAACACGTGAAAGAGTTTACTTCAGCAGTGGGAAACAAGGTATTATTGGATGGTCCTGAGGATAGGTATAGAAGGAAACCAAGGTAATGCTTTGCATTAAGGGCAGACTTTTTTTCTTTTTTTCCTCTTTTTTTGAGCAGTCAGCCTGGCTTACATGGCCTTGTCTCTGAGCCAGGGAATCACCTCTGAACTAGTGCTTTGCATGTGAAAGAATTCTGAGGGGCTGTAGCTCCCAGTGTGCTGTGTAGCTTTGTGTGTTTGAGTTTCAGGTTCATGTGTGATGTGGGTTTGTAGCCTTTGCAGAGCAAAGGAGGCTTTTGCTGCCTTTTATTTATTTATTTTAAAAATAAATTCAGCTGCATACTGTTCTTAGACTTGCCAAAAATCCTGTGACACTTAAAAGACACTTAAAACTTCTATATCTGTTACTTTACTGTGATTTTGCTCTTTATCTGCAACGTGCATTTTAATCTAAGGTGTAATTCAGTGTAGAAAAGTACATACATTTCCTCTTATGTAGACCTTTTCCTAAAAGCAAAATAAAGCATGTTGTTTCATTGTGTGAATGAGACTGTTGTTGCAGGAAATAGCACCGTTCTGCAGACAGCTTGTGGCATTGTGCAGCTGGCTTCAGTATAAGCTGAGACACCATTTCAAAGCTGAGTTCCTAAACTGGCCAGAGTGACGAAGGGAACAGTACCATCCTTTACTGGATACACCTTCTGATGTATTTTGAAAAGCTGTCCCTGCAATTGAGCTGTGTGACAGGGTCCTGAAGCAAAAGCAAGTGTTAGGGTAGAGAAGATGTGGCTGCCAGTGTGTTTGCTGAAGAGATTTCATTTGTTGTGTTCAGGTTGTGTCATCACTACAAGGCAGTTTGGTTAGGACCAAGTGGAAGAGGCCTTGAGTGAGCTGTACTAGTGGGAGGTGTCCCTGCCTATGGCAGCAGGTTGGAACTAGATGATCCTTGAGGTCCCTTCCAACCTTACCATTCTATGATTCTATGACATGCACTGTGGAATGGGCAGGTTTTTGTTGTCTTGATAAGTGAGTCATGCTTTTAGAAAAATTCAGGAAAGTAGTTTGGACTGAGTTTCATTGTGTTTAGTGTTGCAGTTTCTAGGAAGGTTAATTGTAAAGGTTAGGCTTCCAGGCAAGTCCTGTTTCACAGGTTGAGTTTTTTCCAATGGTAATGAAGTTCCAGCTCTTTGTTTTGGCTTGTACTTGTCTGGTTAGAGGAAATTGCTTGTGCTTGGTGTTTAAGGTACAAACAGAGTGCTTATTCTTGCTCCTAAAAGTAGTGTTTTTTTCCAGCAGTCTGGCGACAAGGCGGAAAGCCAGGAATTTCCTGAGTTCTAATCTGGTTTTGGCATGGACTTTGGCTGTGTTCCTTCTTGCTTTTTCCCTCTTTCTACACAATGTAGATGGGAATATCTTACAGTAGTCGCTAGTATGGACACTGTAGAACAGAAGTTTTACTTTCATGTAAGTGCTAACTGGTTTTTGTTGCTTTCAAGTGACTCTGTTCTTCCTCTGTGTTTGCAGCGAGTTAGTGACTTGTGAATTGCCCTATAGGTCAAGACAGGTACCTTAGCTTTGCTTTCTCGAATGCTGCTAGTATTGCATTAACGTTTGTGGGCGCTGGCAGTAGGACCCACAAGTATTATGCCTGTCTTCTCTTGACTTTTTGCTGCTTCCCCTCATCTTCCACTCTAGGACTTGTTTCTCTGCCCTTCACATGTCTCATCATAATGCTTTGTCTGTCTTCCTGAGACCTCACATCAGTGCCTACCCAGAATATCCAGAGTTTGAGGCACTAACAAGAACGTGTGACCTAATGTTTGTTCTTCGCTGTCGAGAGACAAACTGAATAGCAGGTGGATGAAATAGGGCTGCAGGAAACAGCTTGGTGCTACTGAATGGATTAAGTTTCTCCTTTGCCATCTCTATGTGCTGCTAACAAGGCACTTCATCCCCTATTTTTATTCTGGCTAAGATGGTAAGCTGAGTGGCCTCGTGAAGGCAGTGGAAAACTTGTTCTGTCTCTTTTTTGGACACACAGTTTTCTGCTCACCTAGCAAACTAAATCAGATTAGTAGAAGATTTGATCATCATAACTGACTGATGAAAGCAGTGGGACCATAGCAACAGGAGAATGGAGTGGGGCGCGAGGAGAGGAGTTGGTCTTGCTTCTTGTAACAGCAGGGACCTGTACCTATGACACATTTAAAGCATTTGGACATCCACCTCCTTTAGAAATTCTCTCTCTCTCTCTCTGTTCATACAGAGGAATTACAATATCATTCCCCTACCTCCTATTTACATTTTGGTTATAAGTACAGTAAATATTTTGAGCTGTTGTGAGCTTGCAGTGAAGGATGCTATGGCAGCAGCAACTAGAACACTGCAATAAAATCTGAGATTGATGAGATGAGTGGAAGATGGGAAGGAAGTGGGGGGTTAAAAATAAGCTATTCACAGGTTTATTTCTAATACAAAATCTTCCTCTAACAAAAGAAGTATGGTGTATAGTGCATACATGATGTGATATGTGGCCAGAAAGTATTGCAACAATTAATAAATTTAGCTTTGTATGTACTTGGTGTATGTAAGCACTGTTGCTTAAAATCTGAAATCAGTGTCTTTTATTTGAAAGGCTGTGCTGTTACTTAGAAAGCTTTGTTATTGGAAATGTTCCTGGTTTGTCAGTGGACATTCAGAGCACTGGAACAGGCTGCCCAGAGAGGTTGTGGAGTTTCCTTCTCTGGAGGCTTTCAAAGGCAGCCTGGATGTGTTCCTGTGCGGCCTGTCCTAGGTGATCCTGCTTTGGCAGGGCAGTTGGACTCAATGATCTCTGGAGATCACTTCCAAGCCCTAACGTACTGTGATTTTGAAACTGCAAAAAGGGTCAGCAAGTTCATACAAATGGGCTTGGATGGCAATCCTCTCTGGGAAGACTTGTTTGTGAAAGGAGAGTGAGACCTCGTTCAGAGGTTGCAGAAGGGGAGGAGGGTCTGCTGCTGTGAATCAGTTTAACCATCCAATTGAATTACAGCAGAAGTGAGACGAACCATGCCCAAAATGTTTCTATAGTCACATATTTGTGTTGAGAGAAAACATGTTAGTATCTGACTAGATAGAGCACAACTGTGGATTTTTTGATGTGCTTTTCTTTTCCTTACCTTTTTTTTCCCCCCCAGTATCAGTCTTAGAGAGCTGAAAACTGCCCTTCCTCAAGTAAACTTCAAAGTGAGCAGCATGAAGTTCTTGAAGGATAAATTTGCGGTAATTACCTAATAATTTTTCTCAGTTATCATCTGCTAGGTGTTGTTAATTCTTTTCAGGATACTGCTTATGTGTTTGCCTCTTACCATGTACAGTTAAATAAATTATGTTGGTTAATTTCTCAGCTTGGCTTTGCCTGCATCTAAGGCTCTGAGAAAATGTAGTCTTAAATGTCCCAATGCCATTGCTGGGTTTTGAGCTTCCTGTGCAAGTGCATAGGAAACTGTTTTATGTTTAAGATAACATTCACATGTAAGAAACTTTTTTTTTTTTTTTTTTGCAATAAGATCAAGTAACAACCTCTTCATTCCAACTCATGATAATAGTAATTCTTAAAGGTTGTTTCCATTAGAATCATAGAACTATCGAGGTTGGAATTCTTACAGGAATTTTAAATATCCCCACCTTTTCCTGCTTTCCATCTCTCCACCCTTCAAGCATCCACTCTGGCTTCTGTTGCTCCAGCTGCCAATAACTAAATTAGGCATTTTTGCACTCAGTAACCTAGTGGAAATGGAGTCTGGGTACAAAATGCAAGACCAGAGATGTGGGCTAGGAGCACTGTGTCACAAACTAAGAATTTGTTTACCTATTTGTGTTTTTGAAATAAGTAAATAAGATCCCAAGTGCTTAAAACAAATGAAGCTGGGGTAGAACAAAATGCCTGAGAGTGTGACAACTGGGCTAGGAGTGACTTCAGAGTATGAATAACTTCTTTGCTCTGTAAATGCATTCTAAATTCACTCTGTGCTACTTTCTATTGTAGGAAATAGGTGCTAACAAGGAAGAGCTTACTTTTGAACAGTTTCACTTGTTCTACAAGAAAATCATGTTTGAACAACAGAAGTCGGTAAGGTTTTTCTTGAGTAGTTTTAACGCTGTTAAACTGCCTTAGCTGAATAAAGCTGGATAAAGACTGATTGTGTTTTAAAATTTTATTTCTTTTTGCTACCCATTTTCTTCATTCCCCATTCTCAAACCAACAAAAGGGTATAATACCGTACTTGATATGTAGATAACAGACACTACCAGCAGTTGGCTTGAGAAGATATAAATTGTTCATGTCACTTCATGTGTGGTGGCAGTAGAGATATGCACAGATATAATGGCTTTTCTAGCAAGAACGTTTCCTGTGAGTTTGTTCAGAATGTAGAATTGTTAGCTTGGCTGATCTCTTTACTGAGAGGAGTAAGGCTTTTCCATACTTGTATTAATCTTCTGTTGCTAAGAACACCATGCAAGTCATGGGGATGTATCCTGAGCATCAGATAATAGCTGTTGTTCTCATTGTCTCTCATGCTTGGAGATTACCAGTGGTGGGTCCATTACAAGACAATGTATTGGACTGTCCTTGGGGGCCACAAATGCATTGGAATGACACTTAAGTTAATTTATATGGACAACTACCTGACTATTATTTCTGTGTAGTCATTGCACAGATTCAAGAAGCTGGTGGAAACTACATACACTTAGTGACTCTGAAAGTTAGGAACTTTTTTAAACTGTGTGAAAACACATAATTTGAAATTGCTTGCATGAATGTCTTTGTCACCAACATGTGCTTACTGTTGATTTAACTTGCAGCTACTAAAATAGCAGCTTTTATAGTCAGTGTCAGTGCTGTTTCTTTTGTCAATACTTTCTTGTGCTTCTTAAAACTAATGCTGAAATTACTGTGAAGTAATAATCCCCATTTACTGATGGAGTTTGGTCGTGAAAGTTTAGCTGACTAGCTTGAGCTAATCAAAAGTTGAAGAGTAAAACACAGAATAAGGAGGCTGTCTGACTGCCTTAAGCTCTTTTTATCGCTCCTTGTGGATCATTTCAGAGAAACTACTCAGTTTGCTCAACAAGTGCTTTGGGTCAGCTGATAAGTTTCCTGTGATCTCTAACTATGCTGTGCCAAGCTGGAAACAATTTAAAGTTTATATTCACATGACTGAGCGTGATGGATTATATGTAATATGTGTTTTCTGGGATATAAAACAATAAAAACTTCCCAGAAACTTGATGGTGTATGCGGTACCTCACCAGCAGCAAGTTTTTTGCCTGAGAATTGCATGTGTTCACACTGAAAGGCTGGAAGTGCAGTTGCCAGCCTTGGCAGCATGGGGTTTTCTTATGCATTTAGTTTCAAATGTGTCTTGCCAACTTGTATGCAGCTTCTCTAGAGAAGACACACACATATATTTCCCCTTCTCAAACCAATGGATGCTATTAGATAGAATTAGACAGAAAATGGCATATTCTTCTGTTGCTTCTATTTTCTCCTTTTTTGTATTTATTTTGTTTGTTCATTTTATTTTGTTTTATTTTAAGATTCTTGATGAATTCAAAAAGGATTCCTCTGTGTTCATTCTTGGGTGAGACTCTTCATTTATATTATTTTTCCATATGGTTTTAGTACTGCAGGATTGTTTCTTAATTACATCACTGTTTTTCTTTGTTCTGATGCTTTAGCAAGTTAAAAGAAAGTTTACATAGGTTTGTATTCAGAAAGTTGAGCTTATCCTGGAAATAAGTCCATATTTGGTAAATATCTTTTCACTGTCTGACTACAGAAATTGTGCAGACTTGAACAAGAGAATTTCCCTGCCCTCTGATTTACTAAGAGCTGAACAGAATTATGAAGGGATAATTTGCTGGAGAAATTTTAACTTCAGTTTGGACAGTGGTGTGGTGGACAGACTTTGCCTAGATTTCAGCAGAAATGCTGATAGTAACAGTTTCTGCATCTGTCATTTGCTGAACTTGGAAATTTAAGTAAGATGTCTACAGCATGACAAAGGAGGACACAGGCATTGCTAACATTTTGACTGTGAACTAGATCAGTTTACCTCAGTTTTAATATTTCACTAACAGAATAAGGAAGTAATTATAAAAGTTTACTCTGAATGTAACGCGAATTTACTTAGACTTTGGTCACATCGAGAATAGAATCATAAAATGGTTTGGGTTGAAAGGGACTTTCAGAGGTCATCTTGTCCATAACCCTGGGCAGCCTGAGCTCGATGGAGGTGTCCTCTGTNGGTGTCCCTGCCTATGGCAGGGGTTTGGAACTTGATGATCTTTGATGTCCCTTCCAGCCTTACCATTCTATGATTCTATCATATGAATTGCACTTTGTGTGACTGCTTAACAGCACGGATTTATCAAGGATTTATTATGACTGGGTAAGTCATAAATTTTTTGGTGAAAGTTAATGCAGAATTTCTGTCCTACAAAGGGAAAGCACTTTTTGTTGTTGCATCTGTGCCTCACCTCCTTTTCCAAGGGGTTTTGACTTACCACAGTAGATCACCTGAATAGTATGTGGAAGGAGTTATTTGTGAAGTGGCTCTGTGTGGATTTAAAAGAACAGTGTCTCCATATGCCTCAACTACGCAACACCTCTGTTAAGTGAATGCTGCTCATTTGCTACACAGCAGTGAGCACGGATTTGTTACTCTTCCTATTGAATCTCTACCAAAACTAGATGAGGAACCCAGGAGGCTTTAGTCAAGGGCTCAGAATACAGTAATTAGATAATACAGTATTACAAGCCTAATCTAAATTCCATTGAAGTTCTGAAAAGTTTCTTGGTGGTGTCAGCACATTTATACTATAAGTCCGAGATACAAATCCGTGTAATTTTCTGCTATAACATCTGATGACATTTGCTCTCTTGTTTCTTTCTCCTGTCTCTTTTCTTTTTTTTCTAAAGAAATACTGACCGTCCAGATGCTTCAGCTGTTCATCTCCATGACTTCCAGAGATTCCTGCTATATGAGCAGCATGTGGGTTGCAGAAATTCTGAGTTCTTTTTCTTGAGGTTGTCTCACAGAATTCTATGCTCATTAAAAAGAAATGGGATGTGTCATAGAATACGATCGATGTCAGCTGAGATACTAAGCCTTCTCACTCTCTGTTACTGTTGACATTCACAAGAACTATTATATTTCATTGATATAAAGACTCTGAAGTTACACTGAGAGGACAGAGTATAAAAAAAAGTGCTTAAGGTTTTAACAGGTCTCCATTTAGTCACGTAGATAAACACGCAGGGTTAGAAGTAAACACTGGATGTATGTCAGAGACAATAGTCTGGCCTAGTTACCACTGTCAACACAGGTACATCTGGGATAATGCCTTGGACATGACCCCATTTTAGCAGCTCTTACATAAAAAGCTGAGCTGACTGCCTGCATTCAAGTCAAAGGTAGTTTTATCTTGAATAGGGCCAGTTCAAGTGTTCCATGCCAGCAAGCAGAGAAGGGTGGAGACAGGGACTGGAATCGTGTCTTCAGGGTCTCCTAGAATGTTGCTTAACAGAGACACCGTGGGGAAAAAAGCTGTTTGATATTTGCCAGGTGCTGCTAAGCTCTAGATTTGCAAGTGTGATTAAAAGTGAGACCTGTACTTCCTGTGTAAGCCTGCTATTTTCTTTTTCTCCCTATTTCTGTGTGTTAAAAGGACATTCAAATTGCATTTAGAAATGAGAGGGATTCTAGTTAAGACATATCCTTCACAGAGGTCAGCTTTTTCCTCTGTGTGTGCACAGATATGTGTACATAGCTAGTATGTGTATCTTGTGGGCCTCCAGTCTATACAAGGGTACTTAGATGGAGATCTTGTTTCTTGTGATATCACAGAGGAAACTCTCAAGATATATGGATACAATAAAATATGTTGACTTAAGCTAGCCAAATGAGAAACAAATAGGTCATATTTGTAGGTGTCTCTGCTCTTGGTTTGATTTCATGTAGAATCACACCACTTCTAAAGGCTTTTTCCTACTGTATTATCTGAAGGAATCTTGGGCACAAGATCTCACTAAAGTCCGAGAACGAATGACAAAATTTATTGATGACACTATGAGAGAAACTGCTGAACCTTTCCTCTTCATTGATGAGGTAAGAGAATGCTATTTTCTGATTGTTCCTTGTGGACTTTCTTTTGCTGATAGTTCTTAATTTGTGAATTGAATGGCAGATCCTCTAGCCTTCTCTAGCTAGATTGCTAGGTTTATTGTAGTCTTGTATGGTAAAAACATTGAAATTCAGTCTCTCTCTTTGTATTATAGTTCCTCACTTACCTGTTTGCGAAAGAAAACAGTATTTGGGATGAGAAATATGATTCAATAGATGCACAAGACATGAATAATCCTTTGTCCCACTACTGGATTTCTTCCTCTCACAACACGTAAGTTACTGAAAGTAACATAGCATGTCTTAAGAGAAAGTAATAGTTCTAAATTATGCCAGAAATATACTGCATGAATATGTGAAACCTTCTTAAAGCATGATGTACATGTGGCAGATACAGTGTTTGGGACTGTTTCCCCTGCTTCTTAAGGTCTTAGAGGTTTTGAGATATAACTGAGCTCAGCTGCCAGAAAACCCAAACCCTGAATCCTGTTACAAGACAAAAAATGAGTCCTGAGCTGAAACTATTAAAGCCTCTGTGCTCCCAGAAACTAAAGGTATTGAAGGAGCTTCCTTTTTTTTTTTTCCCAATCACCAGCAGCCTTATTGAGCTAGTATCAACATTACTTATACCCAAACATAAGAATACTAGAACGACCCCACTTGTCCTTTGGGAAAATCCCATATTGTTAGTGCAGTCTGAATGGCAGTGAAATTGTTGCTTTGGGAAAGGAGGCAGGAATGGTTAGCTTGACATTTTACAGTGATACAAAGTGGAAAGGATTTGGTCCTGAGCAGGAAAGGAGTATGGAGACTTTAAATTAGCAAATCTATTGATCAGAACTTGGCATTTTCCTGGATGACAAGGATTAGATCAGATGGAGGTGGCTAAAACAGAAGAGGGCTGGAATTTGCTACTTGTACTCTTCTTTTTGCTACACATACTCTTCTTTCTTATTTCTGATTATTTCTGTACTTTGTGTCTAAAGTGTCAGTGACAAGTCCTTGTCCTTGTTAATCTGTGATATGTAAGCTCTTTACCCAAAGTAGGAACCTATGTGAGAATGAATTTGAACTGTCTTCAAACAAAGGAGATTTACTCATCTAACAATATAATGAAAAGAAAGAAGGTGTAGAGAGATGGAGGAAATATAAACAAAATATTGCAGGAAACAAAATTAAATGGATATGGATGTGACTGTATTTTGAAGTAGAGGGTGTGATACCACTTTAAATACTCTACCTATTCCTCCAACATACTTATGACTCAACACAATAAGGTTTCAAAGCTCATCATCTGCTCTCCAGAAATGTGTCAATTAGAGTTGGTTGATGGTTCAGATTGAGTCCTTAACTTACTCTACTTCGATCAATTAAAAAATGTGATGGCATCAGGTTCAGCAGAGTCCAGTTCTTCCATCACAAGTTAAAAAAAAAATAAAAAAAAATCAAGATACATTCTCCATGATAGGAGAAAAATGTTGCCCAATGAGCAAGTGGGAAATCGTTGAAAATGGCTGCCTTTTACAGCTTTCTTTTACTCCTTAGATATCTGACAGGAGACCAGCTTCGAAGTGAGTCCTCCACAGAAGCTTACATCAGGTGCCTTAGAATGGGATGTCGATGTATTGAGTGTGAGTAAAGTTTGTGGAATGGTTTGTAAAATGCTGTCCAGATTGTTTGCCCTGTTTGCCAAAAAAGAAAAAAGAACTGAAATCAAGAACTAGTTTGTTTTTTGAAGTTGAAGTTGTCATATAAAACCCGCTAATTCCCTAAATTGTTTTCCTTATGCCTCACTATTGCTCTCTTTAATTGTTCTGATTCTCATTCTCATGGAGTTTTAAGAAGGTCTTTCTACATTTTATCTTTCTGTACACCAGAAATTCAGTCTTGGATTCACTACATGAAAGCATGAGATTTAAATTGGGATTACTTGTGTAGCACAGATTTCATGGCATAGGTTTAGTTGCCTTCATTGTACTACAGACAAGCCCAAGGCGCAGAGGTTTTTGTAATATGATGCCATTTGTCATCCTGATTAACTTGGTGGTAAACCAGTTGATGTCTTTGTGGATTTGTTTTGCATGGTGTTTCTTTGTCCCTGTACTTCTGTACCTTATAGAAGAGTTCAACTTCAGTGTCATTTTTTTCTCCAGCTTCTTCATCAAACTACTGGTTGCTGCCTGTTCGGTTTGGCTAATGCCAAATCAGAGTTTCAGGGTTAAAATCAACAACAGAGATAAGCATCAACTTGCTGCTTGTTGGAGTGTATTTATCCCTGGAAAATTATTGTAGACTAGCAGACTGACAATAGAGCTGCTTAAATTCATTATTTCCAGATTCCCACATGATAATGCTTTGGGAAAATTTTAGATTGTGTTTTATTTTTATTGCTCTTACTTAAGTGAACTTGATTTCCTCCGAGAGAGATATAAATTCATCTAATAGAATGCTTTGTTAGAACATTAAACTCTATGAGTCAGAATGTGGAACACTGAAGATTTGGATGTATTCATCTACTAGAGTTATTCAAGTAACTACTTGGTCTCTTCTTTTCTTTTTTTTTTTTTTTTCCACTGCTTGTCTTTCCTAGTGGATTGCTGGGATGGTCCTGATGGAAAACCCATCATCTACCATGGATGGACACGGACAACAAAGATCAAATTTGATGATGTCGTACAGGCGATCAAAGATCATGCCTTTGTTGCATCTGAGTAAGCTTACATTTTTTTCCCTAGGTTTGTTTTTGTATTCTTAGTTCTTCCTGAATTTATTTTCTTTATAATCTAGAGCAAAACATAATAGCAGAACAACGACGTTCCAGTAGTCTTCATTATTGGCAAATGCGGGTCTTGAATAGATTCAGTTTTGTGAAAAAACAAATCCAAAGCTCATCTAGAGAGGAAATTGCTGAGGGATGAGGGACAGCAAGAAAGACTTCTACAGGTACAATTGAAATAAAAAGAAGATGAAGGAAAAAAATGAGCCTGCTGCTGAATTTGGATGGGAGATTTAGTTGACTGCTGAAGGCTGAATGCTTCTCTTGCCTTAGTTTTCATTACTGGGGCCAGAGCACATGATATCCAAGGGGAAGCTCACAGAACAATTTGTTTAACTTCAAGGAGATGTTAATTAGGGAGTCTGGTTACTGTCTTCCACTGTATAGTGGGTAATTATAGAAAATACAAAGCCAAACTCTTTTCAGGTGCATGTGAAGGAAAACAGACACAATTTTGAGGTCAGGAGAAACAGACTTTCAGATAATAGTGCTTTAGCACTGAAACTGCCCAGAGAACTTAGAAAGAATCTTGCTTCTTGCAGTTACACACAAATTGACTGAACAACCTGATCTAACCTAGAAATTTGGCCTTCCCAAAGAAGATGTTTAGACTAGATGGCCTCCAGAGGTCCCTTGTTACCTTAAGGATTCTCTGATTGCACATGTGTTATCATCTGTTGGCTGTCTATTCCTTTGTCTTTTTGTTAACTTTAAGTATGTTCTTTGAAGTGGGGAGGGGAGAGAGGGTCCTGTTTTCCTTGCCATGCAGCCTGTAGCAAAAAGAAATTGTGTTCATTCACCTGTTTCCTCCTTCAAAGATACCCAGTCATTCTGTCAATTGAAGAGCACTGTAGTGTGGAGCAGCAGCGACACATGGCCAGAGTGTTCAAGGAGGTATTTGGTGATCATCTTTTAATGAAACCGATTGAAGCCAGTGCAGATCAGCTACCATCACCAACCCAGCTGAAGGAAAAAATCATCATCAAGGTAGGCTTGCTTCCTGTGCTGGCAGATAGAATATGAAAACAGGGCAGGAGCCAGAAATACTAGTTATGTCTTCACAGCTTACCAGGTAGTTTCTGTTGAGAGATGAGAAATTCCGTGCTCCAAGCATGTGCTAGTAACATTTTGCAGTATTGTACAGGGTCCTGTAAAAACTATATATTACACTGCTTGCTGTTATTTTGCTTTGCAATAAGTGCTGCTAGTTCAAGTGGCAGATTGAATGTCAGCTCTTTTCTAAAAGTCTTCCAGCTCCTGAAATGTCACTGCTAAATTTCAGCAAGGGTTCACTGCTGCAGGTGCTTTCAGAATGTGACCGTACATAGAGATACTCTACTCAGTGCTGTTGTGCAGCAGCATGAGGCAGTTAACTAAAGATTTTTCAGACTGAAATTGCAGTAGAAAGACAAAATTAGGTGGAGGGCTGCTCATGATCTCTTTAGTAAAATAATAATTACTTTTGACCATGCTCTGCTTTTCCAGCTCTTGTAGCAGTACTGCGTCCTATATATTAAACTTCTGAAGAGAGGAAGTAAGGGTAGATAGAAATAAACACAGTGGAAGACTGGAAATAATACCATCTCACTATAAGATGCAGAAGTTCTGTGCTTAAGGCTTTTTTCTCCCTCCAAGAGAGGAGCTGGATAGGCACATGAGCAGTAACATGACAGATTGGATTTTAAGGGCATTACAAACTGCTAAGAGTCTGCACAAGAGAACATCCATATCACTCTGTCCTGGCTGAAAGAGCGTTAGAGTCTTTAAATAGATGAGCACCTGCCAGCCAGCTAGTTGTGTTGTTTGGCTTTTGTTTGGAATATGTTGTCAGTAAACAGCTGGAGGCAGCTCCTGCTTTAAGGACATCTGGGATTTTTCAGAGAAGCCTCTCAAATTGAAATGTAACTACAGTAGACTATGCAGAACTGAATACAGCTGAGAACTGCTAGATAGAAAATGATTAATCCCATCATTAGCTGCAATTAAGTATTTTTGCCCCTTGAGATACTGTTTTTTTGTGGAGTGCACTCAAGAAAGTAGAACCTACCCCTTTTTTTCATAAAATATTTATTTTCTACTCATTTTTCTTGCAGAAGAGCGAGTTCTCAATTTTAATTTCTTTTGTTGTTGTTGCTGTTGGATTTACCTTTTTTTAGTTCCTTATGTCCTGCTCTTTACAGAGGGATTTTGTTTTATCCTTACTTCTTAGCTTGTGTCACTTCATGTTTTCTGTCCTCTATAGAACAATGAGCTCTTACCAATCCATTTGTGTTGTCTTTGTTCGAATGGTATCTCTATTAAATATTTAACCTTTTATTGTGTGATTCAAATTTTAAAGAAAGAGATTCTAGCCCTGTTACATAAAAGCCTTGTGGAACAACTGGTGTCATGGTAGTGACAGAAGAAGGCTGTGCAATGGAGGGAAATATTTCCGGTAATACCAAGTGTGCCAAAATATTGTGACCAATTTTATGTATGAATCTATGCGAGTGTATGACTGTGGTGGATGTTTTTGTTTTTAAGCACAAAAAACTGGGGCCAAAGGGAGACATTGATGTGAACTTAGAAGACAAGAAAGAAGAAAAAAAGCAACAAGGAGAGCTTTATATGTGGGACACAATAGAACAGGTATCATTTGTGCGGTATTTGTTACAGTTTGTTACTGGGTTGTGTAATACTGGAAATGTACATGGGTTTCCTCATTATCTGTGAGTAAGACTGTCATTTGAACAGATGTGAATGTGGGGAAGAAGGTTGGTTTATTGTCATACCTTCTTTTGAAATTGTGGTTAGCAGCTTAGCCAATGTCTTGTTAATGGTTTGAATATCTCAACTTTCAGAAATGGACTCGGCACTACTGTGCTATTGCTGATGAAAAGCTTTCGTTTAGTGATGACATAGAACAGAATGCTGATGAAGATTCATCAAAGGTGATGGCTATCTTTTGTTGTTTAGCCAGCTTATTTCAGTGTATGCTGATGCCCGTCTTCAATGCTGATGTTGAAATTACTCAAGATCCATGTCAGATAAGAGTTTGGAGATAAAAAAATAAATTACAAAGGGTTTTGTCCAGTTAACCTCTTTTTTAATGAAATAACATTTTCCCTTGGCTAATTGAGGCCTTGCATAAAAGGAACACAAAGACAAGAAAATAGTTTGATACTTAAAAGATAGTGCTGATACATGCATTGACAACATCCTTATGTGCCTCTGCCTAAATATGGTTGCTATTCTCAAACTAGGCAGTATGATAAACTAAGGTCTGTGGTGTTAGTATAGCACAGCTCTTACACAGTGCATGTTGATCATTTCACATATGCAAAGTGTTTGCCACAGGTGACCATGCATTCCTTGGCTGTTGTGCACGATGAAGAAGAAGCATGAGACTCATTATTAAGGGTTACACTAGCAGTGATGTTCAACAAGGTTTCTTGTTCTGACCTTTTGGGTGGGTTTTCATGCATGCCCTTTTCGTACCAACATGTATGTGCACAGTTCAGAGATCTCTCTGCACGTGCAGAACATTTTACCCATTTACCTAGATGGTAGTGAAATTTTTAATGTGTAAGGAAAAGCACAGATGAATCCTAGGAAAAGCTGATTAGAAACTGTAAATCAGCAGTAGGATGGTTTGCCTTGAAAACAAAAATTGGCATTTGCACTGCTGCATTCTTTCTTTTCTGACCGTTGCATATTGAGTAGGGCTGAAGTTTATCACTGCTCCAAAGAAGTGGCTTACTCGGAGAGGGGAGTTGAGAGTGACATTGAAGGTGATCATCTTGTTTTTGGAAAGAGAGTTCAGGGCTAGGAAGAGCTGAAATCCTGAAATAGTAGATTGTTACAGCAATAACATGTACTTTGTTCCAGGGTCATAAAATTAGTAAAATGATATAATATTTCTTATTTTCTGGTCTAGGAGGTGAAACACACTGAACTGCACTTAAAAGAGAAGTGGTTCCATGGGAAAATGAAAGAGGGGAGAACAACTGCTGAGAAACTGCTCCAAGAATACTGTGCTGAAGTGGGTGGCAAGGATGGGACATTCCTAGTTAGGGAAAGTGAGGCTTTCCCTAATGATTGCACTTTGTCATTCTGGTATGGCGATTGTCATAAAAATTCCCTGTGGGTTTTGCCTTTTTTTAATGTCATTGAGCAAAATGTGTTTGTCAGTTATACATTTATAGCTGACAGGAAATAGAAATAAGGAATTGCTATAATTAGGAGAATGTTATTGATGGGACTGTGAAAGACTGTTTTCCAAATTGAACTCTGGTGTAGCATAGTACAGGAGCAAGCCAAAATTTGATCTTTTAATTTAAGGATAAATGACTGGTTTCTACACCGAAAAACTCATCTTGTGAGTGTACTTTTATTAACACTGATTGATCTTTTCAATGAAAGAGTCCTCTAGAGGGAAAACAGTAAAGCACTTTGACTTGTTTTCTGTTGTTTATTTGATAGTCTGTTATTTTTTGTCTTCTGGTTGGGACATTACTAGTTATAGTGTATCTGATGGATTTCTGACCCAGAGTGCTCTCAGAGTAAATTTTGCAGTGTATGTCAGATTTTAATGAACTTAATTATTTATTTGATCCATTGTGGATTGAAAATTACTATTTTTCACCCTTAATCTTAGCTGTGTGAATTTCTCATGCTGTTCTTACGTGGTTGTTTCATGAGATGATACAGATTTCTTGCCTTTTTGCAAGCTTACCAAGTAGTTGGCCAGGAAAGGGTGAGGAAACGCTTCAGAAGAAGAAAACCTTTTATAAACACTTTCTTTTCCTTCTACCCCTCTGCATTTCTGCAGGAGGTCAGGTAGAGTCCAGCACTGCCGAATCCGTTCTTCAGGTGATGGCGACACTGTGAAGTACTACCTGACAGACAACCTCATGTTTGATAGCATCTATGATCTCATTCAACACTACAAGGAGGCCCACTTGCGATGTGCTGAATTTGAGTTGCGTCTGACTGATGCTGTGCCTAATCCCAGCCCTCATGAGACTAAAGAGTATGTACGGCAGAAGGCAAGGACCAGGGTTGTTATGTCAGTGTTCTTTGCATTGGTTTAGATGATCTTGGGTTTTTCATAGAAAATTTCCTGGTTTCAGAAGCACACTCAAGTGTTGCTTGTCTGTGAGTGTCACAGGAAAAGGCTTCCCTGAAGGAGGCTAAGATCACTAACTTTGTGAGAACCTGAAACAATAGAGAACAGTCATTTGGAGTGCACCAGCTAGGAAAATAAGTGAGAACTGTACTACTGTGAAAATGTGCCAATTCCTTCTTTCTCTGTTCAGTGTTTTACAGCACCCAGTGTGCTGGATTAGGTATTTAGTAGTTGGCTGTGGTCTGGCAACTAAGTGGTGTCATGGTATGTGCCATCTGGAAGCTTTATTACTGGGGCAGTGAGCCTAGACAGCTACGTTTCCCTTTTCCCACCCTCTGCTTCACCCTTGTCAGAACTGGTTTAGCTGACTTTGCCCCATGCTGATAGGAAGTGGTAGAGTTTGATGTTTATTTCCAGCTGGTACTTGCCTGATGTAGATCCCGGGCAGAGCTAGATCTTGTTCACTGGCAGGATGCTGTAGTCACTGCCCTTTGTTCTGTTTTCTTTGCAGTGAGAAGGGGTAAATCTCTTTCGCATGTGAAATATTGATCTACACCTTTAAACTTTTTTTTTTCTTGCCTGGGAGTCATGACCACATGTAGATAGCTATGGAAGTCAGTGAGATGGAACGGCAGGGTTCAAAGTTCAGCCTTTACTGCCTTTCTGTATAAGGTGGAGATGCACTGGCAGTATAAGTGGCCACAGCTTCACTGGAGACACATTAGATCTCTACAGCAAAAGATAAAATAGAAGAATTCAATTGCCTGCTGTTTTTTTGTCTCTTTGGGCTTTTCCTTAAATCTGCTATGTCAAAACTGAATAAACTACTTGAAAACTGAGTGGTAGAATAAAACCAAGATCTAGTGCTTTTGTTTCAGGAAGAAATGCAGATTTATGCTGTATGATTTCAGACAGACAAGATATTCTTGATATATTCTTGATGCTTTTATCCAAAATAAGCTACTGTGTTACAATGTTTTGTAATAAGCTGCTCTCACAGGTGTCAAGCTGGGGAAAATCTAATCCACAGTTCTTCTTGTAGTGTTTGAAACTCTGTTGTTAATAACACTGCCTGTTATTCTGACTGAATGACATTTGGCAAGCTGTGTAATCCTTTGTCCATTTTGATTTTTGAAACTGTTGCAGTTGGTACTATAGCAACTTGAGTAGGGGAGAGGCAGAAGACATGTTGATGCGAATTCCTCGAGACGGAGCCTTTCTGATTAGGAAGAGAGACGAACCTGCTTCGTTTGCCATGACTTTCAGGTAAGAAAAGACAAGTATATGACTACATGACCTAGCAGTTCAACAGTGTTGTGTTTTATTTTATTTAAAAACTACTGTGGTCTTTTTAGCATCATAAAATTCTCACTTTCAAACACTGAGCAATTAGCATGGTTGATTTGTTCAGCAGATCCTTGTACGAGAATGTGTACAAGACTTAATTTGTGACTGGAATAAACCTTTATGCTTTTCTAAGGAATATTTGGGCATTGACTATCCCTTTCTTCCTATAGAGAACTGTGTATGGCCCTTCTTCACTTCCTTGATGCGCTTTACTACAAGGTGCCACTTTGGAGTTTGCTTTGGTGCTGACTCAGTACTGATTCTAGGTCACTAAGTCCCTGTCATATAACTGACTGAAATGAAATGTCAAAATGAAAGTGTCAGCTTTTCTTAAGAGGGGAAGTATTTCTGCAGCTGAGGTTCTTGCAACAACATGAACAAAATGTATAGAATTGTGGTGGTCTTCATTGTGCCTTCAAATGAAATTGCTCTTCTCTAAAAATGCTTGTATCTGAAACAAAAATTGCTTTGGAGAAACAAATACTAGTTTTCATGTTATTTACATGTCTTACTATCTATTGATGTCCAGAATTCCCTCTGTACTTTGATTTGAAGCTTTTTGTTGTTACCAAGGTGGATATTGCAGTAACTTGAATTGCTGCATCTCAGTAAAACCATTTCACACTGGGGAAAACAAGAATACCATAACTTCATCAGCTGCAGAAGCATGCAGGGGTCTTCTGTGGGTGGGATGATTGTCAGTGGATGGTTACCAATGCAAGCACAAACCGTGTGTTCAAGCACAAAAGATTATTTCTGTTTTTTTCAAGATCGATTCCTGTAGTTATCCAAATGATTATAGGGAACAGAGAGCTACTTGTTCTCTGGGGACTGTGTCTGTCCCTTAGGGGCAGTGGCAGATCAGCAGCGGTGGATTCCAGAGGGACTCAGCCTGATCAGACACATTTATAGTAGTATGAAGGCGACAGAACACTTAAGGGGAAAAAATAGGAAAATTTAAGCAAAACCATGGATGTGTCCCATGGCCCTGTAGGAAAGTGAGAATGTCCTTTTGTGAATTGATCAGGCAACTGGAATTGAGGTTGGCTAAAGGAGGCTTTGGAAGAGGGATAAATTATTCGTTGTGGTTGAGATGCACAAAGCAGTTGTGGTCCAGTCTGCAGTGCTGGGGCTCTCACTGCAAGTCCCAGTACCCTTGACAGTGCCTGCGCTTGTTTCACAGAGCGGAGGGGAAGGTGAAGCACTTCCGAATTCAGCAGGATGGTCGCCATTTTGTGCTTGGCACCTCAGCTTATTTTGAGAGTTTGGTGGAGCTGGTGACCTACTATGAGAAGCATCCACTGTACAGGAAAATGAAACTGCGCTACCCGGTGACTGAAGAGCTGCTGGAGCGCTACAGCACTGTAAGTGATGCTCTTGGTACAAGTGGCAGTTGCTCTAGTGGTTTATGCCCCAGATTTAAACCTGGGGATGTTTGGTTTGGTTCTAGCTTTGGTAGATGACCTATGGGGGAGCAGTGGTTAAGCAGGTGGTTTTTGTATCTATGAAATGGAGATGATTCTGACTTCTGTCACAAAGGTTTTGAGATATGTGAAGGAAAGAGCTTCACCTTTGATTACAGGTCAACTCTTGCCTTCCTCAAGATTTGATTAGAAAAGCTGCTCTGTCAAGTGGGAGATCATTCTTCTGTTAAAAAGATTTTTTGATAATAGCAGTGTCTGCAGTTGGCCAGGTCTTCTATTGGTGGAGTGGGCTGAGATCTTAAAATGATCATGTGGGTGCCAGTTGCTGAACATTTCATCAGAAAATGAAATATTCTGCTGTGTCTATGTGCTCGTTGCACATAGAAGGGTACGCACAATGTCAAAACTATTTGATTTGTGATATATTGCTGCTTTGCTGTGGTTTACTCAAACTGGAATATAGACAGGTTAAATAAGACCCCCACAGGTTTGCACAGACCCCCACAGGCCTCTACAGGCTTCCACATTCAGCTATGTTCAGCTCTAGAACTGAGCATAACAAGTGTTTGATTTCTCTCCTGCTTGCCTATGCACTGTCAGAAAGCTGGGTTTAGCAAAGCATGTTCTATTAGTGTGAAGTGCTTCTATAAATTTTTGATTTCTGGAACTTCAGTATTTTTTTCTTCCTATTTTTAAGGAAAAAGATATTAACTCCCTCTATGATGTCAAGATGTATGTGGAACCCAGTGAAATCACTCCTACAGTGGTATGTCTAAAGGGAGATACTCATATTTACTGTACACCCCTGGAAATTTTGTTTATAGATTTCCTGTCAACAGTAGTGAAATGATAATTGAAGGTGTTAAGTCTGCTTGATTTATAGGGGACTGGAAAGCATAAATTTAAAGGGTATGACTTTTTTTCTAGCATCTCTTTAAAATTTGTACCAAGACATTTTCTTATGTGCAAATCCAGTATTGATTCATCCATACTGGGAATTTGGGCACTTCTTGCTACTGAGTCTGTGGAGATAATTTGACTTGACATACATACTTGTGCTGGTATGGCCCCAAATTAAATAACCTGTGAGAAGATCCAGTTTGAGGAGGCCAAATCTGCATGGTAAGAGAGTCCAGCGTGCAAACCCCAAGCGTATGTGTCATCGAGCGTATGTGTCTGCGTCTTTATGAGCACTGTTATTTGTCTGGGCACAAATTATCTCAAAGTGGTCACAATTCCACTTGCAAATGTGCCCTGCATGCACAAATAGATACAGAAATGCAAAATTTATTTATATGCTTTTTATGTAAAAATAGTGTCATAGAATCAACCAGTTTGGAAGAGACCTCCAAGATCATCCAGTGCAACCTACCATCCAACCCTATCAAATCAACTGAGATTTATTAATCTTATTTATTTATTAATGAGTTATTAAAGTTTGTCTTCTTTTGAGATATATATAACTATATTTTCATAACAAATTGCACAGCAACACCTGCTATTCCGTAATTCTTGTTAGAGCCTGCCTCCTTGTAAATTCTTATGCATGTAAATTTTATGACTGTTAATTCTTTTTATCCCTTTCTGGCCAATGAATTTGCATTGCTGCTGAAGAATTTTGATAATAGTAAATTCAAGATAAAGAAATTGCTTGTTCTGCCAAAACTGGACATCTTCCTAGAGGAAATGTAACCAGCAGGATAGCTGATGTGGTATTGAAGTGGAGGCTTTGTAGACATTAGGCATACAAACTCCAGCGGCATATAAATGCATGTAATGAAGATAGGAGACTGATATATCACTGTGTGATTTTTGAGTTGGGTTAGGGTTTTGTTTTGTTATTTTTTTATTGTTCGTTATTTTGTTTATTCTTTAATAATTATGTTGCAGCACCCATGAAAGAAAGCTGCTTTTGAATTTTTGCCAAGCTGGTACTTGAAGAGTAGCATTTAAGTAGCATCACTTTCTTCCACCAATAGATGTCACTCTGGAGCTTTAGTAATACGTTTTTAAGCTTCCGAACAAAACCAGGAAAGGGATCCAATCTCTCCTCTTTTTTTTAAAGATTGCATTATTGATTATTTTATGACCTGTCCCCCAAGATGACCCTTTTGCTTTGTTTCTCTTAAAGCCTCAGAGAACAGTGAAAGCCTTATATGACTACAGAGCCAAAAGAAGTGATGAATTGAGCTTTTCTCGAGGAGCTTTAATTCATAATGTCACAAAGGAAACTGGAGGCTGGTAAGGGCAAAGATTCCTCACAGGAGAACTTCTGGTGACTTAGATGGAGGGAAAAATTGAGCTTTGGATTGTGTTTTTAAAAAACTTTACCTATTGTCTGCTGCTAATTAACTGTGGCCTTGTAGATCTTAGTGCAAATGTATTTAATAAAAATCCTAAACCCCACTCACCCTTCAGCCTCTTTTCATGTCTTTTCCACAGCCCAGTGTATTCAATATTTTTCCTTAACTGCATTCATCCTTCCTGAACAGCAATTATCATTGTCATCATTGTTCTCTTTCTCTCCTTGCTCTGCTGAGTACTTCTCAGGATTCAAACCCACCTTTTTTAGTCTTCTTTCATAGGAGATTTTCTTTCTTAGCTGGCTTGTAAATTGGTTGGAAAGTTTGGGAATCTAATGTTTCCCTGTAGTTTCTGGAGAGTAATCAACCACATAATAGTATTTTTAGTACTGGAAGGGGAGAAAACCTCTTAAGTCATTAATTGCAGTTTACAGTAAATGTAATCCCTCTGAAATCATCTGTTACTACAGTTAATGATCACTTTGTTAGAGCTTTTAGCTACTTCATCACTTATATTTTGGTGATAGCTGCTAGACAAGCTAGTACAGGGTATTAATAACCAGTTTCTGGAGGATTATGCTTCATTAATGGGCTATTGAAACTCTTTAACTAATTTTTTTCCCCTGAATATATGTTTTTTAAATTCAGGTGGAAGGGGGATTATGGAGAAAAAGTCCAACACTATTTTCCATCTAATTATGTTGAAGACTTGTCACTCAATAATTCTGCTGAGCTTGAAAGCCAGGTGAGTGTTAAGGTTTGTCCACTGCCTTTCCCTAGGAACTGATAACTACTGGAAACGGAAGTCTGCCTTATGGAATTTTGACTCTCTGTGCTGGCTTTGAGAGAACACAGAGTATAGAAAGGAATGCATTCTTCATTTCTTTGCTGCTGAATATTTTTGTCAGTACATCTTCCACTGACTCTCTCCTTCAGCAGTTTTCTGTTTGGTGGGAGTTTAGATGATGGTTTCCTGCTAATCCAAGTCATACCAGTTCGGCTTTTTTGGGATAGTTTGACTAAACAACAATGTGCTTGAAGCTTTTAACTAGTTCACCTCTATATGACCTGCCTTAATATTTACAAATAATAAAACTGTGTCCAAACACATCTCACTAGCTGTTTCACACTCTGTTTTTTTTTTTTTATCTAGAACTAAGGCTATATTGTTTGTCAAAAATTTAGTCCAGAATCATGGACAAAGGTCTCTGCAACAAAAGAAAACAAAGCTCCATGCTAAGCAGTTCTGGCATTTCTGAGTTTTAAAAACAAAACGTTAAATTCTTTTGTTGTTCCAAAACGCTTCAGTGATTTTCTAGGAGGCTTTGGAAGAAGACACATGCATTAGAATTAGAGTCCTTGCAGCCTTAAGCAGACTTGAAAAATGAGCAGTTGTGTCAGGACAGAAGCTGCACTCCTCATTTTGACTACTCTCACTGTAGAGATTCTCGTGTGTTTCTTAAAGTGAGAAATTCTTGATGTGGAAAGGGATGATGCTTT
This sequence comes from Eubucco bourcierii, assembly GCA_013396675.1. Classification (NCBI taxonomy): domain Eukaryota; kingdom Metazoa; phylum Chordata; class Aves; order Piciformes; family Ramphastidae; genus Eubucco; species Eubucco bourcierii. Next base: position 462,090 of record VWZE01013833.1, on the reverse strand, counting down.
AAACATTTAAATATAATTTCAGTGAAAACTAGGTTAGATGTAATGGTGCCTGCTTATTATTTGTTAGTGTCCTGTGGATATTCACTCAGGAGAAGACCTGATTTAACTCTCATGTTTTTCAGATTATTGAAGATAATCCTTTAGGCTCACTGTGTCGTGGCATACTGGTACTCAATACATACAACGTTGGTATGTATCTTCTGATGCTCACATATGGACTTCTTAGCTTTCTGTGTTGGGTAGACTCTTTTATGTTTAACTGGAAGTACTAATTAATTGATGGATATATGTACTTACTTATTTTGGTGTAAAAAAACCAGCAAATCAAAATGCCTACTTGCATTAATATAGCTAAAATGATTACTGTGATGAAACTTAACTTGGCGTTACCTCTTGCAATAAATCAACAATGGCAGCTTAGAAGAACTGGGGTTTTTTTGGTGTAAATTTCTTACTACTCTGTTGCCTAACAGTGAAAATGCCCCAGGGGAAACACAGAAAGCCTTTTGTCTTCATTTTGGAACCGAAGAATGCAGAAGATCCATGTGTTGAGTTTGCAACCGATAAAGTAGAAGAACTCTTTGAATGGTACCAAAGTATCCGTGAAATCACTTGGAAAACCACTGAAGAGGTATTGATAAAGATCTGTTTGTTATTGGGTTTTATAATGAACTGCCATAAATTTCTAACAGGACTTGTCTTTAGCTGCCATACCCTTCTAAATCTTGCTAACACATGGTCCTTCGCTCTTGCATATTGCTGTTTGTTTGTTCATTTTATTGATGTTTTGAATCTTGTTCCCTAAACTCTTTTGGGAGTGGGATGTAAATTAGCATTTTCTGTGAATTTATGTTAACAGAAGCTTTTCAGCAGACTAGTGTCTGTGTTTCTCCCTGCACTTTGGTGAAGTACGCTTACTTGTGCGAAGTAGGTATCATCACAGTTTTACACCTGGTTTACACTCAGATATCAGAATATTCTGTTCAGAATTTTCAATCCACTAGGGACTGTATGTGAACTCTGACCTGCCTTTGCCTAAACTCCTCTTAATCCTGTTCACTGCTTTCTAGTGAAAGCACTGGCACTAAGAGGGAATTGTTTGGTTAATACTTTATTTATTTGTAACTAATAGGCACATTCGTATTTACCAGATCTTCAATAATAGTATTTCTAAATTCTTGCCTAAAGGTTAAAGGATTCTGTGAAAGTGTAGCTTCTACACCCCTCTGTGCTGCTTAAAGACCTTTTTCAGGACTTCCTTTTCCTGTTCTGATGTATTAGTTTACCTCCCTGTCATCTTTCCTAGTATTTAAGAAGTCTCTGACATGATCAAAAAGTCCTCACAGTGTTTAATTATACTTTTTCCATTGTTACCTTCATTCCATTTTTATTGTTAAGTGGATGCTATGAGTGATGGAAAATGTGTGTCAGTATCGTTTTGGCTTAAGCTGTTTATCTGTCACCTGGAGTGGTAATGCTCTGAGGGTTATCATCATCCTATTTATAGCAGGCAATTTGGTGTCTCAAGCAGAGGACTGCAAGTTCAGCAAAGGGAGAAGCAACAGGAGCTGTTGACCTGTTGTTGGGGGAAGAGGGATGTGACTCTTATGCAAGGCTTTCATTTAGAAATAAAAATGAGAAAAAGAAATACGACCTAGATGAAACATCTCTAAATGGAATGTTTTTAAGGTACATTAGTGGCTTTTCAGGAGCTTGGCAGCTTTTTCTCCTTCTGTACAGTTAGAAAAGTATTAAACACTCTGTGTTCAAAGATGCTTTAAAACTCATTTCTGTCAATCAGGAGGCCTTTCCACAGCGTGGTCTTTAAAAAGTTCACACGATAAACTGCTGCATGGGGAGGGGAAAAAGGTGAAGAAAGGCCCTTTTTGCAAATACAGTTAACAGACTGTTGGGGAAGGAAAAAGTATAATGAGGCAACATTATACTACAATATAATACAGGTTTTTCAGTTCTTCATTTTTAGACCGTGTCCAAAAAGTAAAACTAAGTTTCATGTATCTTGTCATCTCTGTTTAGTACTGACTTTGTCACGATCCTAGGAATGCTTGTTCATTGCTGGCTCTCCTGCTTGGTTATTATTGGAGGGTTATGTCTAAAGATGAGCACCTAGAAGTTGTTCTTTGCCAGTTGGAACTCTGATTGCTGTTGAGCAATGTGTGTGAAATTGGTGAATCACTAAGTATAATGAGGTTTGTATAGCTTTTTACCAAGGTATTTACAAGTCTAGAGTGTGTATTCCTCTTTGCTTTTCTTAGACTTCAGGGGATCATCTGTGGTTCATTGAAACATTCTGGAAAACCCCCTGTGCCCGCCCCCCCAGCCCCCAACTTCCTCTTCTCTTTGTCTTATTGAAGCAAATCTTTTGGAAGACTTCCTAATTGCTGCTGTGTCATAACCTCTTGTATCAGAGCTAATAACTGTTCAGTGTGGGACTCTTCTAACATGTTTTCTCTTGTTTCTCCTGTTTCTCTCTCTGTCTCCTATTTTGCCTGTACACTTGGGATGCTAATTTCAGTAGTCCCACTGCAGGGACTGCTGCTCGTCTTCCACAGAGCAGATACTTGGGAACATGGCAGTAGACAGTGGGTTTACTACAGATGATGACAGCAAGATTGCACATAATTTTCCATACACAGCATTACTGGTTCGGTGTGCAAATAGAAAACTACAGTGTGATGCTCATAGAGTTTGAATGTAGCTGTTTGGGAGTTACTTACAAGACATAAGTCCTTGGGATTGTAAATAAATGGAGACTTCACTACCCTTTGCATTTTTTATACATTTGCATTTCTATGAGGTATAGAGTTGAGAACATAACTAAAATTGAGTAGAACCACAGAAAAAGGGAAAAAAAAATGAAAAAAAATTGTTGCCAGGATTCTGAGCAGGACTGATGAGAGAAGCACTGGAACACTTGGTTAAAAAAGAACATCTAATACATCAAACCTCCCCAGAAAACCCTCACCCAACTAAAACCCAAACCCAGTTGGTTAGCCTGTGTTCTGGATTGGGTCTGTATGTACATTACATCTATCCAAGCAGCTAAAGTATCAGGCATCTGGGCAACAAAGGAATGCATCAACTTTTTAATTTCGTTAGAGTATACCCTGGAGTTACTGTACCATAGTACTCGGTGTATCTGTAATCTAAAACTTTGTTATATTTTACAGGAGAACAGGAGAAAATACTGGGAAAAGAATCAATTGATTGCTATTGAATTATCTGATCTGGTAATCTACTGCAAGCCAACAAGCAAAACCAAGGACAATTTAGGTACTCTTTCTCCTGTCTTTACAGATGTTAGTTGAAATGTATAGAACTGGAGAGAAAACAAAGTTCTCTCTCACCCATGTGTTTTTCAGCTTGGAAGTTGTACCAAGGGAACTTGAATCTTTTAAACTTTCAGCACAAAACTGTCACAAATTTCTAACTGGTTAACTAGAGACATCCTCTCATAGGTGTCTTTCATGGGGAAACTCACTAGTTATGTGTCAGTTGACTTTTTTGAGATGGAAGAGCTCTGACTGAACACTTGTACTTTTGTTAAAAAACCTTCAAATTGGATTTCCTGTGAATTACATAATTTTTGCCCGGGAACTTGCTTGCCATTTACAGAAGGTACTGGAACGGTAGAAAGTTTCATAATACAAATGAGAACTACAAATGTGGAATCTGACACTGAAATCTGTACTTCTTTTTCCAGATTTTTGTCCCTGCTGCTGGAGAAGGCAGCAAATATGCCCTTTTTCTTTAAGTTTCTTTGCAAACATTTTTAATAAGCTGTCAGTGTAGTTAAGACATTATAATTATAGTAATTGTTTGAATTATTGCCTAACCCTGGCTCACCCTTCCTTCTCCCTGTTTAAACCCAGGAAAAGATGTCTCATTTAAATATGTGTCCTAGTGCTCAGAAGTACATTATTAACAATGATGAGATGAGAATATGACAATGGACTCTTATCTGCCCTGCTGCAGAGCATGTGGCAAGCAGGCAATTTTAACTTTCAGACTTGATGCTCAACCCATTTGCCATGTCTGCATGAAAACTGTGCCAATTATTGCATTAAAGGACAAAGCAAAACAAAGTAAAACAGAGTGTTCTTGAGGATCTTAAAGGTCTCTTCCAGCCCTAATGATTCTGTGATTCTGTTAGTAGAAATGCAATATAAATGCCACCTTCTTTCTTCCTGTAGTAACCACTCTTTTTCCTTCTTACCTTGCATAGAAAATCCTGATTTCAGAGAAATTCGGTCCTTTGTGGAAACCAAGGCAGAGAGCATTGTTAAGCAAAAGCCAGTTGAGTTGTTGAGGTACAACCTGAAGGGACTGACACGTGTCTACCCTAAGGGACAGAGGGTTGACTCATCCAACTATGACCCATTTCGCCTCTGGCTTTGTGGCTCCCAGATGGTGGCTCTTAACTTCCAAACTCCAGGTAATAATTCTCTTTAAAAAAGGATCTAGTCCACCTTCCATTTCACCACGAACAAACCCATTGCTGACCCCTCTGCCATACTAGTCACTATGGCTGTCCTGTATATTTGTACTTCCCTCTAAGAGGGGATGTGCAAGACCAAAAAGTTTGGTTTTGGATGTGTGGATCACCTGAGAGGACTGGTTTCCCAAAATGAGTCTCCAAAAGTCCTGTCTCTGAACCTAGCTAGCCCTAAACTCTATACCTTGAGCTTTTTGTGACAGAGGTATTTACAGTAAGTTTGAGTTGCATGAGCACTTGTTCAGCCGCAGGGAAGGCTGTGTTTCATTTTCTGGCTAACTACCTTATGACACATGACAGGAGACTGTGAATGGAGATGGGTTTATTGGGGTTAAAATTGCCTAGAAGTGACTTGTCAGGTTCAGTTACTGAGGGGAACAGAGCCTTCCAACTTACCTTCCCAGTTCTTTCTGATAAAAGTGGTGACCAGAAAGAATTAACAGGGATGAGCTGGTACTTTCTTAGCTTTATTCAAATGGGGATCTTCTGTTATGACTGTTTAACTCTCTCCCTAGATAAATATATGCAATTGAACCATGCCTTGTTTTCACTTAATGGACGCACTGGCTATGTTCTGCAGCCAGAAAGCATGAGAAATGAAGAGTATGACCCAATGCCAAATGACTCGAAGAGGAAATTGCAGATGATTATGACAGTGAGGGTAAATCTCTTTTGTAAATTATGTTTTTTTACAAGTCATAAATATCTGTGTAAAGCTAAAAATAAAGCTATTATGTTTCAGAACGAGATCTGACAGATTGTCAAAATACTGATTTTAAATGTCAGTGTGTTTGAGAATAAAACTAATTCCATTGGTACTCGAAAAGAAATATATATCTTTATCATGCTAATGAAGCATATGGTATAGGACTGCAAAGACAGTCCTGGGATAATTTTATGTAATTGCTAGTAAAAGATTCCAAATGAGCTAACTTGCATTTCCAATCTAATGACTTCTCAGTAGAAGAGTCCTATTGGAACCTGGTTAGTTGCAGACTAACTAGTTCAGAGATTTCCAATGTGGAAGGAAGAAATTTATCATTAAATATAGAAACTAAACTGAAAAAAAAAAAATTGATCTCCCCCTTATCATATTTAGTACACTGTGACTTAATGTCATTCCCAGTTTTCACAAAGAGATAGGTTTATCATTTGGAAATGACACCTTGTTGTTTTCTAGTGCCAGGAGTTCAAACAGGAATTGAACTTGTTTCTGTTCTCAGTTGCTATGTAGTAAGAGATGTCCTTTAAAAGTATGTTTTCTGAGAAAAAAGAAACACATTAGCTGTTTTTCATTACAGTATACAGAACAGGTAATTAGGAGCCATGAATGTAAAGCAGGAATTTCTGGAACTGCATGTAATGAATGTCAGCTACAGTATCTTATCATTGGGTTACTCAAACAGTGGAAGATATTGTTGTGGTTGGCACAGACACCATGTTTAACACATGCAAGGAGATTCAAGAGAAGGATTGTGTATTTTTGCATGTTCTTGTGGATTTTTTTTCCCCCTCTTCTAGTTCTATAGGCTACCTTCTCTACAGAAATAACGATGCCAAGTTTCCTCTGGAGCTGGTTATAACACAGAGTTGTTTTTGCAGGTTTTAGGTGCTCGTCACCTCCCTAAACCTGGTAGAAGCATTGCTTGTCCCTTTGTAGAGGTAGAAATTTGTGGGGCTGAATATGATAACAGCAAATTCAAGACATCAGTTGTGAGTGAGTATCTGCAGTATTCTGTGTTGTTGGGGATATGGTTATACTTCAGTGTGTTTAAGTAAAGTGAGTGGAGGATGCTATGAATTTCTGTTTGTTTTCAACCAGCAATGTGTGTAGGGAGGACTAAGTTAGCTGTTGTTCTGGACTGATGAGTCATGCAATAGTATTCTCTTGTCTGCCTGTGGGAAAGTTAACTTGAGAAACTGTACATCAAATCTAGAAAAAAAAAGTCCTGATACAGTTTGTAAAAAAACATGAAAACTCACAATTCTGTTACGGTTTTGCCCGTGTGTAACTTTGTGTATTTGCATATTTTAGAAGTGCTGCCTTAAAAGTGTCTCTGACAGTGCTACTCAGTTCCCAAGTCTGACCCAAATGGGGACTTAGTGCTATGAATCCAGACTGTATTTATTTAAACCCAGCAACCCAAAATTGGCATCCTCTTGGAGACAGCTTGGGTATAAAGGATTGTAAAGCAGCATAACTTGCAATGCAATAGAAGTTTGGACAAAACTTGCTCCTGAGTTCTGGATAAGGGATGTGTGTTTGTCTGCATGTGTATTTTGTGTGCACACAAGCTCCATTCAGTTGCACTGAAATGAGGCAATGTCCCAACCACTTAGTATTTCACCATTTAATATTTCTAGATGCAGCACTGTTGCTACAGCAGATAAAAGGCTTGGGTTCTAATTGTCTAAACTACAGATACCAGTGGAAAATAAACACAGAATCCTGAAGAGAACATGCATTGTGGCTCTTCAAGATTCCAGAGAAGAGGATTATGATTTTAACTTCTGGGAGAGCAAAGTTCCTGGCTGTGTCACACATACCAGATTGCTCCTTTTTCTATAAATGGCTGTAAGAATTGGGCCATTCTGCATTAGTCTTCCCAGTGCTTTTCATGATTTTACTCCAGTGTGAGGCATGAGGCTCATGAACGTCGGCAATGAATTAGTTGGTTTTGGATTTTTTTGCAAATATATGTCCAAGGAGGTTTTCTATGTTTAAAAGCAAATAATAGCTTTTCTTCCTGGATTTCCATCCATGCCAAGTTTCTTCATACCTCCCCCCTGCCCTCAGATAAACAAATGCAAACCTTCTGAAGCAAGGTTGCAACAGGAGACAGATGGTAAATAGGATTTTTGGGCCCTTTTATCATCAGAAATTATCCTGGGATACATACCCATACAGGAACGAAGTGAAATTATTGCTTCAAATTGCAAATGTTTCCTTTTTGTTACAGATGACAATGGCCTTAATCCAGTGTGGGCACCATGTCCAGAGCAAGTGAAATTTGAAATTTATGATCCAAATCTGGCGTTTCTGCGCTTTGTTGTGTATGAGGAGGATATGTTCAGTGATCCCAATTTCTTAGCACATGCCACTTTTCCCATCAAAGGAATCAAAACAGGTAAGATCAATGAGTGTAATGAGTGCCTAATAAGCCAGAAAGGCACTGTTCAGCATTGCTGTATTGTGACTTTGCTGTCAGTAGCAGCTACAGCGCACCGAAGGACAAGAGCTCTTTTGATTGCTTTAATCCATTGTTTATTATGATACTGGATGTGTAGCATGTAAGTATTTAAAATAATCTTCTCACCCTCTTGATTTTTTTTTTTTTTTAACTTGGGAAAGCATTATGTTAAATAATTTGCTCTGTCCTTTCTACATGCTTTATTTCAGCAACAGGGTAGTGTCCTCTGAGTAAAATCTGGGAAGATTATTCTGCTGTCAGTGCCTTTGTTTTGTTAATTATTTTAGATGTGAAGGTAGAACAAGTTTCCTGCTTTCCTCTGCTTCCAGCTTTAGTTTTCAAAAGCATGTGAAACCACACGTTTCTCAATTTTGCCATCCTTGCCTTTTGTTTCCCTGTAACTGTCAGAGCAGAGCCTGGCTGCAGTTAACCTTTTGCCTTGACTCTAATTGTCTTTTGTGTATGTTCTCCCATGGCAGGTTTTAGATCAGTTCCTCTCAAGAACGGCTATAGTGAAGATATAGAACTGGCCTCACTTCTGGTTCACTGTGAAATGCAACAAGTTCTGGTGAGAACCAATGGAATGTTTAGTGCACTTAGTATGCTGTCTGTTCTTTAGGGAAACCAGGAAATTAGGATTTAGTTTTCTGTCTACAGGTACTGAGAAAGATAAATAACAGAAACTGAGTTACACTTCCTCTGGGTGGACAGATTACAAAGCTGTTAAAAGAAATAATGCACTAACAAAGCCTCATTATCTCCACTGTTTTTAATTGTAATGACATGGTCATTGTCTTCCCTTGCTGACTGATGGGATGTCATGCAAAACTAGCTGAAATCAACTTTGACTTCATAGAATATTTTTTTTTTTTGAAGCTCCTACATGAAAAGTAATTACTTCAGGAAGAGAAGATGGTAATTTCTCCCAGTTTTTTGTTAAAGGCATATTCTGGTTCATGCAGAAGTGCTAATCTACTTTTTAAAAACCTCTCTTAAACACCTAATTGAAATACTAGTATTTTTCAATATACAAGTGGAAAAAATATAATGATGCATCTTTGCTCATGAAGCCAGGATTAAAGTGGCATTTGTTGGTGTTCCAAAGGTGCTGCTGTATATGTTGATTTGAAACGGGATTATTCTCAGACTCTGTCTCAGTAATATTTTATGTAATTTACATACACTGGTGTAGAGGCCATGTGATGAATGTTTAAAAATACTTCTGGCAATTGAGTATTTCAGGGTGTTTTCCAGTACCTTTCAGGTTCAGAGGAAAATAATAAAAAGGTCCCACTTGTTATTTGTGGTCTTTTACATCTTACACTGCAGTTCACTCCATTGTACCTTTTTTTCCTGATTAGAACACCAACTTCTGCTAACTGTAAGTCATTCTGTCTCTGGAGGGGTTTGTGCCTGCAGTTGCACACACTGAAATGGAAATGACTCAATTCAGTCACATTCTTCTTCATGAAGGAAAGGCAACGTTTTTCAAATACTCTTTTCACAAAGCCACCTTACAACACATGTAAAGTGACTGAGTAATGACAGTGTTTGGCAGCCACGGTAGGCTAGCAAAGAAAGAGTCATGAGAACAGGAGAGGGCTAGATGCGGAGACTGAATGTGTGTGTGTCTTAGTGTGTGTGTGTGTAAACAAGAGAGACCTATGTTCTTTGGAGATAGTGTTTAAAATGTTCATATTTCATGGACACAAGTCAGATAGAGGAGGTCTGATAAACTGCTGTTTTCTTGGCTCGCTGCCTTTGAGAAAGCTGACAGCAACTCACCATTGCCTAAGATGTTGAGCACGGATATTGCTTGTAGATGTATTGCAAATTCCTCCTGCCGTGATTTCTCTTCAGGAATTCAGATCATTATTTGCCTGGGGCAGGAGCAGCTCTTAAAGCGTTGTTCAGAGCAGCAGTATGTCTCCCAATCTGTCAGCACCGAGTCCTTTGACAGTAGCGCATTTCGCACTCTCGAAGCCCCTTCTGCTTGTTAAGCCAAATGAAGATGCAGCACAGCTCTGTGTTTTTACAGTGTCTGATGTCTCTGGGTGGTAATGCAGTGGCAGGAGAACTTTCAGAAATTTTCCCTTTTGTTTGGAGCTCTGCAGCAAACCAAGACTTGCCTCAGTTAATCAGCTTTAGAAGTTCTGTCAGATTGTTCAAGAAGCATCAGAAAAGATCAAGGCTGTCTCCATCTGTTCTTCTGCCCTTTTCTTAAATGATGACCCTCCATAAAATGATATAACTTAATAACAGGCCTGTTTATTTACAGAGCCCATCTGCATACTCTTGGAGATGAAACACAAAATTAGACAGGGGAGTTACAGATGGCTGTGGAATTTTATCAGGAATAGAAAACCAAGAATATTGTAAACATAAGCTTGCACATTTGTGAATTATTGTGTGGGACCTTAATGCAGTTTTTGTTGAAGTTAACTGGTTTTCCTGATATTGCAGAAATTGTACTATACTAAGATTGTGGTTACATGTAGAAACATGTCTTATTTGCTGGAAAATGAATTTGCTTGCTTCCAAAAGTGCATGTATCTCTTCAACATTTTCTGATTACAGTCAGCCTCGATGGTGTGTATGTTTTTAACATAAAGGTTGAAGTGGACATTCTTAAATGGGTTTTTAAAGTCTTAACTTTGTGGATACATTTAGTTAGAAGAACGAACGGTAGTACATATGCATCTTGGCGGTTACACCTGCACTTTGGTAATTGGTAATCTGTTGTTGTTCTTTTTGCAGTTTGGGAATACAGAAGTTCCTTCTCCTTTAAAAAAAACCAAAACTACAACCTAAACCAGCAACAACAGAACCCAACAAAAAAAGTGCAACAAGAAACCCCAAAGAAACAGAAAAAAAACCCCAAACCTTTAAAATTCTTAGTCAGTGGCACAGCACTGAGGGTTACTTCAGTTATTTCAACTCATATATGTGTAGGAAGGGAAAAGAATCATAGAATGGTAAGGTTGGAAGGGACCTTAAGGATCATTAGTTCCATTAGTTCAAAGGTTTAGGAAAGGATCTTGTTTTCTTAACTGAAAACTCTTGGGTATGTTGAGTGACCTGTACTAGTGGGAGGTGTCCCTGCCTATTGCAGTGGGTTGGAACCAGATGATCCTTGAGGTTACTTCCCACCTTACCATTCTGATTCTATGTTGCTAACCTGTTAGTTTTCCTAGAACTGGACTAAGTGCAGAAAGAGGCATTCTTATTAGTATGCCACCTCTGAAAATGTTTGGATTTATTACATTTATTGATTGCAAGTCATTTATTGTAGGATGAGTATCTTGTTTTGCTGCTGAGGTGAAAATCAAGACTTCAGTCCTGCTAGTACTATTCCTCAGTAGTAACTCTATCAAGGAGACCACTTTTGTATCCCAAGTTTTGAAGTATTAAAATAAGTTAACGTCATAAAGAGAATTATGCTGATTGTTTTACATTTGTGGAATATTTTGATACCACCTACTCTGAGCAGTATATAACAGAAACTTAGACTGTTGTAAATTACTCTTCAAATACCTAAGTCCGTTCCTCTGCAAATATTTAATTGCCATAGCTTCACAGAAACATAGGATCCATCCTTCTGTCTTGATCATCTGGGCAGTATTTCCACCTTTACTCTGGATTTCAGTAGGAAGACACCAGGCTTGGCAGTGTGTGCTGTAATGCACAAATATGATGAAACAATCTAAAATTTTTTAAAAATTATTTTTACAGCTGTCATAATCTGATAACCCATCATGAATTCACTGTTTGCTGTCCTTTCCTCAGCAGGCTAACATGCTTTATTAGGGACAAATATTCCAGTTTAGATAAACACATTTCATGACTTGGGCTGAAATGTTCCTGGTGCCCTAGAGTAGGTAGCTCTTCATACTGTGGGGCTGAGAGGGTTTTGCAGTGTTTCCTCAGCTAGTTTCTGTAACCATTCCAGAACATTCTTATAAAACTGATTTTAGGAAGGTAATGGAATGTTTTTAGGAAAAAATCCACCAAAGTATGTTGATACTGTGTCATTTTGGGTAGGTGTCCAGTAGTTACATTGATTACTGGTGTTCTTTTGAAGGAGAGTGAAGAAGAGCTGTACTCCTCGTGTCGACAGCTTCGGAAGCGCCAGGAAGAGCTTAACAGCCAACTGTTCCTTTATGACACCCATCCCAATTTAAGGAATCCTAACAGAGATGCTATATTAAAAGAATTCAATGTGAATGAGCACAAACTACAGATATATCAAGACACATGCAACCGCAGGTGGGTTGATAATCGTTCTGCTTCCCAAGGCAGATCTGCCTAGATGTGATTTACGGAAAGGAAATCTCAGGTTTATGAAAAGAATCATGGAAAGAATGTGGAATGAGCACGTCAGAGGCAAGGGAGGGCTGCAGTGAAGGAAGGCTGGGCTGCAGGCCGCTAGAGGCCACCAGATGCTGTGAAATGTCTGCTCAGTGAAATCTCAGTTTCAGTGATAAGAGTGAAACTTGTAATTCTGGGAGTTCATATTCCTCTGCTCTCCTGCTGATCAGGAGTAAACCCTGGAAGAATAAATAGATTGCCTCATCCTTTCTACACTTTCAAAGTTACGTCTCCAGGAATTTCATTAACATATTAGTTGTGTGTGAACCGAAGACGTTTCCAAGTACACAAACCACAAAGCCCACAAACAGTATTGTGTTGTGACAGCACAGAATTGTCAGTTAAGCATCAGTACATTATCCGAAGCTTAGGGGAAGGATCTTCCTCCTTTGCTGCCACCTTTGGGTTGGGTGTGGGGGAGACAGAGACTTCATATACCAGGAGGAAATCAAGATGCGATGGGAGGAAGACTTCTGTTTACATTTCTGTACTCTTTTTTTTGTGTGTGCTAAACCCCTGGTTTACTCTCATTTACTGAGGAAAATATTTGCAATGCTTATTGCTTGCTGCTTGTATCTGAAGTTGAATTTGGTAGACTATTTTCCTCTGAGAAAGTCTTTAAGTGGGCTTCACATTTTCCTTTTCTTTTTCCTTAAGATTAAGGGAGAAGAAAGTCAGTAACAGCAAATTCTACTCTTGAAGGAATCAGTCTTTGTGTGCATTATGGTGCATTTCAGGAAGAGACATTGACATCCTACTCAATGATGATCTCATCAGACTGAAGGACTGGAAGAAGAGGAGGAGGAAAGATTGATTTCCTTAACAATTTCTTGTTATAAGAAAAAAACCTGGTTTAATTCCCAATAATTTATATTCTGTAAAAAATCATTCCCTCTGTGCAGGCCAGGCCTTCTTTGTATTCAAGATTTCTAAAATCTGAGGGCATGTAGTTGGCTAGACCTCACTTCTCACTATCAATACCTGAAGTACAAATATAAATCATCTGCTATATTTGTGTATGCAGGCTATAGATAAGACATTCACAACAATTTGCATGCATGGGACCACACTGCTTTAACCACCTGGCTCCTTAAGATTAACTAGTAGTAAGTTTTTAATTTATTAAATGCTGTAAAAGCACTTCTACAGCAGCATTGCCATGTCATGTGTGCCACAGTGCTCAGGGCAGCGGACTGTACTTTCTGATAGCGTATAAAATGTTTTGAGCAGCTGATAGCTTATACTCTGTTGTCCTCTGTTAAAAAATTGCTCTTACATTTGTGAGAACTAGATAATATGTTAATTGTTGAACCCAAATATCCTCTGCAACAGTAGTTGTGTTTTTCCTGCTGAACTCTCTGAGAAGGTCTGAGAAAGTAAAGTGGTGTGGACCTGTATTCATAACCCCTGTGAACCTATGGTCACAGCTTCAAAGCACTGTAAGGAAAAGTTCTAAGACATGCAGTAGGAAATACCAGCTTGAAGAAGGGAAGGGTGTTTCAATTTCTGAAAAGCATTTCCTTCAACGTTGTATCATTTTGAAATTCCTTTCAGCTGGTGATGTACTTAGAAATGAGTTTTCTAATGAACTCCATTTTTAATCTCACAGTCCTACTTGGACAATAGCGTCAGATAACGTTCTGAAAATGCAGACCATTATCCCAAAATGTGTCTAATCCAAATACGCACAAATACAGAGGCACATCATTCTCACAGCTTTAGTCCAGTGAAGATGGAGCTGCAGAGGAGAAAACTTGTGAGGTTGGCACATGTGTTTTCCTGCCAGAGCAGAGCTGAAAGTCCTTCCATGGCGCGTTTAACGCCGGTTGTCGTGATTTGTGTATGCATTGGCTCCTTGTGCTGGCACAATGTTATTACTGTCCAATTCCTAGCTGCTTTGTCTCTGCGTGGGTGGAGTGTTGCTGTCTCTATGCTTGACTTTACCTTTGAGATGTGTGCAGAGGAGTTACATTTTTCTGTCTAAGTGACTGCCTGAGGCATAAGACGCTGGATACATAGCGCTGTATTTCTGATCACAGCAAACTTGGATGTATTTGGGATTTGTGGCCAGATGAAGCTGTCTCAGCAATTTTCAGTTTCTCTTGTTCCCCGTGCTATGACTCGTGTTGCTTGCAGAGGCACTTAATTGATGCCGTTGTGTATTCACAGATGATGGTTTCAGGAACCCCCGTGAGGTTTTAGTTATTCTGTAAAGACAGTCTCGTCTCAAAGATGAAAGTGCTGTAGTAGCCACCACAATGGGGTGGCTTCTGTACATTTTTTATTATAAAGAAATTAATCACTGATCACCCAACTGAAAATGAGAGCAAAGTTAAAGGCAGTTCTGGTTTTTCTTCCACCTGCCTGAAATCTCTTCTGTACCCAGTTGTGATTGACTTGCTCAAGGATTAGATGGGTGCAGAACCTCCTTCAACCATGAAAAAAAGAGATCACATCCTCTGTAGATTTGGGAGGTGGAGCTGTAACCTTGGCTGCTGTATAAAACTGAGCTTATCTGCAGTATTCAGGAGTAATGGGATTGTCCAGTTGGTGTTTCTTGAGGGGAGGGACCTCTGGTGTGCATGCGTTTTGTTCCAGGATGTGATTACTTTGCCATTTTATCAGTCTTCTGTGCTGCATATTTCTTTCAGCAGCCTCCGTGATTCCCATTTAGTGTTATGAGAACATTGTGGTGTCAGTGTTGATAAGACAAGGTGGCTCAAAGCCTTGTCTAGAATGGCTTGAGGTGGTCACTAAAGGTGGGACGAGGTTTATAGGCAGCTGGGTACCACCTAGGTTTGGACTGGTCACAAAAATGGGAGACTATAAGATGCTAGGGCTTAGGAAGCTCAAACTGTAGAGCTCAAAGCTGTTGCTCTGGGGAGTTTTTGGGTTTGGTTTGTAGGGTTTTATTTTGTTTAAGTGCAATTCCAGAGCAGACATAACCAAAGTATCCATTTGTCCGGGCTTCTTTCCTTTCTGCGTATATTCCTGAGACGGGACAGCTGTTGTGTGATGAATGCAGGGGATCTCAGTGCTGCTGCTGTGCAAATATTTAAGAATTAGCACATTTTATAGGCTTTTGAAAAAGTCCTGTGCACATTCTGTACGCGTGTGTGATGTCAAAAGTTTTAAAAGGCACTCCCTCGGTATTTATGAAATGCATTTCATTTTATGGCCAGACTTTCCCCCAGGGTATAATGCTGTGCTGTATTCCCAAGCAAAATCCTGCATTGGCTGTTTTGTTGATTGGCAAGTTATGGGCAAGGCTCTGTACTAACTGGTCTCTTGTTTCTTGCATTCTGTGTTTTCACTCCAAAACCTTACCTCTTGGTGCTTTGGCAGGGCACAGGCTCTGTGGCAACTCAGTTGCAGAGTTTTTAATATGGAAGTAGGTTGGAATGTGTGTGCTGATTTTTGTAATCTGGGAGGAAAAAACATTTATAAATTTTTGGAAGTGAACAATATCTGTTGAATTGTTGTATTCTTATAGAAACTGTTTTAAATCTTTAACTTATTTTTAATAAATAATTTTTGATATCTCAGCAGTGATGTGATTGATGTCAGATGTTTCTTTGTTTAAGCATTGCTCATTGAATTTCATTAATTTAACCAGTCATTTGAGTGAGTTTGTATTGAGAAGTGGTGTGCTGGTGTGTGCTGATGTGTTCTGCTGCATTTCTCTGTTTTAAACTGACTTACTGACTCTTTCCATAGACATGGATATTGTTGCACCGCCTCTGGCTGCAGATAAGTAGGGCAGAAGGAAAATGTTGAAGATTGTGTTTCAACTTGGATTGCAACTCCTAACCAACCTTTTGCAGGGATAGATGGATACAAACTTCAGCCCTAGTGAGCATCAGACTTGGATCAACTCAACCAATAACGCCTGAACCAGGCAAAGATGAGTTTGTAGTAATTTTGAAAGCACAGTATCTTGATGTTGACCACAAAATGATATCAGTGTTATTTCTGCCTGTAAGGTTGCCTTAGTTGCATGGGCAGAGTGGTGCTGGGTGAGTGTGCACTGACTTTATGTTGTGATTTTTTTTTTTTTTTCATTGTTGGGAGTCTTTGGAAGGATTTTTCTAAAATTATGGTAGAAATTTTATATACATATGTATATATAATATATGTTCTTTTATATATATTGTGTGTGTGTATATATATATATATATACTGAGTAGGAATCAATATGAGGTATTGCAGCCTAAGTCTTCTAGGAAATCATTAAATTAGCCAATCTTTATCACCTTTTAATTTGTAAATATTGGTATGCACGAGTTCAGAAGTCCAAAACATTGCTTTGTCCAGGTGTTTTATAGCCTGTATTTTCACTTTTATTAACTTCAGTTCATCTATAAGTATCTGTATTGCAAACATTGTTTTAGTTTTGCAGTTCTCAAACTGACCTTTGGGATGGTGAGATGGCGTTAGCTACATACCAAAGATTATCTTTGAATTCTCCAAATAAGTTGTAAAAATCCAAATGTAGTGTGGAAATTGAAGTACAGTTGTTCCATTTTGCTGCAGTCTTGTGTCAGCATTTCTAAGTGCATTCCAACTAATTGAGTTTGTTCCAGACTGAAATTCCATCTATATGATTAGAATTATGAATTCTACATGATGATCACAGAGCAGAATCATAGAATGATAAGGTTGGAAGGGACCTCAAGAATCATCTAGTTCCAACCCCCTGCCACAGGCAGGGACAACACCCACTAGTACAGGTCACTCAAGGTCTTGTCCAACCTGGCCTTGAACACCTCCAGGAAGGGAGCAGCCACAACCTCCCTGGGCAACCTTCTGGCAATGTCTCACCCCCCTCACTGCAAAGAACTTCCTCCTAACATCCAGTCTAAATCTCCCCTCTGCTAGTTTAAACCCATTGCCCCTTGTCCTATCATTGCAGGACCTTGTAAATAGTCCCTCCCCAGCCTTCCTGTAGGCCCTCTTCAGATATTGGAAGGCTGCTCTAAGGTCTCCTGGAAACCTTCTCGTCTGCAGGCTGTAGAGTCCCAACTCTCTCAGCATGTCCTCATAGCAGAGCTGCTGCAGCCTTCTGAGCATCTTCACTCCAACACTTCAGTGTCCTTCCTGTGCTGGGGGCTCCAGATAATTAACTAATGATAGTTAACTTTCAGAATCAGTTAGGAGCTAAATGTATCTTCTGGTCTATAACAGTATTTATAAGCATGCCCAGCTACTAAAGAACTTCAACCTCAGTTTCATTCATCGCTAATCCAGGTTCTTAGGTGTTACTCCATCAAAACAATACAGCAAAGATACTTCTCTTAATATGTGTGTGCTTCTGAATTGCAATTTAATCCCCAGATCTCCGGTGTTCAGACCACTTTTCTGTAAAGATCGCATCACAAATTATTAAATATGCCACTATGTTGTTGAAAATACGTGGCAATGACTAATAGTTATGAAAGCAAGTTTTATTTGGATCACTTAAGAGAAGACCTGTAAAAATCTGCTCTACTTTTAGCATGATTGATATTTAAACCTCTAAAATAAGTATTTTTCTATACTTATTAGAAGTATGTGTGTATATCTGAAAAAGTTTTGCCTTGACGTGCTGTGTAAGTGAGGTTAAGCAGTGACTAAGGCTTCTGCAACTATTCACTTCTAACGTCAGTGTCATTCTTTCATAGCAAGGCACTGACCAATTGTGAAATAATTTTGAGGGCTAGGAAGAGCTGAAGCTATGCTGTATCCCAAGTTCTGCTTTTTTGTTTTTTAGATGCATTTCTGGTAATTAACTTTCAGGGAAAGAGGTAATAGATTAAAATTTGGAAACAGACACAACAGTTGAATTAATTACCTTAATCTATGCAGGTATTCATGCAGGAGCAGTAAAACCAAATTAGAAACAGTAAGAAGGTGAGACAATAGTCTTTGTAAAATACTTTAAATGGAGCAGCTCTGGCTAGCTTTATACATATGTAATTTTCAAGCAACCTGAAAGTATCTCCTTCAGCCACAGATTTTCTGTTTCCATTTTGGGAAGAGGAGGACTATCCTTCACCTCCTCTGTAGTCAGGACTTGGCTTTTTTCACTAGCTGGAGCTGAATGACAGTGAATTAATGACTGTACCAGAGTAGTGTTGATGGGGCCTGGGGTAGCCATTGCCAAGCCACTGCCTGTTTCTCCTAGCAAGTACCTGATTTAGTACCTTGCACTTGAGCAGAAGTCATGGGCTGTTAAGACAAAATAATGTCTCCTGTTCTGTTATCAGTGTAAAGTTCTGTCCTTGACTCCAGATGGATGAAAAGGTTCATGTGTTGAGCTCAGCTTCTGCAGTTCTGTTACTTAATGCATTGGTCAGTGTTTTTCTCTTTATTTGTTTTGTTTTGTTTTACTTCTCAGGACTCTTCTGTTGTACCTAAAATGTTATGCAAGGCTTTAACCTCAGTCAGTATTAACAGTGTGAGCTTAGACTTCCTAAGTGTAGCATCTTTTCATGGATTTTTGCACCAAGCCCACAGCTGACATAATTATGAATGGCATTAGCTGAGTTTTGCTAATAAAAATATCATAAATAGCAGAAGAAATTCCTCTGGGGCACAGGAGTTATGTTCCATATCTTCTTGAAAAGAGATTTTTACAAGATTTAACATGAAATACTGATCCTGTGACTCGTGCAACGGGCTTGTGCAATTTCTTGTACATTTTGTTTTTGTCTGCTGCTTCTGCTGACATTAAAATGTCCTAATCTGTTTCAGGTAACATCAAGTTAAAACCAGAGAACTTAAATGGGAAAATTAAGTGGTTTTTCACTTGCAAACACAGGCCTTGTTAGAATGTGAACAGCAGTCCAGAGCTTTTATAAGGCCACAAATGGCTTTTTGTCTTTCTTTTTTTTAATTTTTTTTGACTAAGTTTTCCTCTTTCTGCAGATTATGATGATGTACAGTAATGGCTTCTGGAAAGTGGCCCTTCTGCCATCAGCACTTTGTTGGAGGCACGTAAGCACTTTATAAAAGGAGTCCAACACTCCTGCTACACAAACACAGCTGCTTCAGGCCCCCTTCATTTATTTGCTATTATAGGAAACAACAACCAAAAAAAAGAGTTGAGTTCTTTCTTGAGCCATCCCTCAAGCTAAGTATTAAATATAGTTTCTTTCATGGTGTGCACATTGGTAGGGGAAAGAAAGAGGAGGAAAATCAGATTTCAAGCAAAAGAAAAGATGTATTTACCAAGAGGAATTGTTTTTTTTTATTTTAAAAGGTAAACTTCTCAGGAAAAGAACTCAGCACTCTAAAAATAATCCTAAAAATAATCTTAAAATAATCCACTAACTGCAAAAATCTCCATTTTCTAAACAGAGGTGGCAGCTGACCTGTAGCTTGGTTTCTCTATTTAGGCTTTTTTGGTTTTTGTTGGTTTGTTTGGGTTTTTTTGGTTTTTTTTTTTGTTTTTTGTTTTCTAAGAATCCTTTAACAACACAGTAGAGCTTCTGTCCATCTCTTTCTCTCCACTTCCTCAGTTTAATCACAGTAGAGTTTAGCAGAATTGAAATAACTTAATCTTTAATTTTCTGTATTTTCAGCTTTAAAATGGGATGTTTATAGAGAAGCATGAACTTTTAGGACTTGGATCAAGAAGTACTGGAACTGTAATGCTCATGAATAACTTTGTGATTTAACATTTTGATGTGAAATTTCTCAGTTAAGACAGAGATGAGGGAGTTGATAGAGTCAGCAGTGACCTGTACTTGAGATCTTACTTCCTGTTCTTAAAATGCCACAAAATTAGGAGTTTCATTCTGTCAAGCATCTATGTTCTACTACAGGGCTGAAGTTCTATTCAGGTTGTGTTCAGTGTTAAAAAGAAATATTATTAAATGCTAGAAATGTTGTATAAACAGTGGAAAATTAATGTAATCATTTAGTAAATGTCTTTGATGGATTATTTGTTTAACCATTCAGTAATGCTGGGAAAAAATCATAAGTCTTATTTATGAATGTACTTTAAGTAGCTCATTCATTTTAAACAGGCATATTTTACTGTTGGAAAAAAAATCTACAAATCTGTGCTGCTCTGAGCACTTTGCTATAACTCAGATTAACCATTGTGCCTTTCCCAGAAATGTCATCACACAGAGTTAACTCAGAAAAGCAAACCAGAATGTATTAAAAGAAGAATTTATTTATTGTCTAGGAGCTAATCAATCTTGGTTAGGCACATATACATCCCAAGTGTTGGAAGCACAAATACTGGAAATAGGAAAGAGTAACTTGTTGATAAGAATCTAGTTCTGAACCAGAACACTGGGTGAAGGCCCAACTGTCCATGTTTGGTGATGAGATCAAAACAGGGATGTTGGCTTAGGCCAGGTGTGGCTCTGGAATGCCTTTGCCCCACTTATCACTGCACTTAGCTATTCCTGGCAGAAGATGGCTTTTTCCCAGCAGAAGACATCAAGTCCGAGAGGCCATGAATAACTGTATGTACAACCCAGAAGTCTGCTTAGTGATACAGCTACAGTCCCACCTCCACACCTTACACAACAGCAAACCGAGGGATCAATACTAGCCCCTTTGGAACCCAGTGCCTGGGTGAGCATTCCACAAACAAAACACTGGGGACACTATGACAGGTTTGTCTTCCTCACCCTTCCCAGCAGGGATACCCTTATGGTAAGCTGTGTCCTGGCACTGGTACCCAGTGTATTTTGTCAGGAGTGATGACAATTGTAAAGCTGTAGAACAATTGCTGCAGTCAAATCCCCATCACTGGCAATCTAAAGAATCTGTAGGTATGTTGCAAGTGTAAATAAACCCTGTTATTTGTGCTGAAATGGAACCCCACTGCAATACAACTGGGTTGCTCATACATCTGGTGTTGGAACTGTAACCCACCCTAACTGGCATCACTATTAAAAGAGAAATCCAGTGGACCCTAGCCCTTTTAATCTCTGAGGACCCTTTTAATCTCTGGCTAGAAAGCAAGGAACTTAATTTCTTACTACATTTACCCCCACTTCACCCAACACCAAGTTGGAAAGCAGAATTTGATTTTGGAATGTGATAAAGGAGTAAGTTTATTTTGCTCTGGATGATGTAGCACCAAATTTTCAAGATGAAAAGGCAGGAATGAAGAGTATAGTCTCATTAGGGAAGGAGAAGGGTCAGCCTAAGGACACTTGTTCCATTCACTGCAGTGTGCTGTTTTACCTGAAAATAAAATGCTGTTTGTAGCAATACTGACCTTCATCTTGTTAGTGAGCTGATCAATTTTTGCTTTGAAGAGAACTATGTATAAAAATGTTATCTTTTAACTCAGATTTCTGTTCCCCAGGGATAAAACTGCTATTTACCCGAATGACATAACATAAATGTTCATTATTTTTCTTGGTTTTGTTGGTTTTTTTTCATTCTGTTACCTATCAAACCCAAACGACTCAGAGAACGTAACTGAATTCTGTCCTCCACACTCAGCATTTCATCTTTCAGAGTGAAAATGTAACAGTGGATGAAAGCCATGAGACCATCACAGCAATCAGCAGGAACAGCAATCCTCCATCTCTAACAAGATGCACAATGCTGTACGTTCTTGGTTTTGGTCCACAGCCCTGAGATCTGAACCACTCAACCACTTCATTCAGGCTATACTGCTGAGGTTCATACCCCAGTTCCTTTCTGGCCTTCTCCATACTAAAATAATGCGTGACGCCCGTTTTGTAAACCTCTGTGCGGGTGAGGAGAGGCTGAAAATTATAAACATGTCCTACAAGCAAATGAACTGCTTCAGTAAGGAATGCAAAGAAGTAGACAATGGAAAGAGGCAGACGACAGGTTGGGAACTTGTAACCCAAACCTTCCACTAAGGGTCGGAAAAATTCAAAGTTATTTACAGGCCTGCCATCTGAAATAAAGTAGGCTTGGCCTGCAGCTATGTGCTTTTTGTCAGCTTTGAGGGCCTCAGAGGCAAGAATGTGAGCCTGAACTAGATTGTCTACATGTACAAATTCTACTAAACTCTCTGGATCTCCATACACAAATTTAAACAGTCCCCTTTCAATGTAGCTAACTATTCTTGGAAGATGTCTTTGTTCTCCAGGTCCATAGATGCCTGCTGGTCGGAGAGCACAGGTCCTTAATACACCTTTCCCATTTCCAAGCTCAGCACCGTTTGCCTCCAGTACCTTCATTTCCGCTACAGATTTGGTCCGGGAGTAGTGGTCTGGATGAAGGTGAAGAGGTAGGTAAGGCAGAGATTCATCCCCGTTTTCTATAACCTGGCCTCCAAATATCACATTATATGTACTTGTGTAAACCAGACTTGACACTCCTGTGCTCTTGCAGGCTTGGATGACATTTTCTGTTCCTTTCACATTAACATCTTCTATCAATTTCCGGTTCAGCTGCTCCCTGCCAGACATTCCATAGGAAGCGATATGGAATACACAGATAACATCTCTGAAAGCCTCTTCCACTTCAGACAGGCAACAGACATCCCCTTGCATGAACCTTATTCCCTCTGGCACAGTTTGAAGTGGCTTCACAACATCAAAGAGAATCACATCAACTCCCTTTTGGTACATGGCACAACCTAAACTAAAACATGATAGAAACCATATGTTAGTATGCATAGCGTAGTGATCCATCAAACATTTCACCTGGAGGTACGAGAAGACTACGATTTTAATGCTCTTTTTATTTCTGATGGGTCTTTTAAACATTCAGCCATCAGTTTTGTGCAAGACTGGGCTGTGGTACTTAGGTGCTAAACTAATTTCTTAGGCTCCACCAAAACTTTGGACACACACAAAAAAAAAAAAAAAAAAAAAAAAGGAACCCAGAAGCAGAACTTTTGTAAAGGAAAATTCTGGACAGAAATAACTGCTTTCAGCAGTTTTGGGGAAGAAATCAGCTATTTTTCTGCTTCTGTCCCCTATAGACCAGCAGTAGCAAACCTTTCAGGTGTAAACCTGTAGCCAAGTATTTTAAAAAATCCCCATGTATTGTTTTTATCTTACTGCTTTTGTGCCATCCTGGTTCTGTCAGGACAATAGGTTGTGTTTGTCATTGTTTGAATTTATGGAGAAAAGGAAAGAGTGAGATGCTTCAGAGGTGAATCCTTTGCTGCATGCCTACATTTTACTTCACAGATACAAACACAGGTATTGACACTGTTTAAATCCAGCATTCTCCTCAACCATTCTTCTAACTGTTTTATTTTCTTTAGTGCTTAAAGGGGGAGCCAGGAGGGAAAAAACAAGCAGAAGTCAGATCGCTGTCTTCTGATTTTTTTTTCCCCCACTTGAAATTTATTTTTTGTTCATGGCTGTAATCTCTCTCAACTACCTAAGTCGTTTTACATCTGAAGGTACTCCAGAAGGTAGTCTAGGGCTCAAAATAGGATTTTTTCTTTACATGGTTTAGCCTGCAGATTCCTCTACAGTGAGGGGAAATGGATTTCACTGAAACATATACCTTATTAACAACTCTAATCCTAAAACATCGATGCCCATCAAAACAAATCTATTCCTGAGAATAGAGAGCAACTGTGGTATTTTATCTATACAGCTGAGCACCTGTCTTAACTATTTGCAGACCACAGCCTACTGTCAAAAGAAAGATCATACAAGCACAGACTCACTCTGGAGAGCAGGCTGAAAGATGATGATCTAAACCTCCCATTACAAAGGTGACCAGGCAGCTAAAAATGTCTGCGTCCAGGTGATGCCTGACATTTGGGAACATGTTAACATATTTACTTAACGTTGAGAAATGAGTCTTGCTTTTAAACAAACATGTTTTTCTAAGATAAGATGGGGTGAACTGAACATCTCTGCCCCAGTTTTCTCTTCTACAGCTGGATTTTGTTGCCTCACCAGCAGCAATCTATTACATTGACTCTCCTATGTAATAATGACTTAATGCACTAACCGGAAGCCAAAGTAACCA
The DNA here is from genome assembly GCA_013396675.1 of Eubucco bourcierii. NCBI lineage: Eukaryota > Metazoa > Chordata > Aves > Piciformes > Ramphastidae > Eubucco > Eubucco bourcierii. The sequence continues at coordinate 438,090 of VWZE01013833.1, read as the reverse complement.
CCTCCTCCAGTAATGAGGACTCTTTCCTTGGCAGTATTTTCGGTTCCCATCCTCTTTCCTTTGGCACTGTTCAAGGAAATTGACCTATAAAACACATTGTAAAAACGCACATTAAAACCAAAGGGTTTTAATATTCAGTTATTTACATTCTGTTATTCGCCGATCTATTTCGTGTTTTAATGGAAGCCTTTCATTTCACCATCTGCTAAGCGAGGTCCAACGGCATTCTGCCCTGGTGTTCCTCACAAAGAAAGGAAAGATGAGTGTTATAAAAAAAGCTGTCGTTATCAAACGCTGGGAAAGCCTTCAACTTCCCTCCCTGGGCCTTGTTCTGCGGCTGTTCCGTGTACACCGACTGGAAGCGGAGCACTAGGAGCGCGATCGGGTCGGTCAGCACAGCCAGCCCACGCAGTGCTCTGCAGTGCCCTGCCGGCAGCTCCGGCCAGCTCCGCGGGCGGGAAGGGGTCCCGGAGCAGCTGCCCGCCCCAGGCTCCCGCCCTTACCTGGTCCGCCGGCCGCAGCCCTCCCGCAGCGCCGTCGTTGGCCCACGCCGCTGGGCCTCACGGGAAATGGAGTTCGGCGGGGCCGGGGCGGGAAGGGAGGTGCGGGCAGCAGTCGGCAGATGCCGGTGAGCGTCGGTTAGCCGGGCTTTGCCGTGCTGCGTCAATTTCTCTGCCCAGAAGATGCTTTCCCCCTTCCCTTCCCCCGCTACACTTGGCCAGAGGTTGGCTTGCAGAGTGAGGCTCTTTAAACCTGCCAATCTCCTGTCATCTTTGAAATCTGGGCACTTCCCAGTTGTGTCGAACCCTGAGGTGTGCACTTTGCCCTCAGTGCGTGTGCCTGTTCCCGGGGGTATGAGGCTCTGCAGAGGTTTGGGATGTCTGAGGGAGTGTCCTTGAAAGCCACAAGTCTTGGGTGTTTAGGATGGACGGGAGAGTTTCTGGCCCTGCTGCTGAACATACTGCTAGAAAGATACCACAGCTCAGTCTGAATAATCCTCATGCCATGGAATCATTTCAGTTGGAAAAGACCCTTAAGATCATCGGATGTCAGGTGAGCTGTGCCCTTGCAGCATGTCAGGGCCAGGAACGTGCCTGTCCCACATCCTGGTTCATCCCTTGCAAGCCTGTACCACACAAGAGGCTAACAGGAGCCTGCTGTGCCTCATGCAGAGGCTGAAATGGGAAAACACCACACAGCGCTGACCTGCTGCAGCAGCAGCACTGCTTCCCCAGCTAAGCAACCACTCCAAGCTGTGAGGGAGCAGTGATAGGAAACAACAAAGAATTGCATTATCAAAGTCTGTTTTGTGGTATTTCCCCAATTCCTTTTGCAGAAGTCCAGGCCACTTGGGGAATGTTAGAAAACTCAAAAAAAAAAAAAAAAAAAAAAAAGATTCAGTGTCAAAACTTCTCAAGACACACAAGGTTACTGTTGTGGAAAACCTTGACAGAAGTAGGCTCAGTATGCTGTGGTTTTATTTTGATTGATGTCTGGGAAGGATTAAAAGTGAACAAATTCTAAAAAGAATTCTGTGAGCATTAAAGAAGTTTTTTAGCAATTATTTCTGGCTAGTGAACCTCTGTGATTCTTCAGCAGCAATCTCAGGTGTTGAGCTTGTGCTGTACAACCTGTGAAGCATTGCTGCATGTGTGTAACTATGCAGAGCATCTGGCTTGGAGGGCATAGAATCATAGAATGGTAAGGTTGGAAAGGACCTCAAGGATCATCTAGTTCCAACCCCCTGCCATAGGCAGGGACACCTCCCACTAGTACAGGTCACTCAAGGCCTCCTCCAACCTGGCCTTGAACACCTCCAGGGAGAGAGCACCCACAACCTCCCTGGGCAACCTGTGCCAGTGTCTCACTACCCTCACTGGAAAGAACTTCCAAACATCCAGTCTAAATCTCCCCTCTGCCAGTTTAAACCCATTGCCCCTTGTCCTGTCGTTGCAACACCTTGTAAATAGTCCCTTCCAAGCCTTCCTGTAGGCCCCCTTCACATACTGGAAGGTTACTCTAAGGTCTCCTGGAAGCTTTCTCTTCTCCAGGCTGAAGAGCCTCAACTCTCTCAGTCTGCCCTTATAGCAGAGCTGCTCCAGCCCTCTGATCATCTTCGTGGCCTCCTCTGGACCTGCTCCAACAGTTCCATGTCCTTCCTGTGCCAGGGGCTCCAGAACTGTACACAGTACTCTAGATGGGCATCCTGCAATCATAACTGATGGCCCTGTCTGTATGGGCAGAAGAATGGATTTGAGTCAGCCTTAAGTCATCCCGCAAAATGCCATTCAGAGATACAATCAGCGGGGTGTTCACAAAGGTATGAGTATTCTAACTCATAGATCACTTATGTATCCCTAAATACTAAATATAAGAACCCTGTAGCTGTGCATTTACCTTCTGGATTTATCCACAGTTGTGCTGGTTTGAGGCTAATTGGAATATTTTAATAGAGAAAATTACACTATAGGTTGTGAAAGAAAAACATGGTGATGCCTATTTCATTCATAGGGTTGCTAAAAAATTGTTTGGGAAAATAATCAAAACATAGATACGGCATTTGCTGTCTGTCTCTCTCTGGGGACACAGCACAACGTCTGGGCAGTCTAGCAGCTTCTGGCTCTGGCTCCTCTGCCAACTTGGTGAAGATTTTTAGAAAATTTCATCAAGTATTTAATCACCCAGAAAGTACAAAAGAGTCTTGCTTTTTTCCCTGACATCTGCTAAGACAAAGTGTTTTATCTTTGAGGAGTCTCACAGTGGATTATGACAGTTGATGTCTGTCTTCTGAGCAAACAGATTGTGCTGGCATGGAATACAGCAGAATTGCAGAACAGTTGAGGTTGGAAGGGAATGTAAGAGACTGCCCAGCTGAACCCCCTGCACAAAGTGGGTTCAGCCAGAGAGGTTACCCGGGAAGGTGTTGGTATTGAATATCTCAAATGAATGGAAACTTGTTATGTTCAGCCACTTTCTCTCAACAGCTTATAGAGCTTTGTGCTATCTGAACGGTGTCCCTGACCTTGCTCTCCATGCTGTATGGGTAAACACTTGTGTTTGAATAGGCAGCTGTTAACCTCAGGATTGTGCTTTGTCCTCTGGACTTCATGAATGTCCATGCAGTACAGTTTGCAGGATTGAGACCTCTCTCTTTCAGCATTTTACTTTTTCTTTCTTTCTGCCTTGTGTTTTATCTACAATGAGCAAATCATGTCAGATTTTCTCATAATTAGAGTAAATGTTATGAATGTAATGTAGTTAAGAAACTGTAAAGCTTCTGCTCTTAAGCCATTTTCAGCTTTATTTCTCCTTACAGTAAATATTCCTTTTTTGACTTTGAAGAATAGTAAGGAACATTTATTCTTTCAAGATGGTGACATCCCTGAAAGCTGTGGGTAAATATTGTCCTCATTTTACATTGACAGGTTTGATGTTAAGGCTTGACACTCCCAGATTTCTTCATTTTGCACAAGCCATTTGTTCATGTGCTTTTATTGCCTGTCAGATATAGCTTTTCCTGAGACTTTATGGACTGTCTGTATGTATCATAAATTCTGTAAAAAAAAAAAAAAAAAAGGACTTCCAGATGTATTTTATTTATAAGGAATGTTTGTCCTGGGATTTTTTTCTTTGTTTTTAAAGCCTGTGTAAGCCCAGTCTCCACTGGGTGTTTCAGACCATGCCTTGCATATGTCCCAGCATATAGAGAGTCTGACTGTTTTGCAGTCGCTCATGCAGGGATCTCACTGATATGTCTAATTGCATGCTGGGGCAAGATGTGTCAAGACAGAAGCATTTGCAGTGGAAAATGGGGGGTTATGTGCCACAACCTGAGTTGGAAGGAACCTGAAATAGGCTGCAAAGAAATCCTTAAATCAGCAACTAAACAGAGCTAACTAAGCAGATGTAGTGAATAATGCAAGTTAGAGAGAACGAGCAATGAAATCAGTAATTGTTCTTTCATAGCACGTTAGTTCATCTGGTTCCCTTTGCAATTTAAAATACTTAGCTAGTAAAATTATTTTTGTCAGCCAAATACAAAGTGTGCCAGCAGTAGTGACTCGGGAAGCAGAGCAATATTTCATCTGGGGAAATAAACCTTAGTCTACTGTTTGGTTTTGGTTTGGGTTTTTTTTCGCAGCATTTGATTGATTTCTTTTTAGTATTACTTAATTGTGCTTTTTTTCAATTGGACAATGGGACGAGGGAAGAGAGCAAGAACTAAAACTAGGTCAGAGCCAGCCACATTAATGGTTCTGCTAAAACATAAAACCCCAGTTGGTAAGAACAGCACTAAAAAGGTGAAAGCAGCACACACATTGTGAATGGAAGCGGAAAGTGCATTATAATGCTCAGAATTAGAACCAAGCATTCAGTCTAGATTAGACTGGAATATTTGTAAAGAAGGATGTGATTATGGATGGAAATGCTAATCTGAGTTTTATTCAGTGATTTCTTGTGTGACCTTCAGAAAATTGATTTCAGTTCTGTAAGAAAGGCATCATTGCACTTCTTCACTACCCAAGATTGCAGTGGTGCTCGTTTCAGTTGTGTTTCTGAAGCTCAGATGGAAGGTGGTGTACCAATGTTAATAAACCAGGAAATCAGTTGTATGGGGCTTGAAGAGTTTAGGCAAGTATGCAACTTAGACACTCTGAAAGTGTTAACACTGACTTCTTAGGACACCTGCTCACAGTATTGCTTGTGCAAAGTATCATACATTTAGTGATGTGGAGATGAGAATTCCAGTAATGGAAAAACTTCTCCTATCTCTTTAGTTTTGAGGAAGGAAAAAGATTTAAACATTAACTGCATTCACTGTTTAGTGAACACCATTCACTAAGGCTGATTAAAACTGTTCATCTGAACAACTGCTTTGTATCACTTTCCTAATCTAATTCTTTTGTGTTTTCTCATAATAATTCCTAGTCCTGGCTAGAATTAGGTGTGGGAAGTGGTGGATTTCTTACCAAAACAAGAATTTGCAAAATGAAATGAAAGGTATTTTCTACTCAACAGAGCTCTTGCAAAGGGTCAAGCTGGCTGCAGAGTATTTTGAGATCCTTAGGTGAAAGTAGAAGTGTGGTGTATGTTGCACTGAAGATTTTTTTGGCTTTGTTATAGAATTCTTCCTGTACTGTGAAAAAAGGTAAAATCTCTGGTTTATTTTAGTTTTGGGATCGTTGTGAATGCAGATGCAGATTTGGGAGCGAGTGTTTACCTGTTGCTAGCAAATTCCTTCGCCTGCACATCCAGAGTGAAGCAAGATCCAACAACCAACCTGTAGAAGTACTCAGCTGTGATGTCGGCAGGAGATCAGGGCCCTCCTCACAGGTTTCTGTGCCATGCTATTAGGAGCTTTTCAGAGCCTCCTTTCACCAGGTGATGGCAGCAGCTCTGGCCTGTGATGTTGGGTGTAGAAGATTGCAGTCAATTCAGAAGGTATGAACTGCTCAAACTTTGGCTGTTTTGACCCCAAAAGATCAGGTTGGGTGGAAATGTTGATTATTTTCCAGCTGAAGGAACTTCTGAAACTGTCTAGATGATTTCTTTTGCAGTTACATATCCTCCAGCGTGACCTGAGAGAGGGTGCTGTTGTACCATAGTGTCTGTGTAGCACAGACAGCTGACATCATTAATATCAGTGTTATATTTGATGTCACGGCACTAGATCTTATGGCCTGGCTACCAGCTAGATGTTTTGTGCAGCATATGTGTGTTGTAAACAACAGGATTACACAGGTCATCTTTCCTTTGACATAGCTGAACAACCTAAACATGGTAGTTATGCTTGACTACCTTGAATTTTTTGAGTGGGTTTCACTGTGGTCATTTTTGGTGTATTAGTTAAAAAAAAAGTCAATATTAAAAAAGACACTGGAAAATGCTTTTGAATTATTTTGGCAAGGAATCTTCAAGAGCAAGCAAGACAAAGTGGTGCATGCATTCTGTGAAGTCATCAGAAATAGAATCATAGAATGGTAAGGTTGGAAGGGACCTTGAAGATCATCTAGTTCCAACCCCCTGCCATAGACAGGGAAATGAACTCCTTTTTCACTCCGTAAATGTAGATGGTTGTTATTTTCAAAAGGCTTTTTATTTATCCTAAAAGGAAGGGAAGAGAGAAAGTTTCCATCTTTTAGGATAAGTGAATGGTAGAGCACAGGACCGAGAATAGTCTGTGCTCTTCCCTTTTTGCATTGGTAACAAATAGCTGTTCATGGTCTGTGTGTCTCTTTGGCCACTCCACAGTGCACATTGATAAGTGATTTTTCAGAATGAGTGAATGTTAATATTCATAACCTCCATGGAGCTAAACAGAATCCCAAGAGACTCTTAACAGATACTCCAAAGAGTTTTAGTCAAGGTGTCTGAAGTGGGTGGTTAATACAACAATATTTATATTAAGCTCCCTTAAGCATAACAGACAGCCCAACTGAGTCCTGGCCTGCATCAGGAGCAACATGGCCAGCAGGGCAAGAGAGGGGATTCTGCCCCTTTGCTCTCATCAGACCCCATCTGGAGTACTGTGTGCAGTTCTGGAGCCCCCAGCACAGGAAGGACATGGAAGTGTTGGAGCGGGTCCAGAGGAGGCCACGAAGATGATCAGAGGGCTGCAGCAGCTCTGCTATAAGGGCAGACTGAGAGAGTTGAGGCTCTGCAGACTGGAGAAGAGAAGGCTTCAAGGAGACCTGATAGTAGCCTTCCAGTATGTGAAGGGGGCCTACAGGAAGGCTGGGGAGGGACTATTTACAAGGTGTTGCAATGACAGGACAAGGGGCAATGGGTTTAAACTGGCAGAGGGGAGATTTAGACTGAATGTTAGGAANACTAGTGGGAGGTGTCCCTGCCTATGGCAGGGGGTTGGAACTAGATGATCCTTGAGGTCCCTTCCAACCTTACTATTCTATGATACTATGATTCTATAACAGGTTACTTTGTCTTTTGAACTGATTTATTACTTGATATTGTGAGGTGTTAATGTGTTTGCAAAAATATGTTGCAAACATATTAGTACTTAACAGTATAAAAGGATCTTATCCAATGCAATTGCAGCACCTGAGAGATAAAAAGGCAAAGTTTAGCACATGCTGTAACTGCATGAATAATTTCAGTAGTGCAGAGTAGGCACACAGGACTGCAGGGGCTAAGGAGAGTAAGCCTCTTTGTACCTGAAAGGATTATACGCTCTAAACGCTAGTACATTAAGAGACATCTTGTGAAAACACTAGCAAAACATTCTCGAAGAGGCATTCACAGATGTTTTTGCTCTCAGAGCTGGGGGGCAGACGTGTTTTGGAATGCAATGCTGAATGTCTTTAAGTCGTTTTTTTAATGTTAATCTTCTTGTAAGCCTAAATAGGCAACTGTTTAGGTATTTATATACTTACACTTCAGTAACTGTCTGATTTGGTTTGAAGTGTAGTTGATGTGCATCCAGCTACCCTTATTTACCACACTGATAACAAGGAGTGCCTTCCCTGTTGTAGTAACTCCTAATTTAATTCAGCTATCCATAGGTTTACAGAAATGTTACCCTCTAAGCTAGCAAAACCAAGATGAGGTTGGGTCTGCTATGAATCATTGACACTAATAATTGAACATCTGGATGGCCGTTGGAGATGTACTATTTTGATCTTTTAGAAAGATCTAAAGGATCTTTTGGCTTCACAGGCAGCTCATCATGTGCTATACCATACACACAAGAAACTCGAGGCAAAATGTGATATTTAATCAGTACTTTGTACTGTGTTAATTTTCTTTCTGTGAATCTGAAGGCTGCAAGTACTGGTGGTAAGGATGAGACAGATCAGCAAGAACACCAAAGTTTGAACTTCTTGTAGTGTTCCTGTGAGTCTGTCAGTGACAGCTGCATTTACCGAGGTGGAAAGGAAATGTATTGGCTGAGGAAATGCTACCCACCTTCACACTTACTTCTGGTGCTTTCATATTCATAGAATCATAGAATGGTAAGGTTGGAAGGGACCTCAAGGATCATCTAGTTCCAACCCCCTGCCATAGGCAGGGACACCTCCCACTAGTGCAGGTTACTCAAGGCCTCATCCAATCTGACCTTGAACACATCCAGGGAGGGAGCATCCACAACCTCCCTGGGAAACCTGTTCCAGTGCCTCACCACCCTCACTGTAAAGAACGTCCTCCTAACATCCAGTCTAAATCTTCCCTCTGCCAGTTTAAGCCCATTGCCCCTTGTCCTGTCATTGCAGGACCTTGTAAATAATCCTTCCCCAGCCTTCCTGTAGGCCCCCTTCACATACTGGAAGGCTACTATCAGGTCCCCTCAAAGCCTTCTCTTCTCCAGGCTGCAGAGCCCCAACTCCCTCAGCCTGTCCTCATAGGAGAGCTGCTCCAGCCCTCTGATCATCTTTGTGGCCCTCCTCTGGACCCGCTCCAACACTTCCATGTCCTTCCTGTGCTGAGGGTTCCAGAACTGCACACAGTACTCCAGGTGGGGTCTGACGAGAGCAGAGTAAAGGGGCAGAATCACCTCCCTTGCCCTGCTGGCCACGCTTCTCTTGATGCAGCCTAGGACTCGGTTGGCTGTCTGGGCTGCATGTGCACACTGTAGGCTCATGTTGAACTTTTCATCAACCCAGGCTCCAAGGTCCTTTTCCTCAGGGCTGCTCTCCAGCCATTCACCACCCAGCCTGGATTTGTGCTTGGGATTGTGCCTACCCAGGTGCAGGACCTTACACTTGGCCTTATTGAATTTCATGAGGTTGGCCTGGGCCCACCTCTCCAGCCTGTCCAGGTCCCTCTGGATGGCATCCCTGCCCTCTAGCAAGTCGACTGTGCCACACAGCTTGGTGTCATCTGCAAACTTGCTGAGGGTGCACTGACTCCTGTGTCCATGTTACTGACAAAGATGTTAAACAGCACTGGTCCCAGCACTGACCCCTGAGGGACACCACTTGTCACTGGTCTCCAGGTGGACATTGTGCCGTTGATCACCACTCTCTGGGTTTGACCATCCAGCCAATATTCATGATACTGTGCTCAAGATCTAGATGGTGGTCTCCTGTTTTCAGACACTTAGAAAGCTAGAAAACAGAGCAAACACTGGCTTTAACTTTGTAGCAGCCATTTCAGTTCTGTGATTGCAAAAATGAAGTAATTTTGCAGGGGAAGAATTAAGAATTTGAACGTGTAAGCAAAGGTAAACAACATGGAAAAAAAAAAAAAAAAGGATACCATCTCCTTTCTGCTGTGTTTAAATTAGATAAGCTCTAGAAGGCTTTATTAATGGCACCTTGGTATTTACAATAGCACAGTGTTCTTATTTATCCATTATGGTATTTATTATATTCCACAAAAACTAATGATTGTAGAATTCAGAATTCATAAGCATTTTGTCATGGCCTGATGTGTCACTTGGTTCTGAGCTGTTTCGAACCAAGTGGTTCTGACACTTCCTGCTTTGAAATAGATTTGTCGAGAACCAAAAATGTTGAAGATTGACAGCACTTGGCCAATCCAAAATAAATTCCCTGTCTCTACAATGGGGCAAAGTTATCTACCTGGACCTGAGTAAGGCATTTGACTCTGTCCCACATGACATCCAGGTCACCAAACTGGAAAAACATGGACTTGATGGGTGGACCACTCGCTGGATAAGGAATTGGCTGGATGGTCGCACACAGAGAGTGGTGATCAAGGGCACAATATCCACCTGGAGAGCAGTGCCAAGTGGTGTCCCTCAGGGGTCAGTGCTGGGACCAGTGCTGTTTGACATCTTTGTCAGTAACATGGACAGAGGAATCAGTGCACCCTCAGCAAGTTTGCAGATGACACCAAGCTGTGTGGCACAGTCGACTTGCTAGAGGGCAGGGATCCATCCAGAGGGACCTGGACAGGCTGCAGAGGTGGGCCCAGGCCAACCTCATGAAATTCAACAAGGCCAAGTGTAAGGTCCTGCACCTGGGTAGGCACAATCCCAAGCACAAATACAGGCTGGGTGGTGAATGGCTGGAGAGCAGCCCTGAGGAAAAGGACCTTGGAGTCTGGGTTGATGAAAAGCTCAACATGAGCCTGCAGTGTGCACATGCAGCCCAGACAGCCAACCGAGTCCTAGGCTGCATCAAGAGAAGCGTGGCCAGCAGGGCAAGGGAGGGGATTCTGCCCCTTTACTCTGCTCTCGTCAGACCCCACCTGGAGTACTGTGTGCAGTTCTGGAGCCCTCAGCACAGGAAGGACATGGAAGTGTTGGAGCAGATCCAGAGGAGGGCCACGAGGATGCTCAGAGGGCTGGAGCAGCTCTGCTATGAGGACAGACTGAGAGAGTTGGGGGTCTGCAGCCTGGAGAAGAGAAGGCTTTGAGGGGACCTGATAGTAACCTTCCAGTATGTGAAGGGGGCCTACAGGAAGGCTGGGGAGGGATTATTTACAAGGTCCTGCAATGACAGGACAAGGGGCAATGGGCTTAAACTGGCAGAGGGGAGATTTAGACTGGATGTTAGGAGGAAGTTCTTTCCAGTGAGGGTGGTGAGGCACTGGCACAGGTTGCCCAGGGAGGTTGTGGTTGCTCCCTCCCTGGAGGTGTTCAAGGCCAGGTTGGAGGAGGCCTTGAGTGAGCTGTACTAGTGGGAGGTGTCCCTGCCTATGGCAGAGGGTTGGAACTAGATGATCCTTGAGGTCCCTTCCAACCTTACCATTCTATGATTCTATGATTGTGAAGGTTACAAAGATGAGATAGTTATGATGATGATTAAGGGAATGGAACATCTCTCTTACAAGGAGAGCCTGAATGAGCTGGGCTCTTTAGCTTAGAGGAGGCTGGGAGGTGACCTCATCAATGTGTATAAATACGTGCAGGGAGAGTGCCAGGAGGATGGAGCCAGTCTCTGCTGGGTGATGCCCGATGACAGGACAAGGGTCAGGAGGTGGAAGTTGAGGCATAGGAAGTTTCACTTAAACATAAGGAGGATTTTTTTTCACTGTGAGAGTGACAAAACTCTGGAACAGGCTGCCCAGGGAGCTTGTGGAGTCTCCCTTTCTGGAGATTCTCAAAACCCACCAGGACGCATTCCATGCCTGTGTAATCTGGTCTAGGAGATCATGCTCTGGCAGGGGGGTTGGACTGGATGAGCTTTCGAGGTCACTTCCAGACCCTAATATTCTGTGATTATGTGATAAGCTGCTTTTATATTCTGCTGAAGAGCCTTATTTGGACATGTTTTGTCCTGGAATCGTGACTCAAAGAACATGTGCAAAGTTGGAGCTTCTCAGCTGGGAGTGTGTGTACTGTCTCCTAATGTAATTTCCTGCAAGGTATTTCTGCTCTTAAGTTTCATTCCACTTAACAGAGTTTATGGGTGAAGCATCTGGTTGTAGCTGGTTTTGAATTTTTGCTGCTTTTGAGGGAGGAGCAAGATCTGAATAACTGGGGGACTCAAGAAAATGTTTTTCTGTTTGATTCTAGAAGTGCAAGAGTTCTGACTGAGCTTTGCATTTAAAGTGCTGCTGCTTTACCTTCTAGAGAGTATACAAGCCCACTGAAACTGAATTTGTGCCAGTTGAAGTGCTGGATTTGCTCCAGAACAGCTTAATTCTTTGTTCATCCTAGGAACATGGAAGACTCCAACATCAAACACATTATGGGCAAGCTATATAAACTGAAATGTTCTTCTAAATGACTTAGAAGAACAACATGTCCTAGTAACTGCATTTCTTGTATAATGAAAGTTTCTCAAGTCTAATATGTGAGCTTCAAGTTACAAAAATATTAATTTGTACTACTTTACACAGTAGCTGAATAGAATGATATAGAGGAAAATTACTTTCTTATGTATTCAGTGTTAAGAATTCATAGTAATAATAGTTATTATCACAAGAATATCTGTTTTAGCAGTTGTCATTTTAACACTTTCCAAGAGAAACCATTATCTACTATGTTTCTTTCCTCAAATCTGTCACTGACATTGCCTGTGCTCCTTTGATCTTTTAAAAAATACCCTGGGCAACCAGTTTGAGTGGTCCATAAGAATCACTCCAATGCCATTTCTTACCAGTAAAGTCAAACAGACTTCACCACATTTGTTTCTCAGGTTTTGGTCCTGGCTCCTTTCCCTACCACCGTAAAGAAAGGTACTCACTGCTAGGACCAGGCATCAAGTGAAGCAGGCAGTTAATCACACTTAAGCAACACACACATTATTATCTTATCAGGGAGAATCATCCCACCTCCTGTGATGTTTTAGCTGTTTATGAAGAAAATGCCTTCCATAATCATAACTGACAAGCCCAAATGACTCACACTTTGTAACTGTTAATGAGAATACATTATGCAACCAAACTCCCCTTGTGTCTTGTTTGCAAAGGGACCATGCTGCTTTTTTCTTTTCAGTAAGCCTTTTGTCAGTGACGGATCAGTAAGGAGTTCTCATCGTGTCCTGAAGTGTATTAACTTGAAGAGAATTTGAAGGTTGAAATGAACCTTGTGAACAGGCTACAAGCATTCCTCCCATTTAGGTAGGAAACTTATTCCTCTTATTACCTTTGAAGCAGTCCAAGGGTTGAATAAGGAGGGAGGCCTCCAATTCCTATAGGTTATACTTTAAGAGGTGGTTTCAGTTAATGTCTCTTGCCACTGGACCCAGCTTTTATAGATAATCTTGCTGCAATCACTGATAGTGCACATCACTGTTGTGTTCCATAATTTGAATGTGTTAAAATTACAAGTATTAGTTTATCTGAGTTATTAAGTTTCTCTAAGTTGACAGTTGGGTGCTGCTGGCCTTAACAGCTGAAGTTAGTATCATGGCCTGATAGCTTGGGATGAAGGTGCTTTGGGATAGGAACTTTTAATATCCCTTTTTCAGTGCCTCATGTTGGAGGACTGTCCAACAGCACTCTAAAAAAGGTTGTCAGGGTAATCTCTTTCTCCTTTGGCACATGTGTTCTTTGGCTGCATTTGCAACCTCTGAGTTATGAATGTTCTATTTCAGGTGCAGTTTCTGAAGTCTGTGGGTGATGGAGCTGTCCAATTTTGACTCTTCTAGTAGCTGAACTGCAGTCTTGCAGGTGAAGTACCAAATATGAGCCTTTAATACCCTTCAGCTAAGTCTTCATGTTCCTTTACTATAAGTTCTGATTTTATAAAAGCTTTATATATTCTCTGGCATTTTAGTGCCTTGGAGATTACAAAGAGGCTGCTTTATAACAGCACAACATGCAAGCATACAGTGACATTCAAAAGAATGGATGAAAACAATTGTTGCCACTTCTCACCTTTTCCTTAGAAGTCTTTGTATTTTACTCTTTATATTCTGGCTTGCACTATTGTAAACTTGAACTTTGATTTTAATGGATAATTTGTTAAATGTATCTCAGTTGGAGCAGGTGTGTTACCATAATGTGTTGGGCTGTGGTTTAGCCTTGTGAGGTCACAGGAACTCTTTAACATGCTGACAAGCTTTCATAGAGTCTAATTTGTCACATATCCAGTGATCTTAAGAGTCTTTTCCAACCTAAATGACTATGATTCTTAGCCCTTAAAGATACTCATCTGCCTGAGTGGAGCCACTGCACTTTTTCCATTCTCTGAGTACCTCTTTTCTGACCCTTGTTAGTAAAATCCAGAGAGTTTTGCATGGAGCATCCTTTATTAGAAAGCACACAGTGGGTGGATTCTTCTAACTGGACTAAGAACCAAGAAAGCTGTTTGAAAGGTGAATAGAAAACATAAAAGCTGGGTGCAAACAATTCCTGCCAGAACTGTAAAATTAAGGCAATAGTCAGGACTGAACCTGTAGCAGCTCTGAAAACCAGTGTCCTGTGAAGAACTTCACCTAGCTTAGCATCTCATTCATAATTCATCCACAAATCCTAGCAGAATGCAGCTGTACTGCACTGTAGATACAACTTGTACCTGAGACTGGTTTTGCTGGTCAGTTGATTCCACTCAAAGACACTTAAAACCAAAAGAGTAAGTAGGAAGAGCTTCACTTTTAGAATTTTTTAGACTTCTGCCATAAAAAAAAAGAAAAAAAAAAAGAGTAATTATACTTGGTCAACGAAAACTTCAACATGAGCCTGCAGTGAGTGCAGCCCAGACAGCAACCGAGTCCTGGGTTGCATCAAGAGCAGTGCGGCCAGCAGGGCAAGGGAGGGAATTCTGCCCCTTTACTCTGCTCTCATCAGACCCCACCTGGAGTCCTGTGTGCAGTTCTGGAGCCCCCAGCATAGGAAGGATATGGAAGTGTTGGAGCAGGTCCAGAGGAAGCTATGAAGATGATCAGAGGGCTGGAGCNACTGGAAGAGTTTGCCCAGGGAGGTTGTGGCTGCTCCCTCCCTGGAGGTGTTCAAGGCCAGGTTGGATGAGGCCTTGAGTGAGCTGTACTAGTGGGAGGTGTTCCTGCCTATGGCAGGGGTTGGAACTTGATGATCTTTGAGGTCCCTTCCAACCTCACCATTCTATGATTCCATGATAATACTGAAATCTAGACTATGATAGCAGGTGTGAATCAAGTGAGATGATAACATCAGAAAACATAAACAGGAGAAGAGGAATATCTGGTGTCTAAAAACCCTTCTGTGAATCACAGCAGCCAGGCCAAATGTATCATAGTCGGTAACAACCTGTGGGCAGTGTCATCGGACAATAACATTTTTTATTCAGGATTTTGGCAAAATTCCCTTGGATTATTAATGCCTTTTTTTCCTTGGCCAACTTTGTAAAAGTGGTTTTCTTTTCACTTGGGTCTGTCCATTTACATGTGTGTGTCTATGTTCTCCACTCTCTCTGATGCAGCAGAGAGTACTAACACCTTCTTCTATTGAGCCTGCAATTTCAGCCGCTGCTGCTCACTTCTTGTTTTTCTTCAACTAGGCATCTTCCTGCTTTTTCTCCTGTTTCTCTCATTCTCTAGAGGAATTTTGTGTAAGCATCTACAACATGATTCTCTGCTGACCTTTAAGCTGTGTTATGATGTCTATAAAACATTATTTGATGGTCTTTAGCTTACTTTTACTCAAGGAGCACTTCCTGTCAAGTTGATTGCTACTGACAGGATATTCGGTCAGCAGAGTTCAGGACTAAGTGCCATGATATGGGAGTTTTCATCTGTGATTTTTTTGACTAATTAGAAGCTGACCTCTCCTTTGCTTCATTCATGTGTACTGTGGGAACACTAATTCTGTCTTGTCTTTTAGAACATTTATGATAGCTAAGTGCTTAAATATCCTTGAGGGGAAAAAGCACCATTTAAAAAGAGGTTGTGCCAGCAGAATTTTTCTTGAAAATACCTCTTTCCTCTCTATTTTCTGCTGTAGTGTTCAGCATCTAGAGGTACTAAAGATACCAAATTTTTGTCTGCTTCCAAGCATTGTTGGGTGCATCATTTCCATTTCCTATTTTGAATATATCTGTGGAGGTAGAAGAGTGATAGTGATTAAACACATGGAGGCAAAATTTCACTCCTGAGTATACAACCAGAGTCCATGGTTTAGACTCCTGTCATTTAAAAATTGCATTTGAGTTTGACTCTTGAAGTTTGGCCAGTAACTGCTGATTTCTGTTGGTGCTTCCCGTGGTCCACTTTTCATGACTGCTTCTAGAGCCACTTTTCATGATTTCTGTTAGTACTTCCTGTGGTCCACTTTTCATGACTGCTTCTAGAGCCACTTTTCATGATTTCTGTTGCTACTTCCTGTGGCCCACTTTTCATGACTGCTTCTAGAGCCACTTTTCATGATTTCTGTTGCTACTTCCTGTGGCCCACTTTTCATGACTGCTTCTAGAGCCACTTTTCATGATTTCTGTTAGTACTTCCTGTGGTCCACTTTTCATGACTGCTTCCAGAGCCACTGTTCATGATTTCTGTTGGTATTTCCTGTGGTCCACTTTTCATGACTACTTTGAAAGCCCACCCCTTGACTTTTTCTGGAGCCATTGAATGGCTTCCTTTATGCCACTTTACTCTGCTCTCGTCAGACCCCACCTGGAGTACTGTGTGCAGTTCTGGAACCCTCAGCACAGGAAGGACATGGAAGTGTTGGAGCGGGTCCAGAGGAGGGCCACAAAGATGATCAGAGGGCTGGAGCAGCTCTCCTATGAGGACAGGCTGAGAGAGTTGGGGCTCTTCAGCCTGGAGAAGAGAAGGCTTTGAGGGGACCTGATAGTAGCCTTCCAGTATCTGAAGGGGGCCTACAGGAAGGCTGGGGAAGGATTATTTACAAGGTCCTGCAATGACAGGACAAGGGGCAATGGGCTTAAACTGGCAGAGGGGAGATTTAGACTGGATGTTAGGAGGAAGTTCTTTACAGTAAGGGTGGTGAGGCACTGGAACAGGTTGCCCAGGGAGGTTGTGGATGCTCCCTCCCTGGATGTGTTCAAGGCCAGATTGGATGAGGCCTTGAGTAACCTGTAGTAGTGGGAGGTGTCCCTGCCTATGGCAGGGGGTTGGAACTGGATGATCCTTGAGGTCCCTTCCAACCTTACCATTCTATGATTCTATGATTCCTCTGGGATAGTCTTCTCCTTATTTTGCACAACTCATTTTCAAACTGTGTTGTTTAAGCAAAAGTAATAGTAATGAACTCTTCTTTGTAACCAGTTATAAAGAACTTGAAGACTTTTACTTGACTTCAAAATTCTAATTTTAACCACACAAATATATATTTGACTTATTTAAAAATAAAATAAAAACCTAGTTTGACGGAAGCAAAAATTGCTCCTAGGCTGGTACTTTTAAATCCTAGCTCCAGTCCATAAACTGGATTGTAGAGCTCAATTGGAAAACCAGAATATTTAACAAGTAACATAAAATCTTTAAGAACCGGAGATGCTCTCTGCTTTAAAATGTTAGAACTCAGAAAAAAAAACCTCTCCCACCTGGAGACCAGTGACAAGTGGTGTCCCTCAGGGGTCAGTGCTGGGACCAGTGCTGTTTAACATCTTTGTCAGTGACATGGACAGAGGAATGGAGTGCACCCTCAGCAAGTTTGCAGATGACACCAAGCTGTGTGGCACAGTCGACTTGCTAGAG